>QPKB01000005.1:28215981-28234760 GCA_003546025.1 Camphora micrantha | reverse complement strand
TGACATAGGCGCCACACAGGTCGCGCCCAAGTCCTAAAATCCACTTGGGCGCCACCCTAGGTGCGCCCAAGTCCCCAGTCATTTTGAAATTGCACATAGGCGCCCCCACAGGTGCTCCCAAGTCTAACCTTCACTGTTTTAGTCCGAATCCGATCCGAAAGTAATCCGAACCAAACCCTAAACCCACTCGAGCACTAAAGGAGACATGGGCGCACCTGTGTGTGCGCCCAAGTTAAGAAAACCCTAAAATCGCCTAGGTTTGCGTGAAGTCTCTAGAAATTCGTACCTATAGGAGCCCTAACCCCTTCTCCACGCCAATAACCCCTATAAAAACCCTCTTATACCATTTTGCAAGGGGGAGGCTACCAAAAAGAAGAAAAAGAGAAGTAAAAAGAGAGAAAAAGAGAGAGTTCATAAGAGAGATCCTTAGATCTAGGAGAAAGGAGAAGGAAAAGCGCTTTGGTTCTCCAAGATCAGCAATGGAGGAGGCCTCCCAAAGCTATGGATTTGCGCAAGAGATTTAGTTTAGGACTTGAAAAACGCGATTCGAATCGGTACTTCTAGATCTTATCTCTCCATTTAATGTTTTTCATCATCAATAGTTAGTAAATGTGCTTAGGATCATGCATACACTATAGGTTTGCATTGATAGTTATATTTCTCTAGTAGATCTAAAAGTTAACATTCATTCATTAATAACATGCTTAGGATCATTCTTAGTCTATAGATCTGCATCGTTTTTGGCATTCTGAGCTTGTGATTAGGATAAACTTCACCTACATTTCATTTTCAATGGAAAAAATCTGAATCTGAAAGAGAAAAGTGCAAAAAAAAAAGAGAGGACTTGGGCGCCACAGTAACACCCCAAGTCACAAGAGTTGGGTTTTGACCCCGGTTTCCATCCCGTCCGCATTTTGTCTCTCAAATCTGGATTTCTTTCCATATAAGTTAGTATTAAGACCTCGGATCCGCGACTTTGTGTTCAAAATCACGCGAAAAGTGTTGGAAAGAAGAAGCAAAAAAAAAAAAAAAGGGGGGAAGAAAACACAGAAAAATCACTTGGGCGCCCCTGCAGGTGTGCCCAAGTCCAAAGTTGGGAATTTAACTCTGATTTTCCATTTCGTGTGCATTTTGCTTCTCAGATCCGAGTCTATCCTCGTATAATTTAATATCAAAATCTTCTAATTTATAAAAACCGTTGAAAGAATTGAGGGAGGACAAAATATTATTGCTAGAAAAGAAGGAAAAGAAAAAAAAAAAAGAAAGATACTTAGGCGCCACAGTGGTTGCGCTCAAGCCCCTGCAAAGGGAACCACCCTCCGAAACTTAGTCCTCGTATTATTATCTTCAAATCCGGAAGATTTGATATTAATATTCAATATTAGGATCGTGCATTTAATTGTAAATTGTTAGAAATAGTGTCGGAATATTGCTAAACATCATAAATACATCACAACCCACAGGGGAAACACTTGGGTGTCCACTGTGTGTGCGCCCAAGTCCCTGGATTGATGTCCAACCCACGTTTGTTGCGTTTTGCGTTTCATTTAACTTGTTGTTCCATGTTTATGATCATTTCAATTGATTGCTGAACTTCTTGACTCCAATCATCAAATCATCAACACTTTAGGTTAGGTTATATTGCATAAAATACTAAAAAAAAATTATTATAAAATCCTAAAACTCTTTCCTTCTCATCTTGCTCTTTAGTAATTAGAGAAGAGAACAAAAAAAAAAAAATTAAAAGAAATAGAAAAGCCCATAAAAAAGAAATAGAGTAGACATTAAGTAGAGGACCTTAGGTTATTTCTTAATTTAGGTTGCATTGCTTCTGCGTAAAACACCAAAAAAAAAAAAGAGAAAAGAGAAAAATCACAAAATTCTAAAACACTTCTCCTCTCATCTTACTCTCTAGTAATTAGAAAAGAAAAAAAAAGTAATTAAAAGAAGTAGAAGAATTATCCTAGGATTTTCCATTCACGCCTAAGTAAATTAATAAACTTGATCAATTCCAATTTAAAACACTTAATTAATTTAAAACACCTAATTAAAATATCTAATTAAAATCCATAGACTTAATTAATTGATTAAATCCTTAAAACTGATTAACAACTTCTAATAAAACCCCTAATTGAATAAAACCCTAATCAACAAGTTCCAATTAAAGTCCTAATTAATAAACCTAATTAATAAGCCCTAATTTATTAAGACCATAATCAACGAGATTCAATTAGCAATATTAAATTCAGACCTTAACCAAGCTTTAATCAAATCTTGATCACCAATTCCTAGTTTAAACCCCCATCAAGACGAAATATCAAAAGAAAATAAAAACATCTCCCAACAGAAACTAAAGTCGAATACCCGAAACTGGCTTAAAACACCCTAGAGACAACAAGCTAGTAGACTGATACTTGGGCGCCACCACAGGTGTGCCCAAGTCACAGAACACACCTAGGCGCCCCAACAAGTGCGCCCAAGTCCCTAGTCCAATCCTGAGACGCACTTCGGTTACGTTTCAACTCACGAATTCGAACCACTACCACACTTAAGATTACTAGACTTGAAACCAACCCAGGATCCAAGATTTATTGACATAGGTCACCTGAAAATCCAAATTTAGGTGAACGAATCTAAAAAAGAACAGAAACTCACAGACCGACCACTTGGGCGCCACTGTAGGTGCGCCCAAGTCACCCAGAAGCACTTAGGCGCCACCACAGGTGTGCCTAAGTCCATTTCTAGCCCCTAATATCACCAAATCCATATTCATCTCCAATCTCGACCCAAATCAACATCTTAAAACCTTTACCGAACCAACAACAACATTGAAATTTAAAATTCCATTATTATAAACCCATTCGGAGTCTCGAACCAAAGTCAGAAAACTTAAAAGTATCAAATTGAGACTTGGGTGCCACTACTGGTCCGCCCAAGTGCCCAGAAACACTTAGGCGCATACATATGTGGCGCCCAAGTCCTCTGTCGAATCAAACTGATGAATTCTGATTGTGTTTCGAGTTCCAGACTTAAGATTATTAAAATAAACTAACTCAAAACCTAAAACAACATCAGAACAGAAGCTTACACTTAACAAAACTCCCCGATTTCTGAAATTAACATCAATACCTTCGTCACTAACCAAGTAACACAGGATCTAGTACTTGGGCGTCACTGCCTGTGCGCCCAAGTCACCCAGAGAACTTAGGCGCCACCACAGGTGTGCCCAAGTCCTCTGTTTCACCGATTTCAATATTCCTTTCATCATTTGAAGTAAGACCTTCAATTCCAGAGCCTTAAACAATTAAAACAGAACCTTAAAACATTCCTAATCCATCCCTAAACAGCTCTTAACCAAACCATGACTCAAAACAAATCAAAATAAACAGAACCAATTAAATCCTTACTCAACAAACTACTTAAGCGCAGGAATTATCGAACTTAGGTTGTTCACACCCTAGGATTTGATCAGTTTCCCTCATTAGGCAGATTAGAGCATTAGACTTCGTCCCAACACTTTTTCTGTTCCTTTAGGGGACCGGGAAAGCTGATGTGGACGGTCTAGGACCTTAGGTTCGGGTTAATCCGATGATCAGTAATAAAACATTAATCACGTAAATCCAAGTAAAAATTCCCTAGTTAGGCCTTTATAGCCCCAATTTCAAAAATCCATAAAATTACAAAACCAACAAAATAAACCCAAAAAGATTTTTCCTTTATTTCTTCCTCCACCTTAGGTGCCAAATATTTAATCGAACTTAATGACAAAAGGGAATGAAGAACTGATTTTTAAAATTGAATAAATGAGAATGATGAGATGAGATGAGTGATTTCACACACATTTTTAAAACAATCATGGCCCATCGGCCACCCTAAAACAAGCACTGGCCCAGCAGCCACCTTCAATCAATTGCAGCCCATCAGCCACCTCCAATCAATTACGACCCATCGGCCTTTCACTTTTTATCAATCATGTATCGCACACGAAAAACACAGAAATCACAAGTCAAAGTCTCATTTGCATCATCATTTCGGTTTGAAAAGTCAGCCTTTAAACCCTGTTTTGCCAAGGGATTAGAAGAGGGTACCCGGGAACGGGGCCGATCCTCTTCTTAAATATTTGGCACCTCCCCCTTTTATTTTCTTTATTTTAATTATTCCATTGTACTTGGATATACTATGATTTTGCTATGTGAGGATTAACCTTTATTAGACATTAACTCATAACCCTGAATTGACCCTACATTAAAGAGACCCAAAGAGACCCAAATCAATGTGACAAGACAACCGTCGTGTGTTGCCGGCAGCACATTAGACGAGAAGAAGAACCCACCCACTTATTCTCTCCCATTTATTTTTTTCGGCTTCTGTCGAAGAACAGTGCTACGGCCGTTACCGTAGCTGGCGATCGTGATCCGTCGATTTTGAGGGTGGTCGGAATCCTCATTTTCGATGTAAAAATTTAAATAGCATATATAGTTGAATGGCGATTTCCCTCCCTGGGGGGATCAAAATTCACATCCGACACTTACATGTGCTTGATAGACCTTACGCTCGTATTTCAGTTTTGATACAATAAGTATCATTGTGCACTTGTTTTGAAATTCAAGTATAAGCTCCTTTGAAGATTTGTTTTTAGGAATCAAAGGGGATCACTTCATAAGCTTGTATGCATATTAATTATGCCTTTGCTAGTCATGTCATGTTTCGTTTTGAAATGTGATTTCTTCCCTTTGTTTTGATCGGTTAAAAATGTGTTTCGCGTGTTTTGTGCATTCATGAATCTAAGTGAACACCACTGAGCTTGGACTGCCCTTTCAGTCTGATCCACTGTCCAAGGGTCCTTAAACATGTAGACTATTTGCATATTGGTCGTGTATTTTATTACACATCGTGCGTGTCCGGTTCCGCGGCCGGAATCCCATACTTGTGGGAATCGTGTCTTGTGTATATATGTATATCGTGTTTGTCGTGCGTGCTTGCTCTTTTCATTATACATGATAGAGAAAGGATAGGCTCTTTGTGGATTTACTATTCATGATATAATTATGTATTCATGCTAGTTTTGTTTAGTAATTTCGAGATGTACCTCTGTTAAGTGTTTGTTTCAAACTCAGCAAGACTTGTTTAGTATTATTCTTTAAAACGTCTATTGTTCCATGCTCATGCCTAAATTGATTACCTGCCAAACTGTTGTGTTTGATACTTGCTATTTTGGTGCCCAGGTGCAGGAGGCATTGCCTTTGAGGAGAAGTGCCCGGAGTAGGCTGTTGAGCCAACCCCCGGTCGTGAGTGGCAGCCCGACGACGTCATCTAGACGTCGGGCGGGATCTTGAGTTTCGATTCATTGTTTTGGGTTCCGTATATTTTTGGTATTGTATTGGCCTTTGTTGGCCTCTTATTTGGGATGTAACAAATTTAACATACTTTTGATTAATCTTGTAACTTGAACTATGATGGGAATGTCAGTTTATATTTCCTCCTTATGATATCTTAGTCTTGATGTTATTTTACCCGTACACTTGAATGAATTGTCAATCTTGACTTGTTGTGATGTGATTTGCCACACGCTTCCGCATACTTGATCATGTGAGCTAGATCTCCGCGTCCCGGAATCCTCACCTCTGGAATCTGTGGGAAATTATCTTATCTCATCAATCAACGTCGTGGGGCCCGGTCCTCGGTCTGAGGTTGCAACACAAACAACTATGAAGATATACATTATATATATGCTGATTCATGTCTTGCTGGGCCTTCAACATTAGGTAGTCAAAATGGAATCAAGGTATACATTATATGTACATGCTGAATTTACCAACAGCTATGAAGGGAAGGAACTTTAAAAAACATGGCAATCTAAGGTTTGAACGCTGATTTGGAGGGTTGGAACCACCGCTGTTGCTGGAAAATGGGTCAAAAGTGCTCTTAATAGCGGGTTGGAACCTTGGCAAAGAGGGTTCGAACCTTTGATTTCTCTAGAAAATGGCCCACGAAGGGCAAAAAGTGAAGGTTCGAACCCTCACAACGAGGGTTCCAACCTTTGTTCTCTATGGAATATGGCCCAGACAGGGCAAGTTGCAAAGGTTCAAACCTTCACAATGAGGGTTCGAACCTTTGATTTCTTTGGAATAAGGCCTAGGAAGGGTAAAATTCGAAGGTTCGAACCCTTGATCCTAGGGTTCGAACCCTTGCGCACGCTAGAAATTGGCAAAGGAATGGCAAATTACAAAGGTTCGAACCCTCAACTAAAAGGTTCGAACATATGATCCATCTGGAATTTGGAACAGGAATGGGAGAATAAGAAGGTTCGAACGCTTGACGTGAAGGTTCGAACCTTTGTGCTCTGGTATTTGGCCCAGGAAGGGCAACAGGAGAAGATTCGAACCTTCGCGTAGAGGGTTCGAACCAAATGGACCTTGGAACATAGAACAATAAGTGAACTGACATGCTCCAACCCTGAGGTTCATGGGAAATCTACGCCGTTGTTGCAACTTCGAATACCCTCTCTCTGTCCCAACATGGTGAGCATCATCTTGAATGATATCAATGGCATAACTGAACTGAATACGGCTCTTCAAGTCACAGTCTGGCCCCACTCTCTAACTAAACCATTTACAATTTACCTAGTAGGGTGCAGTCTAGTTGTGATCTCTTTCAAAATGCATAAAACTAGGCCTCATGTGGCATTCTCTTGACTGCACTTTTTATGTGGTGTATCAATTTAGGGGTCTATCTGGTAACCAATCACCATGAGTGCTAACCGTTGTGGGTCCAGCAGTATGCAAGAACTCAACTATAGGCTTATTACACTATTCTGAGCATCAATTAAATTTGGTTAACCTTGGTCTAGCACATGTCCCCCACAATAGGTAAACCCAAAATGTACGTGAAGTGACACTTTTGGCTAATAAAATTATCCAACTTTCTGCTTTCACAATGATGAAAATACTAACCATTTGTGAATCTAGCTAGGAACAGCCCCAACAGGACTTCTATTTAGACTGTTTGAGTGTGAAAGTTTAGGCTGTACAACCATTCTCCAACTTCAATTGTCTAGTACAAATCAAGCTGATTCCAACAACATTTGGGCCATATTTTAACCAATTTTCAGCCTTTATTTAGGCTAATTTTGAGCTCATTTATACCCACTATTCAGACTGTTTGGGTGTGAAAGTTTAGGCTGTTGGGCTTCAGTTCTTGGGCTAGTTGGATATAGAGTTTAATAACATGATGGGCTCTTGTATTACACATATGCAACTATTTATCTCTTGAAACCTTCCGATTGTAAGAGCCCATTTGTGTTTGGGGGATTCTTTGTTTTGTGTCTAATTGGGAGGTTATGACATCAAACCTTCTTAAATATGTGGAAACTTATTCTAGTTTGAAAATTTGATTGGTGTATTCAAAAGTTTCAGATTTACATAAGCAAATATCAAAAATTAAAAAAAATTTCTGAAAAGTTGTTCTACTTCCATTTTGCAAAGAAGTAGTTGTTAATGCAATTACAAAACTAAAACACCCCAATTTCCTGTTTGCCACATCATGATCTTTTAAACATGTTCAACTCATATGCTCTCTTTTAAATTTCAGGTATTATTTCCAAAGTACGCGGATGTTGTTCACCTCGATCGAAGGTCATGCACATGCCGCAAATGGGGTATTCCTTGTTCACTTGGCATTTGCTCCAGTGATTGTTTTTGAGCAACTTATATTGATGTTATCGAGCAATTTACAAGGGGGAAACATATTTTGATTTATATTTTGGATGTATTCTAAATGACTAGAGGAGAACATAATTTGTATATTTTGATGTATCCTCAATAACTAGAGAATAACTTGTTTTGCCTCATAGTCATGGGTTATTTTGCTTTAATGTATGGGAGCTCCCTTTACAGCATATTCTATTTGAAAGCCTTAAAGTTTCTGATTAGTGCCCGAAGGTTTGAAAACTCAGGACGTGTTGTTTAAGGGTCCTAAATCAGATCAACAATATGACATCCAACCAACACAATCAACAATTACGATATAAGAGCCTTTTCTTTTTTTTTTTGTTGTTCAGCAACGAGACTGACCCTGACTATAAATTGAAATACATAAACAATGAAAAAGGCTCACAAATTTCATCCAGATTAGTGATTTTTCATTTTTTTTAAAACGATATTGTTAAGATCCTTTAGAGTTTTCAACGAGATTGGCCCTGACTATATATTGAGATACATAAACAATGAAAAAAGCTAACGAATTTCACCCAGATTAGTGTTTTATAAATTTATTGATAATGATATCGTTATGGTTCTTTAGACTTTTTGCTCTTTTCTTCCTCTCCAGTAACGACATTGGCCCTGACTACATATCGAGATACATAAACAATGAAAAAGACTAATGGAGGTTACTAAGAATATTGAATTGCAAATATTTCAACAATGAAATCGTTACTGTCCTTTAGAGTTTTCAGTCTCAAATTTATTTTCCAGCAAGTTGATGGCCATGATTTTAAAATGTGATATTTAAGCAAGGGGAAAGACTCATGGATGCTGCTCATATTCATATGTCAGTATTTTCATGTGAAGCAAGAAAACGACAAGAGGAAGGTTCGAACCTTTGGGTTTTCTAGAAACTGGCTCAGGAAGTGCAAGTCTACAAGGTTCGAACCCTCCTCTTGAGGGTTCGAACCTTTGTGCTGTCTGGAATTTGGCCCAGAGATTCCACTCATTGAAGGTTTGAACCCTCCTCTTGATGGTTCGAACCTTTGGGCTGTTTGGAATTTGGCTCAGGAAGTGCTGGTCTGCAAGGTTCGAACCCTCCTCTTGAGGGTTCGAACCTTTGTGCTGTTTGGAATTTGGCCCATAGATTCCACTACTTGAAGGTTCGAACCATCCACTTGAGGGTTCGACCCTTTGGGTCGTCTGGAATTTAGCCTAGAAAGTGCAGGTCTGCAAGGTTCGAACCTCCTCTTAAGGGTTCGAACCTTTGGGTATTCTGGAAACTGGCTCAGGAAGTGCAAATCTGCAAGTTTCGATCCCTCCTCTTGAGGGTTCAAACCTTTGTGCTGTCTGGAATTTGGCCCTGAGATTCCACTCCTTGAAGGTTCGAACCCTCCTCTTGAGGGTTCGAACCTTTGGGCTATGGAATTTGGCCCAGAAAGTTTTGGGCAGAATTGAAAGGCGGTTTTGTCACCGAGTCATCCACGGAAGGTGGGATGTTGTTCCTTGATGTAGAGTCAATCTGTAGGGCCCTAAAATATTGGAAGCCATCGTGGCTTAAACTATAAACAGTGTCCAATTTTAGGCAGCAAGCTATAAGTCCTTAATTCAGGCTCGAAAATGAAGGCATTGATAAGGTCTGGAGATATTTCTATTTTTCCAGGGGAGAGTAACCATGGAAGAGTTCAGATCCAAACTAGAGCTTGCTTTACAATTTTCAAGCATCTGTGAAGATGGTGATTCTTCTACAAAGGACTTAAGTAAATTGTATGCTTTGGGCTGTCTGTATGCTTCATTTACTAAAATATATGATAGAACCATTTGACTTTTTAAGTAAACTGGTTAGCACTCATAGGCATGGCCAATTTAACTTATGATTTACACGTACAAGCATCGCTTAAGTATTCACATGCATTACTGGAAGTTCTCTTGACCGCTGGGGATGGCATCTTAAGCAAGCTTTTTACCCTACAGAACTTAGTGTGTCAGTAATCTTCTCATACGTTTTACGTCAAATAGTTATTTCTTTTCTCTTATTTATATGTCTTGTATTACTCACATTTTTTACTTGCTTGCAGGTTGGAGAAATGACTTATATGCTTGCAAATATGTTTGCTTTACTTTATTCCAAAGGATTTGGTACTCCAGAGCTAAACTCAGGATTATTGACTGAATGTATCCAAAATTGTTGCGGAATCTCGGCAATTGGTTACAATTCTACTTACAATTGGATGGATTTATATGCATATTGGATGGATTCAAGCAAATATATAGTTGTCTCCGGAGTTCTAATTACATCAGTCCCCAGAAGGGTGCATACCACTGACATTACTGTAAAGTGATTGTTATATTCCAACAACGAGATTGAACCTGAATGTAGAATGAGATACACAAACAAGAAGCATAGGGATAACAATCATTCTCAAAATTGAGGATACATCCAAAATATAAATTAAAATATGTTCTCCCCTGGTAAGTATTTTCAACATTTCAAATCTAAACAACGATGTGGACAAGTTGAAGTTATATCTCATCCAAAAAATGAGGAAAATGATGATTCATCCTCTTGGAGGTGGATCTCTACATTTCAAATCAATTGGCCTAATTTTTTGCCCAGCAGTGTGAATGAGACCTTCCAATCCAACCACCACCCCTTGATTGCCATGCCAATTTGATGGGAGTCCATCTAAGGATGGTTTATTTAGAGGAATTGTATTCTATCACCCCACATTTTAGTGATTGTACATCTTAGTTTTCCAAAAGGAACCTATCCATGGAATTCGAGAGAGCATGCAAAACTCACTCCAAATCAGCACCCATTGTAGCACCTGGGATTCAGAGAACTATTACACTACCTGGACTCAAAATTGCTAATTACAACACCGAAAAGAGAACCCAATTAGAAAAATAAATTAATTTTTTGAGCTGATTACAACACCCAGAATGAGAACACAATCATGAAAAAAATTCCATTGCATCCCCAATTATTGCTAGAAAGTCACACTACTGTTTTAAGCCACAACACAACGTGAATTGCTTACAGTTTGTTACACAATTTCCTTCCTCTGATCATAATTTTACTGGAAAAAGACCTCCAAATCTGAGATATGATTTCCATCGTGGTTGCTCATCTGAGCAGGAAATGGGTGGATAGTATTGCCACAAATTCGTGACTCCATATTTTTGCTGGTAAACCTTAATGCACATTGGCTTGACCATGTAAATAAGTTGGCAAAAACCTGGAACTGTAATCAGTTGCTTCCATTTACGATAGGCAGGCAATCATCAAGTTTAACCTGCATTTTTTAGGCCATGACTAACTACATAGAAACCATCTTGCTTTAATGGTTGATATAATTGTGAATGCTTTAGTCATCATCCTCATCCTCTTGATTATTTGGATGGTTGAATTTTTTAGCGCGATACATCTCAGCAACCTGAAAAGGATTTAACAAAACATTAGAGTTTGTTACTACATAATAATGATAAAAATTATGCAGGCTAAATGAATGACCAGCAAATGACAGATTTTGCTAAACCCGTGTGAACACCTGTGATTGGCATTTATATGAATCCAAGTAAGATATTGATACATTGAACATGTCAGAAAAATACAATTGACTCCACAAGTTGAAACTTTAACAAGTAAAATAGTTGCACAAACATCTTAGTTGTCCTAATAGCAATGGAGAGAGTTACAAAACAGACCTTGTAATTAAGCATGTAAAAGAAAATCTGATTCTAGAAAAATCCAAACTTATTGCCAAAAGTGTCAATTCATAAAGCTGAATTGTAAGAATCTCACTAATTAATTAGAAAATTTCATGTGTTAGGATCTCTACCATTCAATGGCATAGAGACCAACTTATCCAAACCATATCAAAGTGGTTCATTAGGTCCATGACATTTTTGAACACTTACAAAGAGCTCTACACTGGTTAGTGTCTAAAGCTAAAATTCCATTAAAATAGACCTTCCAGAAACTCATTAAAATCAGTCAATAAATCAGCCAATAAGTACAAATCAGTCAATAAATGGTTGCAACCATTTAGATTCTCACATTAAAATTATATTTACTGCAACTTCGATTCCATTAATCAGTTTCCCCTATAGACAATGTCATATCCACCCTATCCAAGCACATTTCCAATTTGGTTTCAACTCCTGCAGAAAATTCTTCGTAGTTCAATGTGAGTCTTCTTTAGCATAAATCATAGACAACATAAAGGATTTTTAGTAATCTCATAGAAAATTTATATTTGAGAATTCTCATCTCATTCTCACTCAATCTTTAGGTCATTTAAGGCTCCTAACATTAGTTCTACACTTTTAATAGGAGTTAAACCCTTTGAGATAATCATGTCATTAAGATTAAATTTCTATTGAACATTTAATCAAACAGTTAGGATTTGTAAAGGAAGGGGGGAAAACATTCAAGCTGTGATTTATGAAGAGAAAGAAGGTTAAAAAAAAAAAACAACGACATCATATACACATATAAAGTATTCCACTACAAAGGTAAAGGATATACATATCTCCAACTATTTGATGTTGTTCGAGTATCAAAAGCTTTATTGACATCATGGACGAGAACTTATATATTAAACCACAAGGACGAAATCCATAACCCATTTGAATGCAATATCGTATGGTCATTGCTGCGTATGTCGTGTAAGTAATGAATAAGTCACTCAATCTCATTGAAATTGTAGAAATTCACTATCATTTTAACTAATAAAAAATTACAGACTATACTCATCGATCTCAAACATTCCCTCAAATCATAAATACTCATTCTCATACATAACATCATTCCAAGAAAGAGCATAACAAAAAATAAAACAAGTAGAAAAAATCGGTTAAGGAGAGAGGAGGGAGGGGAGAAGGCATGCAGAGAGAGAGAGGGCAGGACAGAGGAGGGAGGGGAGAAGTGTCAAACCCCAACCCAGGATTAACCCAATAGTGTTTGCTTAGTGTGTGCTTAGTCTTGATTGGGTTTAGTTATCGTGGGTTAGAGTGTGGTTAGTTTTAGTCATGGTTATAGCTTTGGGGAGTTCGAGAACGTTTAGTGTTAACTAGGCACACTCAGGAAGGCCTGAGTGTACGTGCAAGCGTGGGAAGATCGTGTTTGGTTTTGTGTTAATCGTGATTTTTCATTTCATTTGATTGGTTTTATGATTATGTGCAACTTTCGTGTTTAGCTCATTTGTGTTTGAAGCCCAAAAACTCAAGTTTTGGCCAAAAAGGGGTAAAATAGCCTTTTCACACTCAAATCTGGACACGATTTTCGAGATCCCAAAACCATGTCAAAAATATACTTTTTGGAAACTAGATATTTCAAGGATCGTTTTATCCTTCTTCGTCGACTTCATTTGAGGCCCACAAGACTATGTTTTGACTCATGCAAGATTGGTACTAAAAAGGGACCCACTTGTTTAGCACTTAAGCTACTTTCCCTTCTCCCTTTCCCCATTCCACAAAAAAATCCTGCAACTTTTCTTGACCTAGGTTGGAAAAACCCTTTTTTTTTCCCTCTTCTTCTCTTCTTGAATGCATGAGCTAGGAGACTCCAAATGGAATTCTAAGACCATCATCTTCTTCCTCTCAAGCTAAGCTTTCCATTGATACCACTTTCTTGAAGTTTCTTTGTGAGAAAGATCTCCATTTCCTTCTTCATTTCTTGTTTGGGCACCTCTAGGTAAGAGCTTCAACCCATCTCTTCAATAGAGTTCTTTTTACTTCCAAAGATCATGTTTTTCCAACTTGTAGCAACCATTTTGAAATGGGTTGCTTGGTTGTATCTTTGGATGAGTTTTTGAATGGATTTCATGGGTTTTTTGTAGTTCTTGGCTTTTGGTTAGGAGTGCTTGAAGAAGAATCTTGTTTTCATTTGGCTAAGGCAAGTAATCTATTTGGGTTGTTTATGCATGTGGATCTATGGATTTGTTATTTGGTATAAATGCTTTGTTTTACTAGGTTTTCATGTTGATATCTTACTTTGGAAAATGCAAGCATGCCTAATAGCTTTCCAAACTTTTAGATTTCATATCTTTTAATCAAGTCTTGCTTTTGTTGAAGTTTGGATTTGTTTTGATAAGAAAGGGTTTGAAGGTTTATGAAATGGGTTTCTATGTTAATGACTTGTTTAAGTATGAAATATATGCCCAATGTGAGCCTTGATAGCATGTTATATTTATATATCAAGTTTGCTAATTAGGTTGGAAAGGATGTAGAAGAGAAAGGAAGAATGAATGGACCAGTGCACTGCAGAAATCAGAACTGGGTTCTGATTTCCGCAGTTCACGCGGTTGACCGGCCAAGGGGCGCGGTCGACCGGGGACACTGGGATTGGTCCCAGTTGGGTGCCCTGCTGCACTGCGGGAATGACTGTTCCTGCAGTTCAAGCGGTCGACCGGCCAGGGGGCGCGGTCGACCGGCGACACAGGGTCAGGTTCTCTGGAACCTGACCAAAACACTGTGCATGGAATTAAATTTACAACTCTGCGTCGACCGGGACTTGGCCGGTCGACCGGGCTCCCAGTGTACGCGGTCGACCGGCCAAGGGCCAGGTCGACCGGGCACACTGGAAATTTCCCCTGTTTAAGCAGATTTTTGCCCATTTGCATTTTCTTTTAAAATCTGAAAACTAGGCTATATTAAGGACTTTAACTTGACATTGTGTGAATGGAACTCCATGCAATATACCAACTTCGGGGACACCAATCCTTGTATTTTAAATATAGAGTTCCAATCAACCAATGGTCAATGAATAGCCTAAGCATGTACTTGATAAAATTATCGTGTTTTGAGCGTTGATTTAAGACCGCAAGTCATATCGTGTACTCGTTTTGAAATCAAGTTTATAAGCTCGTTTGAAGATGTGTTTCAAGTAATTAAATGGGGATTACTTTTATAAGTTGTGAGCATATATATTATGCATTTTGCTAGTCGTGCCTCGTCTTGTCGTGACAAGTGATTTCCCCTTTTATTTTCTATATGTTTGAATCGTGTTTCGCGTGTTTTGTGCATTCATGAACTCAAGTGAACACCACAGAGCTTGGACTGCCCTTTCAGTCTGATCCACTGTCTGGGGGTCCTTAAACATGTGAACTAACTGCAGATTAGTCGTGTATTTATTACACATCGTGCGTGTCCGGTTCCGCGGCCGGAAATCCCATATTTGTGGGAATCGTGTCGTGCTATGTTATGTATATTCGTGCTTGTCGTGCGTGCTTACTTTTTTCATTATAAATGATAGAGAAAGGATGTGCTCTTTCTGGATTTACGATTCATGATATATATATATATATGTTATGCATTCATGTTAGTTTGTCTTTGATTTAGAAAACTGTTTCGTAAGTATTGTTTTACGTTCAGTAAAGTATTTCTTTATGTTCTCGATTAAACAATGTTTTACGTGCTTTCACTTAAAATGATTTCTTGCCAAACCGTCGTGTTTGATACTTGTATTTTGGTGACTAGGTGCAGGAGACCATCCCTTTGAGGAGGAGTGCCAGGAGGAGGCTGTTGGGCCTACCTTAGCCCGTGAGTGGCAACCCGACGACGTCATGTAGACGTTGGGACGGGTCATGAGTTTCCGATGAATGACTTTTTGGGATTTTATATACTTTTGGTATTGTATTGGCCTTTGTTGGCCTCTTATTTTGGGAAGTGTAATAACTTAATATACTTGGTTAACTTTACAACTTGAATTTATGGGAATGCCTTGTTATGTCTTCATTCTGATATTTTAGTCTTGATGACATTATGTTTATATTCTGTCATGACTTGTTAAGATGTGATTTGCCACGCGCTTCCGCATACTTGATCATGTGAGTTGGTTGTTCCTTGTGTTTTTCGGAACCCTCACCGCGGGAACCTGTGGGAGGTTTAATCATCTTTTCAAATAATCTCACCATTATGCCGCGGCCTCGGTCCGGGGTCGCGATAAGAAGGCATGAAGAGAGGGAAGGATTTATAAACGCGGGAGATGAACTTCTATATGGAATATGACGATGACGGATTCAAGGGTGGGTGATAGATACAAGAACGTTGTCGTTCGAACAGGGATGGGAAAAGGCATGTGAAATCCATGTTCTACTTACAATTGGATGGATTCAAGCGAACAATTATCTCCAGAGTTCTATTTACATCAGTTCCCAAAAGGGTGCATACCACTGACATTACTGTAAAGTGATTGCTATAGTCCAGCAATGAGATTGAACCTGAATGTACAATGAGATACACAAACAAGAAGCATAGGGATAACAATCGTATTAGCTGTAGTAAGGTTATTTGATAACGATATCATTACGATCCTTTATAGATTTTTCATTCAATGTTGTCGTAAACAAAGAGAACGACACTAACTATATATTGAGGTGCATATGAGAGGAAAAAGGCCATTGTTGGTTGCAAAGATTACCAAATTGTAAATACTCCAATAACGAATTCGTTACCGTCCTGAATAGTTTTCCAGCAAGTTGATGGCATCGTTTTTAAAATGTGGTCTTCAGTGGGTGCAATAACTTTAATGTAAGCATAATAATGTAGTGTAAAAAAAATTCAACAGTTGTGGCATTCCAACCCAAAAACTAGATTGCTACATAGACCACTTAAAAAAGAATGATGCGAGTGCAACAACGATACAATGCCGATGCAATCAAGGTTAAATGCAATGACAAATTTAGAGCATAATTGGCTTGTCTATGTCTTCTCCAAGGCAAGAACAATGCTCGATGCTCAGTTGGCTCTTCTTCTCTGCAATGGTCCGGATTCCACTATGCAGTCTTCTTCATCAATGCCACTGTTGGCTTGATATCATTTTCTTGTAGACGTTGCTGGTACCCCCAGAAGAGCCATTTTCTTTTGAAACATGCAATATAGGAAGATTGTGATAACAGGGGAAGAAGGAAGAGCAAAGAAATGATCTAAATTGAATCTTAACTTTCAACAGGAAAGAAAAAAACCCCATCTACTAAAAATATGCCTATGTAATAAAACAACATCTTAAACAAAGAGATTATTGAAGGTAGTTACAGATTTGAGCAAGCAATAAAATGGCAAGGCTAACCTTTTTAGCACTTCACTTCAAAGAGGAAAGTGAAAAAACAAGGAGAAAGGAAAGCAAATTTCAGTTTTAGTCTTTTAGATCCATTTAATATTTGCACAAACAAATATTAGCAAAGACTACAGATGAAGAGACATGAAATGCACTTAAGAAAGCAAGTAAAAGTAAGAAATTCCGAAAGATATTAGATAACCCAACCACACTAAAATCCCTTTTCAAAGATTAGACACAACTATCACATACATGTTTTCTTCATAAATGGCAATAACTAGAAAGAAAAACTAACAGTAGTGCTTTAGCACCAGATTGTGATGCTAAATTTTTTTGTAGTAGATATTATAATGCACATCAATCATGGATTGAAGGGGTCAACAAATGATATCATGCAGACCAGATGATTTTTAATTTTGATTGAGCACATTAAATGGACATATAGACCAAATATAGTCCAACCATCCATTTTTATGATTCTTGATCAATAGTCACAATCTGTACTCTGGCCTTATCAGCCAAACCCCTCAATAGTGGGCCCCGTTTCCCACTATATAGTTTACATTATAACATGCTGCATAACCTTCACATCACAGAAATGAATGATAGGCTACATCAATAAACAAAGATTATCAAGGGAAACTAAGCCACAATTATGAAATTTGCAAAATAGCAGCCTAAGCCCACTAATGATCAATCTGACCATTGAAAATCACTGCTCATAAGTTGGTACTCACCCCAGTTTGACTCTCAACTGAATTTTATTTGTCATTGGATTGATCAAGCAAAACCTCATCAGAGGGGTAATAATTAGTACAACTTTGAGGCTTAACATTATTAAATCATAGGTTAGGATGATAGGATGCCCAGTTAATTTGCACACCCCTGGGACATTTGCAGATCTTTCTACCCTTCTCCATGCATGATCAGCATGCATAAGTGGGCCACACAAGCTAGGCCACTACTTGCAGCAACAGTAAGTTGGCTGCTTGGATAAAAACTCCGTAATCTAAAGAACAAAATAGAAGATAATAACCAAGATCCCTTCAACCTTATTTGGATAAAAAAACACCGCTTGCAATATGATGAACAAGACTGATACTTAAATTTGCTGCTTTAACTTCTCAAACCTGTGACGGAAAACCATTAATTTAAGAACATGGTGCACATGAATGGATGGATCTTAAACATGTTTGTATCACGTATCCTCAACAATTCAAATAATTTCATTGTTCAGATAAATAATACAAAGTTTCTGTATATGACATTTAGAAAATGGAAGAACCGAGGTTGAAGAACACTCAACAATTATACTAGACTTGGTCCATATGAATTTGAATTTGGAGAAGTTGATGCAGTGATAGTCAAACATTTACAACCAAACAAATGCTTTGTATAAAACTACATGTAAGAGTGCATAGTCCGTGTCCTCACCCAATGAATAGTCCGTGTCCTCAACTCTTGTTCTTTCGTATCAATAATCTGAATAGGCTTCTCTGCATATGTAGCATCTTCTCGGATTTCCAAAAGTTCATGCCGGAGTATATTTGAAGGATCGAGGACGTACTTCTTCAACATAGATACATGGAAGACGTTGTGTATGCCGGAAAGCTCGGGTGGTAAGGCGAATCTATAAGCCACATCACCAATCTTGCTCACAATATCATACGGTCCAATGTATCTCAGTGATAGCTTGCCCTTCTGCCCAAATCTCAAAGTTCCTCTAGTAGGTGACACTTTCAAGAAAATCTTATCTCCTTCTTTGAACTGTAAATCCCTTCTGTGAGAGTCTACATAGCTTTTCTGTCTACTCCGGGCTACTTTCAGACGTTCTTGAATCAACTTGACTTTATCACTAGTTTCACTAACCATAATCGGTCCATGGAAACTGCGAACGCCTACTTCTTCCCAACATACAGGTGTTCTATACCTTCTATCATACAAAGCCTCAAACAGTGCCATTTCAATGCTTGAATGATAACTGTTGTTGTAAGCAAACTCACACAATGGTTAAG
>QPKB01000005.1:28093607-28214981 GCA_003546025.1 Camphora micrantha | reverse complement strand
TGATGGATTCAACATATCATAGTTATCATACTAAAAATCATTTACCAATAATTTAAACAAAGCATATAACATATGATAATGAAAGGTAAAACTTACTTAGAGATTTAACTTCATTAATCCAAGCTTTAGTTTTCCATTAGACCCCTTGATCTCTCTTAGTTCATCCCCTTTCTTTTGTCTCCAAACACCTCAAAGAAGACTAAAATGTTCAACCTTTATCCCCTTCAATTTTCAAGGGAATGAACTCATATTTATAGTCAAAAATTGACTTTTGACGTGTCCCCGGTCGACCTGGTACAAGGCGCGGTCGACCTGGGCTCAACGGTCATAAATCTGACCGTTTGAAAAGAAGCTCAACGGCTCTTTTCCCGATCGACCGCACAGTGTGCTCGGTCGACTAGGTCCCTTGGGCCTGTCGACCGGCCACACTGCGCGGTCGACCCGGGCCTGGGACCAATTTCCCCAAAGAATGCATATTTCAAGGACATTTCTTGTGGAGACTTTTGGGCCATGGAATCAAGCATGGAAACATGATTTTAATTCAATCTAAGTGCTTTTAAAATCATGAAACATAAAAGCCTAAAATGATTTGAAAGATTTAAAACATAGGCTACCTTGATTCATAAAACTTCTTTTTCAAATTAAAATGCATCCAAGTTTAAAAACAAAACATGCATAAATCAATAGTTTTACAAGTCTAAAAAACAATGCATGTGTAAATCAAGATTTCAAGTTTTTTCTAAATCAATGCGAGTGTGAAAATTCAAATGATGATTAAAATGATAATGCATCCATCAAATTGCAATACACAAAATTCCTAACAAAAAGAGTGTGTAGAGCCAGGGTCAAACAAAACCCTAGCTTGAAATCCACAAACGAGAAGTGTACCTTCCACTATATTGCCTGCAGCCTTTGTGTCAACTCTATTGACTGTATAGACTTGTCCTCGTTGTTGTGGCTTGTTCTGAGCCTGTTGTGGCCTGCCTTGTTGTACATTTCTGTTCTGTTGTGGAGGACACTAATTCTGATTCTGCCCTTATTGACGGGCCTGTTGCTGCTGTTGTTGATGTTGCTGAGATCAATATTGTTGCTGTGGTGCTTGTTGCTGTGGTGGCCTTGCCTGGTTTTGAACAACATGTGCATTCTGAGGTGGTGCTGGGCGCTGTACTCCCTGTTGCTGTTGATTCTGTCTATTACCTTGCCCACCAGGCCTTGGGCAATTTCTCATTTGATGGTCAATCGAACCACACCTAAAACATGCCCTTGAAATGGTGCGGCATTGGTTACTGTCATGGTTCTTTCCACAGTGGATACAAACCACAAGATTCTGTACATTCTGCTCTAGCCTCTACCTCTTGTACTGTTGGTTCCTCTATTGGTAGTTTTGTTGATGAGCTTGACTATTCCCTTTGTCACGACCCCGGATCGGGTCCCATGCAAGCGCACGTCTTGATCCGGGATCGGGATGCTAATGAAGGATAATGAATGAATGATACAATCCAATCCATGTTAACATTATGAATTAATTTAATCAAAATGTATACGAGTCCATCAGAGATGCCACTCGTACACGCGATTTCCCACAGGTGTCCGCGGTGAGGATATCACATCAACATGAATATTTCTATTAATGTGCGAAAGCGTGTAGCAAATCTAATTCATACATTCATGTCCAAGATAACAAGATTAACACATATTTGATACCAGTATCAAAATGAGCATTGATCCATGGCTAATTCCCAAAAGTAAGTTAAGGTTTATAACAAAATCATTTAGTTACATTTCCCCAAAATTAGAGGCCAACAAAGGCCAATATAACAAAATGTCATGTTCCCAAAAGAATTGGTTAATAACTATCCCAAAATATTACGCAGCTCAAGCACCCGGATGTCTAAACGACATCATCGGCGTGCCACTCAACTAAGCACTGCGGTTCTCCGACCGCCTCCTCAAGCTCCTCTTCGGGAAAGCCGACAACGGGACCTGAGTACCAAAACAAGGGTCAAACACGACGGTTTGGCAAATGGGTGAAAAGATATGACAACAATTTAAATTACCTTGGAAAACATTTAACCTGTTAAAATAATAGATCTCACAAAACAGGATGATCATTTATTTGAACATAAATGCAATAGAAAACATGTAAGGTATCCAAGGAATGAGGAAACAACAAGATGGCAACCACACGGAGCTAAGTCCTCTATCACCGAAGTGACATGAGTATATCGGGATGTTGATTTCATTCACCGAAGTGAGGAGATGCAACATAATTAACATATATAAATATATAATAAATACGAAACATGACTACGGTAGCGAGCCGGGTATTGGGAACCACAGTAGCAATCTGCGGCATCGGGACAATACCACGGTAATAACCGGCTAGCGGGATCCAAACTGCAGCTGGCGGGACGGGAGGGGGATTTCCAAGTCGGTGGATCAGACCGACAAGGTTATCCAAGTTTAGTGGTGCCAACTCATAGGTCAAATATCATAAATCAAGACATGTACAAAATTCATGTGATGCACTTATATAAACGGGCGAGATGGGATGCTCGAAGGCATAAATATCATTCAAAACGGGAAGTGCATATCGGGATTAGCAAAAATGCTACAATTGTAAATTCAGTATTTTCGAGGATAGTAAATCATAATTCAAGAGGTTCGGGACAAATATCGGGATTAGAAATTCAATCAAAGTGAATAAAGGTTCCGTATGTCATATACAATAAAAATTGGTACTCCTTGAGTTTGGAGACATCCCGGGCTCTTTATACACCTTAGGATTTTCAAAACATAAATGAAAACTTGTGATTTGATTTATCCTTTCAAATGGGTGTTATACAATAGTTACTAGTTTTCCCATCACAATGGGATTCCCAACAAACGCCTCTCAATCAAATAACATTTCATTTTTGCTCACAGATTAGTCTCAGGTGAACAGTGCTGATCGCTCGAGCGGACAAGGAGTTCGCTCGAGCGATGAGCTTTTTGGAATGACTTTTTGGGAGGTTCGCTCGAGCGGATAATGGGTTCGCTCGAGCGAACATGTTGGCTCGAGCGAATGAATGGTTCGCTTGAACTAACAACGTTCTGTGACGTTCTGTTAAACTTTCTGGGAGAGTTCGCTCGAGCAATGAAGGGGTTCGTTCGAGTGAACCTGTTGGCTCAAGCGAAAAATTAGTTTGCTCGAGCTAATGAGGTTCTGTGATGAGCCTGATACAGTTCTGGGAGGGTTCGCTCGAGTAAATAAGGGGTTCGCTCAAGCGAATTGTCTGCTGGAATGGTTCGGAACTTGTTTTGGATACTACGCTCGAGCGACCACCCGGTTCGCTCGAGCAAACTGCCCAGAGATGGGTTCCGGGACAGTTCTGCTCTCATTTCATTTCCACTCCTTACAACTCCCTTAACCACAATTTCACTCCACATGGGAGGCCCTAATACTCCTTTCCAACATCATTCAAGCTTCACATCAATACTCCTATCATCCTCAATCAAACCCTTCTTCTCCTCCATCACATTCAACCATAAGGAACAAGAGAAAACCATATCATAAGAGTTCATTTAAACTATCATTAAGCAATAAATGCAAACCACCAACCATATTTCCAAGACCATTTAAGGAGCTAATAAGAGTCATTAATGCACATTTAATTCGATCAATACAAATCAATAGTAATATGAAATCATCAATACATTTTATCAAAATCATTAAAAGCTCAAAATAACCATTCATTCACTTGCCTCAAGTCCAAAACTAAGCAAAAGATCCTCTAAACAGCCTCTCAAGCACAAAATCCACAATCTCTACAAAACCCCCAAAGCAAACCCTAAAATGGGTTAAACAAGGAAATAGAAAAAGAGAGCTTCCAATATTGAAAATGGAGCTCCACAAGGATCATAAGAACACAAATCTAAGAGGTTGGTGAGAGAGCTTACTTGGAAGGTCCTCTAATGGCAAGTCTTAGCTCAAAATAAGTCTTGGAATGGGAGGTTTTCTTCAACAATGGTATCAACGGAGAGCCTTGAAAGAGAGGAAGAAGAAGATGACATCCATTTCTCAAATGATGCAAGGTGGGTGGTGATTGGAGATGGAAAAGCAAGGAAAAGAAGAACAAGGAAGAAGAAAACCCTAGGCAAGAGAGAGAGTTGCTGGAAAAAGGGGAAAGGGAAAGAGATGGGTTCCTTATATAGAAGAGGAGAGTGGGCTCCACCCGTTAGGAAACTTGGAAGGCTGAAATAGTAGTTTTCGGGACCTCGGATGAAATCGACGAAGAAGGAAGAAATGATCGTTGAACTTTCTAGTTTCTAAAAAGTATATGTTTCGTAGGTTTCGGGAACATCAATTATTTGGTCCAGATTTTGTGTAAAAAGACTGCTTTGCCCTCGATGCAATGGAATTCGGGTTCGGGATTCGGGATGGAAACGGGATCAACATGAAAGTTGTAGAGATCGACGAGATTAATAAAATGGGATAAAAGCACAATTCCAAAGAATCTCAATTAATCCCCCAAGAACACGCAAAGTCATAAAAAGGAACCCCCAAAGGGCCCACTAATCACCAAGGCACTCAAAATTCCCCAAAGCTATATCAAAGTTGTTCTAAACCCAATCTAAACCAAAACACACTAAACACACTTAAAACTAACAAGCAACTTAATCAACACAAATTGAGGTCACTCGGGTTGGGGTCTTACACCCTTGGATTCTGAGGATCTTGATATTAAAATTCTTAAATTTATATGCTCTCTTGACTGCTTCTTCAAAAGTTGCGGGTGGTACAACCCCGGTAGCATCTCTCTCGATGATTGGATTTAGTCCTTTGAGGAACTTAGCAATCTTTTTCTCAACGGTGTCTATCAACTCCGGAGCTTATTAGGATAATCTCTCAAACTTTGTGAGGTACTCGAGGACTGTCATGTTGCCTTGCACAAGTTACTGGAACTCGATTGCTTTCTGCCTCTTAACTTGAGTTGGTACATATTTGTCATGAAACTGCCTCTTGAAACTAACCCAAGCCACTGCATCTGCCATGGTTCTGTACTCATCTCTGACTGTCTTCCACCATATGTTTGCTAGGCTGGTAAATAGGGATTCAGCAAGTTTCACTTGTTCTCCCCCAGTGCATCGGAAGATCTCAAAGATATTTTTTTTATGCTCTAACCAGTCGTCTGCAGCTAAGGGATCCTCTGTCCCAATAAACTCTTTTGGCCCTCTCTTCCTGAACCGTTCAAATAAAGCATTAGGGTTATGCACCATTTGATTTATGACGATCTGTGGGCCTGCGGGTTGAGGTAAAACTGGTTCGGGCCTCCTTCCTAACACTTCTAACAACTGTCTTTGTACTTGTGTCATTTCTCTAGCATGATCTTCCTTTCCCTTAGCCATTTGTTCTTGAAGTCGTGCATGATTTTCATTGGCCTGACGATGTTGGTCAAGCATTTGCTTGCATCATCTATTGGAACTGATTCTGCATAGTGATTTCGGGAATATCTTCCCCAACTGGCCCAGTGCGATCACTGTTACTAGTGGTAGGATTGTCGTTTATCGGTCGCTTACGAGGTGGCATAACGCTACAAGACAAATTGTTAGTACATAACAATCAAATAAAGGGTCACACATTGCTCACACGATATTAGCTAAAGAAAATTCTAACGAATCCTCACCACGTCCTTAGGATTTCTAGTTTCTTTTAATTGCATGAAACATGTCTCGCTCTGATACCAATTTGTCGCAACCCCGGACCGGGTCAAGGGGCCCAATCCGGGATCGGGGCTAAGTTTTATTGGATGATGAATGATGAACGATTGTCAATGCCATGAATTTATTTTAACCAAATACGTACACGAGTCAATAAATAATGCCACTCATGCACGCGATTTCGCACAGGTGACCACGGTGAGGATATCACATCAACATAATATATTTGTTTTAGTGCAGAAGCGTGTAGCAAGTCAAATCCATAATTCATTCCTAAATAACAAGACTGTTAACATATATATGAATAACTGATGTCAAGTGAGCAATGAACATTAGCATTTCCTAGAAACATAAAGTTAGAGTTTATACAAACGATCAGTTAATTAATGCTCCCCAAAAATAATGGCCAACAAAGGCTAGTAAAACCAAATTAGTTCCCAAAAGAATAAGTGAGACGTAACTCCCTAGATATGTCGTATCTCAAAGCATGACTAGATGTCTACATGACATCGTCAGCTTGCCATTCAACTAAACGATGCGGTTCACTGACCGCCTCCTTTGGCTCCGCCTTGGGATAACCAACGTCTGGACCTGAGTACCAAAATAGCGGATCAAACACAATGGTTTGGCAAGTGGGAGAAAGGATATAACAGTAATTTAAAATAATGATACCTTGATAAAACATTAAAACTTGTATAAATAATGAATTTCATAAAAGTAAATGCATCATTTATCAAGAAAGATAATTGCAATACAATATATGTAAAGGTACCAAAGAATTAGGAACTAGCAAGATGACAACCACTCAAAGCTAAATCCTCTGTCACTGAAGTGATGAGAGCAATATCGAGACGTTAACCTTAGTCACAAAGTGAGGAGAGTCAACGATAATCATGGATACATATATAGATGGACGGGACCGCGGTAGCGAACCGGGTATCAAGACAGGATAGGATCCAGGCTGCAGCTGGCAGGACAAGAGGGGGACCTCCAAGTCGATGGATCAAACCGATAAAGTCGTCCAAGCTTAATGGTGCCGACTCATATGTCATATGCAAGAAATCAAGATAGGTTCATATATAAACGGGACGGGATGCCCGTAGGCACAATAACACTTTATATCAAGTCAAACATGAGCGGGCTAGCAAAATGCTAAAACGTAGTTTCAATATATTCCAGGGCATGACAAAACATAAAGCATGAATTTTGGGAAAATAGAACATAATTAAATTTCCAAATCTTCCGGGTCGGGTATCGGGGTTCAAGATTTAAACCAATGTGAAGAGGATTCCCGTATGTTGAATTCAATATAAATTTGGTACTCCTTGAGATTGGAAGACATTTTGGACATCCTATCCACATTGATAATTCGAGAGTGCTCAACGTATTTTCAGGACGAGATTTTCTCCCTTGAATTCCCAAAATAGTCCTTCCTAACCATTTCATGAACATATGGTTTGAAACAGTTCTTTTCTTCCTTCTCAATTCCCAAAAATTTCTGGGAGGTCGGTCACTTGTCGGTCAGCAGGCAGCTAGCCGCTTGGGCCAAGTCGGTTAGCTGACTGGTGACCGCCCCTTCAGGAAAAGAATTTCTTCCTTACTGATATGGTGACCAACCCTGTGCAGTCACCAGGTCGGTGACCAGTCGGCTACCGCCTGCTGACCTCCCAGTCAGTGGGTGGTACAGTTTTCAACTAATTTCAGCTCCTTTTATTTCCAAAACATTTCTCCTATAACCTTCTTCATTCTCTGCAATAAAATGAGCTCAAAAGCTCCTCCAATTCATCATTCAACACTTCCATTTTCATCATTCAAATTTCTCCTAACACCACAACAATTCTACCATTCTTGTGAAGCATTTTGAAAATAAAAAATCATATTGAATAAAACACTTTTAACATTTCAAATAACTTTATTAAGAGAAAAGGAGAGGGAGAATGCTTACTAAACTTGTATTTGTCAATCTAATGTAAAGCATAGCATGGATTACAAAGTAGATGAAAATATGAAAAACATTGAAAGACATCAAGAAATAATCCATGGAGAGTTTGTATTCAAAATAAATCAAGTCAACCACTTGCCTTGGTCTCTAATCAAGCAAATTAAGCAACTAATTAAGCCTTTCTCAAAGATCACCTACGACACCACAAAAACCCCAAATCCAAACCCTAAAATGGTAAAAAAAAAAAAAAAAAAAAAAAATAGAAAGAGAGAGCTTCCAATAATGGAGGTGAAGCTTCTCTAGGGTTATAAGAACACAAATCTAGAAGATGAAGATGATTGCTTACATGTAAGGCTCCCAAATAGACAAGATTAGATCCAAAGAGGGTCTTGGGATAGGAGGTTTCCTCCAAAATGGTATCAATGGAGAGCTCTAGAAGTGAGGAAGAAGAGTATAACATCCATTCTTCAAGTGATGCAAGGTTGATGGAGGTAATGGAGATGAAAGAGCAAGAGGAAGAAGAGAAAAGAGAAAACCCCAGTTGGTGGTTAGATTTGTGCTGGAAAATGGAAAAGAGAAGGAGGGTTCTCCTTATATACAAGTGGGGAGTGGGCTCCACCCCTAAGAAATCTTGTGGGGCTGAAAGAGTGGTTTTCGGGAACTTGGATGAATTCGACGAAGAAGGGAAAGTTGTTCGAAGAAATTTCTAGTTTTCAAAAAGTATATGTTTCGTGGGTTTTGGTGACATTGGGAATTCTGTCAAGATTTTGTGTAAAAAGATTGTTTTGCCCCTAACATCAGAAAAGTAGGTTTTTGGGGTCTCAGACGGGGACGAAGTCAACATGAAAGTTGTAAAGGTTAACGAGATGAGTCAAATGGAGTTAAAACATGAATTTATGAAGTCTCGAATAATCTCCTAAGTACACGCAAAGTTATAAAAGGAACCCCCAAATGGCCCAACTAATTACAAAGGCACTCAAAATTTTCCAAAGCTATAACAGAAGCTATTATAATCTCAACTAAGCCAAAATCCACTAATCACATTTAGAACTAACACACGACTTAATTAATACCTAATCGAGGTCACTCGAGTCGGGGTCTTACACCCTCTCACTCACCTTTCATAACTGAGACTCCATCTCAGTTGTAGGAAAACTCAGAACGTGGAAAAAAATCTTTCTCCTCCATCTTTTTCCTCTTGCATGCCCTACCTTTAGGCCTTGGATTGAGAATCTGAAATATCATTCTCTTCCTCTCCTTCCAAGCTTTTCGTTGCTACTCTTTGTTTGGAAATCTCAGCTGGATAGCCCTTCCATCTTCTTCCTTGATTCTTGTTTGGACATCTCTAGGTAAGAGCTTCAGCCCATCTCTTCCATGGAATTCTTTTGGCTCCTTAAGGAACCCATTTTTCGTACATACAACACCTTTTTCGAAATGGGTTCTTTGTTTTCGAAATTTGTTGAGGTTTTGAGGTGGTTTCTTGGGGCTTTTTGTAGATCTTGATTCAGCTATAGAGAGTGATCTTTGAGGAGGTATTTGTGTTACATTTTGGACCAAGTCAAGTGATTATTCTACATTCCTTGATACACTAAAATAATGTACATTTTGTTTGCAAAGTGCAATTAATTATGCTTGATAAGCTTTCAAAACATGTGTTTGTCAATTCATCATAGCATGGTTTCATTTCTATATACATGTTGTGTTATTTACTCTCCAAAGTTCTTGAATTCTGTTTTGGATGGAAGCTCCATCACTTGTCTTGTAAGTGGTTTTGTTTTTGTGTAATTTGGGTTGTTGATGGGAGAAATGGAATGGGTGTGGAGAGAGCAGGAGGCTCCTTTTCTTGCAAGAGAGGGGATTTGATTCCCCAGGATTTGGACTAAAAAATGAGTCATTTTCTGCAATTCTGGGCACTTGGCTCGAGCCAACCTTCATTTCGCTCGAGCCAAGGGGCTTCTGGGAAGCTGGGCTCGAGTGGACCTTAATTCGCTTAAGCCAAAGAGGTTCTGTGAGCAGTTCGCTTGAGCAAACATTTGTTGGCTAGAGCGAACTGCTCCAAGCTCAGGATGACTACTTTTCGGAAGCCATAACTTTGACCCGTTCGTCCGAATTTGGAGTTCTACATATTGTCGGAAAGCCCTCAAGACGTAGAATCCAATGGTATATTTATCTTGACGATTAGAGATTGGAAAAGGAAGTGGGTATTGGATTAATGAACCAAGCCGTTATCTCTTTTGGAAAGAGTTCTTAAGTGGTAGTGGACCTAGTTTTGGACCTTAGCATTGGATCATTGAACCTTAACTTGAACCCAATGAATTCCTTATGTTAGAGGCGTGTCGTTTGCGTACCGACTACTTCGAAAATGAGACTTTTGATGGAATTTTATGGAGATGAAAAGCCAGAATATGTTGAGGGTCTTTTAACTTGATAATGTTTACTTGACAAATCTGAAATGTTGTTTAGCTTCAAGGACACCAATCCGCTTTTAATTCCAACATGTGGGTTTCAATTACACAAGAATCAAATGAAGGGTCTTAGCATTTACTTTAGAGTTCGTTTTGAAAACTTAGTTTTGATACGAATAATATCATTTTGCACCTGTTTTGATTTATAAGTATCAGTTTTGTTTCGGGTATCGGTTTGCACTGGTTTTGATTTACAAGTATTAGCTTTGTTTTGGATTATTTCAAGAACCAAATAGGGAATCTCTTCTTATGTTTCGATATGTTCATAGCTTATGCTATCTTTGTTCTGTTCTGCTTAGCTTTGTTTTGATAAGTAATTTTCCCCTATTTTAGACCTTTTTTGTGTATGGTTCGCTTTGTTTTTTGCATTCATGAATTTAGGTGAATACCACTGAGATTGGACTACCCCTTCAGTCTGATTCACTTATTCGGGGGTCCTTAAAAATATGGACTATCTGCAGATTAGTCGTGTATCTATATACACATCTTCGTTTTGCTCCGGTTCCATGGCCGGACCCCGTCTACCTCGTGTAGCGTGGGATTCTATTTTGCTTTGTCTTGCTTGCTCTTGTCATCTCGTATGACGGAGAAATGATGAGCTCTTGTGGATTTACTAATCATGATATTATATGTATGCATGTTAGTTTTGTTTTGTTTATCGTTCATGGACTTTCGTTTCTTCGAAATGTATCTTAGTCATATATTTATTTTAAATTCAATAAAAAAAATTAACATTGTCTCTTTTAAACTTTAATTTTGTATATGCTCTTGCCTAAATTGATCACCTGCCAGTCCGTCGTATCTGATATAGTATACTTTGGTGCTTTAAGTAGTAGGTTCTCATCTTGAGCTAGTACGTGTGCAGATGGCTGTAGGTTTGTTATGTAAGTGTTGTCATATAGACATCGGGCTCGACTTTGGAGTTACCTTACACACCTCGGTAGTATTGTTTTCTTAGTTAGTTAATTTGTGCCGCTTTTGTTAGCCTTTTTTCCTCGAGATTGTAATTAATGCACTTGTTAATGTATAACTTGAATATGCTTGGGAAATGATCAGTCTGTTACTGTCAGCTCTGTATATGTTATTATCTTGGTTTGTTCCAGTATGAGTTTGAGCATTGCTATGACAGCTTTACGCTGATAGGTTGAGTCGACGCAGAATCCAATAGCCACGGACTCCGGGTTGCAATGCTTCGTAAGCTTCCGCAAAATGTTTTGATGTGTTGGAAATTATGTCTTCCTGACCCACGTGGATCCTGGGGAGAAATATTATTTATCACTTACTTCCCCAATTCGTGTCCCCGAGGTCGGACCACTGCAGGGTTCCGAGTTCGGGGGCGTGACAATTCCAATAAGCATCCGCCAATTACTTATCAAGAAACCCTAACTTGTTTCAATTTTTACGTCAAACCAAAGACAAATCAATGTTTTTGACTTGGAAATCTAACTCTAAAGACTCTTTTAATTATAAAATCCAAAATCCAAGACTCCCTTCACCTCATAAAAGAATAAAAATAATCTAATCACTACCATCAAAAGTAAGCATAAACCATAAAAAAGTTCTAACTCCTAAGCATGGCCTATCAAACATAAGCATAGATAGTAAAAAATTAACTTATATTTTTAGAGATCAAGAATGAAGATTTGCCTAGGGCACAAAGACAAGTCTATTAATCATTAAAAACATAAGATATGCAAACAAGTTAGAACTACTAGACAAATAAAAGGTAATCACTTATCTTCATCCATAGCCTTAATCAAATGATTTAGCTCGCTATCGCAAAGAATACTTCTTGATTTGTAATTAAAAATTACATCTTTGCTATCTTCTCCTTCAAGTAATTGCTTGGACAAGGCCCAAAGTTATCTAAAATAAAAAAAAATATATGGAGAACTAGAACTAGAAGAGGGGAAAGAAGAAAGGGGAAGAAGAGGGAGAGAGAATGACTGAAGCACTTTTTGAAGGAGAATAGGCATCAAGTTCTAGCCCCCTTGATGCTCCTTTTATACTTTTTGGCCTCTTGGTTTGCAAGGAATTATTTCCTTGTATGACTTGATTCTTGGCTTAGCTTCCAAGCAAGATCTACGTCTTTAGTATTGTTACCTTGTTTGAGATGATTCTTGGCCTAATCTCCATCTCCAAGCAATCCTCTTTAATTAGAAACAACTTAAATTGGAGAGGATTTTTTTACTAAGTGTGGTCTCTTGGGCTCCAAGTTTTGCCAAATTGAACTACTCAAAGATCTCTCAAGCTACTAATTTTGAAAACTTTTTGCAATTCCATCATAGAATTATAGCAGCCAACTTCCCGATGTCACATCTCCCTTAATACAGTTCCAATTGATGCAATCTTGGGCTCTACAGATATCTACTCAAAAAGTAATTTCCAACGGTAGGTAGATTGCTCAAATCCAACACTTGGTTTGAGAGTTATTGCCATTTTAATTTTCCCTTGAAAAACCCAAAAGAATAATTGTGCAATTAAAGGAACTTCTATGTTGCCATACAATGGGTTGTGTGAGACCCATGTTGGATGTCCAAGGCATGCCCATATTTGGTATGCTTCCTTACGTGCAACTTTGACTAGTCAATTTCCCTCACAAACTTTCTAATTCTCTCTCTTTCTTGATTTTGGTTACTAAATTTAGCAAATCAATACCATCTTTCCAAATCTGAGTTTCTTCTTTTAGTCTTTAAGAATTTCCAAGCTTTCCAACTCCACCAAAATGCCAAGATATGTGGGCCCGCCATAAAGGGTTTCCCACCTTTGATCTCTCTCAAATCTCACCAATGCAGGTCCCACCCTTGATGTCTCCAACACAAATAAACCTAAATGATCACAAGAATAATCAAGTGCGAGTAATTTGGATGGACTATGAATGGGATCCTACATGCCTACTTAATGCGCCAAAAATATCCTACTTTTCAAAAATAGCACATGATGTCAAAATTAGCAGCTATGCATTAGTAAAGGCGCGCACACACACACACACACACACACACACACAAAAAAAAAAAAAAAAAAAACCAACAAACTTTAGGGTAATGAATGAGATGAAAATCTCTAATTTCACAAGTCATTCAATGTAATGAATTTTAACCAAATTTGACCAAGATTCCAACTTTGATGCTCCAATGCAAGAAATTATAAATTTCTATGAAATTGAATGCAAATTACCCTAATTAAGTCCACAAAGTCACATAAAATGATGAATGAAACCTATAATTTCGTGGACTTATAACACCCCCAAACCAGCTTTTTGCTAGTCCTCGAGGAAGAATGTTTGATAAGTCTATGGCCCTGTCTGTGCTGCGGTTGACTCTTACAAGACAACATGTCCGTGGCCTTTACAAAAGGAACAAAGATTCCTTTTGGTTTTTCAATCTTGAACAAAATTTCTGAAATCCTTACATCCAAAACGTCAAATATTGGTTGGGTCTCTACCCTTTGTAGCTCGGCCGGCCAAAAGTGTGGGAAGTATTTGATGATGGTGCACCTCGTGAAGCACTTCATGAACACATGCATCAAGATCTACGGAGGACCCAGCCCTCTAGTGTGGTGAGAGAGATAGACCTTGGGTGAGGTAGAGCGGCCTTCGAGTGAGGGAAGGTGACTGCCCAGGTTCGAACCATGGGCTGCCAGGTAAGAATTGAAGCATCTTACCACCAGGGTAAAAGCCATGAGATTTCTCTTGGATGTGTAAAACTATGGCAAGTGATTGTTAAGGACTGAGTTTATTATCCTTGAATCCCTCTTTAGTCCAGAGGAAACCATTGTAACATTCTTGGAGAGAACGATCTCTTCGACTGTATTTGGCCAGCTTGAATATTTCAGGCTTTGTTTTACTTGATATAATTTTTTCAAATGAGCCCACATATCAAAGGCTTTCTAAAATGATTGAAGAGAGAGGCCAGTGTTGGCTTACCAAAATCAAGGATCCAAGTGATTTTTTTAGAATTGTTTTGGTTTCAGGTGACTTGAAAAAGAAAAATCTAGTTCCCCTGTCCTCAAATTCAAATTCAATTGATTAGATGATTAGAATTAAAGGAGAGGCATGTCCAGAAATGCATGTTCCAGATGATATAATTGTTGGAAATGTGAGAGAAGGGCTGAAATAATATCACCCTCGAGTCCACAACTAGCAAAATAATTCTAAAAGTCTCTAATGACGACGTGCGAACCAAGAATCACTTTAAAGATTGACATCACACCTCTGTAATCAAAGTTGTAATGGCATTGGCACTGATGCATTGCTGCGAATGGTCTAGATGTCAAATTCCAGATGAACACGGCTACCAAAGATGAACAGGAATTTCTAATCGAGCAGGAACCAGGGGTGATCAAGACGGTTTGGAGAACAAAGACGTTTCGACCCCGCCCCAAATACTAGGGATTGGATAGCAGGATCGATCGGAAAAAGGGCTTGGTGGATTCAAGTGGAAGAGGGCGACGAGAGGTTTCAGCAACAAAAAGCTTCTATTCAAGTGAGATGACAGGAGGCTTTGCCTGAGTATGTGCATTCTCCTCTATTGAGAAGAGGTGTACTCTCCTCTGAGGAGACAAGGTGGCTCTGATACCATATTACAAGAAATGAACTAATGTTTGGTGACTCAGTTTGGATACTCACCTGATCTTTTCTATTACAAAATAAAGAGTACGCCTAAGCATGGAGTTACATGTGAGATACAAATGGGGCCTTATCTAGTTGTTACATCTTCTCTCATGGACCAGTGACTACCTTTGGTTGCCTTCGTTAGTCAGGCCCAACTCCTGTGAATCTGTCACTGCAAGTTACTCTCTATATATTATCATCAAGCAGGGTTTATATGGTAGATGAGATGCTGTTGCATTATGTATGTAGTGGGGCGAACCAGTCAAAGGCTGATTGATACATGCTTTCATTTTTATTTTTCAATTAAGAAAAATTCTTAATCACTACTACCAGTTTACCACCAATTTGGCCTCACCTGGTTGAATAGAGGGTCTTATGCTCCGGTCCAATATTGAGATTTGAACCTCCGTTTTAATGGCTCAATCAAGTGAACTGACTGGACGTCTACTTGTGTAACAGTTATGAAGTTTATACCTACATAGACGAGCTTATACAGATGATTATGCTGCAAATTTACAGCTTCTTTTGTCACCATTGAGACTGGACACGCAGAGTCTGCATCAAATCATGGGAAATTTGGTGATTCAACAGGAACCAATGGTTTACAGGCAGTTCTGATTTTCACCTTCCCTTTAACCTCCCCAAATCGACTGCTAGACTGTTTCGGGTCAAACTGGACTATTTTCGATTGTTTCGCACAATTTGGTAACCATCATGTAGCCTATTTCAGCATCTTCAACAAGAGTAATAGCAGTACGAGTTATAGCAGTACATGGATCCTCAATTCACTGGTAAAGATCAAGGGACATGAGCATCAGATGGATGGTTGAGATGAGTTATTCACTGGTTTTGAACGCTCAACTTACATAAGAATCATTCTCTGCCTGTACCAGTTGCTTCAACTCTGTATGCTGTAAATGCAACATGGTTAAGTTCTGACTATGATTCAGAGAATAAACAAAAAGTTATATCTTGAAATTTCTTTGCTCCTGATACAAAATTCACGGGTTCTGTATCTGGACAGAAAATTGGATAAGGCAAAAAACTAAAGAAATAAAAAAGCAGCAGCAACTTAACATCTTTGAGCCACAAGAATCACTCTTCAATCACATCACCAACAAGTGCCGTGAAATTCAAATGGTCAAAACAGATGACTAACTAATAGCAACCCTCAAGGTTTCAGCCAACAAGATATGCTTCAGGAAGAGGGAGGGAGAGACATAATGTACATAAAACACAAAATCAAGGCAACTTCCTGGCGCCAAATTTTGACTTCTGCGAGTCGGATCCAATGGCTACGAATTATGAAGAACTCCAAATAATTGAAGAGAGTGAGGATGCACAGGCATCTGGGATCTGCGTACAAGTGTTGTAAAGCCATCTTACAAACCTAACCATCAAAAAGAGGATTTCACCTTTACAAACCGGAAGGAAAATTGTTTATCTGTCCATCCTCCTTCTTGCTCTCATTGTTCACTTTGTAATTTATCCGTAAGCGCATAGCAAGGGCTTTCTGTAATTCACAGAAGATGAAGAAATCAGTCAAAAACTGAAGCTTAAAAGAAAATATATACTAAAAGCATGGGAGCAATAACAGTGACAGATAGTTGATTTAAGTAAAGCCTGTATGTTTCATGTAAATAAATTCCTAGGTATTCTAGGAGTTTGTATTTCTATAAGTGGTTTAATAATGAAGAATTAATTAATCAAATGTGAATATCCAAAAATGACCATCAAATAACGCCCCCTTTAATGGAAGTTAAATCAAGGGAAGATGGGAAATGAATACTCAGCCACCACCCTTGTAAGTTGAAACCTAGGAAAGTTAAGCACCCATCTACATCTCCACCTTATATCCTTTTGCTCTCAACTCATATCCTTCACCCCTCACCTCTTTAATAATCCCACTGCAGAGCTCATTGGATCCTAAGTTCCCATATATCCAATTCCTATGTATTCTATGCAACAAACAGGCCCTGATGATTTGGTACTTGTAAGCTGAGAACTATTAGTCCAGTACAATAGAGTTCCGGGCTTATTAACACAAAGGGGTCAAAAGAAACAGTTGTGGAGTAAAGGTGTTTTTTTTTTGAATGATAATGTTAAAACTTATATAGATATCATCATCATCAGGGCCATATTTCATCCATCTGGGATCAGCTGAAGAGACAATAATCTAATCTAATAAAAACTTAATCCTACAAATGAAAAAAGAGATCCAGATGGAGAAACTGAAAGAGCAATTTTTTTACGCTTAAAAATAAAAAATAACATGCAGATCAATAGTATAAGATGATTGAACATGAATAAAGCATATATGAGACTCTTACACAACTGAACCAGATGAAGCATCCAACATTGTGTTGGAAACATGGTATTTTTGTGCTAGTAGTGGCATCAAAAGAAAAAGGGAAAGAAAGAAAAAAAATGAAGTCACCCCATGAACAGCATGATGGTACAGACAAAACCTACCACAGGGGTGGTTATGGGTTTGAGCACCCATTCACGCCAGTCACAATGTCACCTGTTAGCCAGTGAGGAGCCTACCAAAACAGTATACATCAACATATTGTTTCCTGTTAACCTTTAACAGTGGAGCAAAACTAGGAGCACATTGCCTGTGTCTCTACCTTAAGCGACAACTAGCGTATGCATATTGTGCACACCTTGTGCTTTGCCTCATTTGAGAGGCATAGAAACTGATCTCTAGGAAAAAAATATGTAGAGGTGTTTTGTATTATCTATTGTTGCATCTAAATGTTCCATCCAGGCTTGAGCTCAAAGTTCATCACCTGTTATTATGTCACATATAGTTTGGTTGTATAAATTTATCATCTTAATTGCGCTGTTCACTGTGGTGTATTAAATTAGTTCACCATCTGCTCATCTTGCAGCAAATACCAAGAAATCACTCTATAAGGAAACCGTAAATGCAAGAAAATGAAGACTCAACCAATATTTCACACACAAACCAGTAGCAGTACAATATGTCACAAAACTCGGGGGAAGTTAACAATTATGCATACCTGCCCATGGTGGCTATTATTGAGACTCAAACTCTGTGTAATTGATCCATTGCCATTGGCAGGAAGAACATTACTGCTGGCTGGATCTAAGTGTAACTGAATGAACTGAGGAGAAAAACAAGTTGAAAGTGTCATATTCACAGGTTGCAGATATATAGAAGATAAAACTAAAATGACTAGGACCGTACTACAAAAATAAAAAGAATATATCACATAACTACCCTCCATGTGTTTGATTCACTCTCTTGTAGGCAGGTTAGAGTTGAACAAAAGGTCCAAATGCCTCATCATGCAATTTCTAAGTAGCCAAGAACAAACAACCCAAATGCACTGAAGCTTCTAAAAATAAAATAAATGCAGGATGACTTCAATGAATGAAGTCATTCACATAACAGTCAAGATAATACTTGTCGATGTCATTGAATGATCTAGGCATCCTCTCAATAAAATCAATCTTAGCTCCTCTAAAATGTCAAACATAACTAGGTTCTAAAATTCAATAGCAAGCTTTACTGTTAATCGGTAGACAGAAAACCAGTGGTGAAACTCACAAACATGTTGGAAGCTGACGCAGTAAAGCACATCGAATCATTTCGTATTTCAGAACAGCGTTATACAGAACATTTATATGATCTATCAATATGTTTATTTTTGGAGATTCCCCCTTGCTTTTGTGTTTTCTGAATCCATTAGAGCTTGTTTACTGACGTGTGAAATTCTATTCATTTTCTGTGATGGATAAATCAGGACCATGTAAGGGACCCTCACAATGGGGTTGAAAACCTTGGCATTTCGCTACATGCTGTCAAAAATTATCATTAACATTTTTTTGATAACATTTAAACTCCTATTGTCAACCATTTGTTTTTGCACCAACCAAACTGAAAAACTATTGGAGGTGTATTGATTTCCAACACAGGCCAATAACAGCATTGGTAAGGAAAAGATTTTCTATGCAGGTTGAACCACTCAAGGAAAAGGAGCCGGCCGAAGAGGAAATGGATGGAAATAGAAAGGATAAATCCATACTTTTCAACTCCATTCTGTTCTGGCAAGTTCTGACCAGAACGGTCCAAAATTAGTCTAGGGTGGAAAAAGAAACTCCCTTCAAATTTTCCAACCCAAATTCCGGGCAATTCCAGTAGGCGAGTTTCTGGCTGGTACATTCCGGAATTAGCACAGGCTGAAACAGAATTCAAGTCTGCAATTGTGTTGGGCGTATTAGTGCTGCAGTGTGAATAGAGAGGAGGAGCTCAAAAAATACAGAAAATATAAAAAAAAATCCAGAATATTGGAAAATGTTCGATTTTTTTTTTTTTTCCATTAGCAACTAAGATAGCGTTGCATAGTGTCCCCCATGGATCAAAATAGCGTAGCAGTATCGGGCGTCGCGGTCTTCAAATGGCATTTAGCGCCGTTCACATCCGTAGCGGCCGCTGCGGTCCGCTACAGGGTATGAAATTTTCCTACTTTTCAAAAAATTTCAAAATGTATAATGAAGCTTATTTTTTTTCTTCTCTCCAAATAACATTTTATGCAACTCTTTTACCCTTTTATGTTTAAAAGAACACCAAAAAGCACATGATCTCTCCGAATTATAGTGGATATGGAGAGTTCTTCTTAAGATTTCACAGATATACAGGACCTCATACAATGAGGGGACCGCTAAGCCCCCTTACCTCAGTTACTTTTGCAAAAAAAGAACATTTTCTCTCATTTTTCAATATTCTAAATTTTCTACAAAAACTTTCAGATCTTTTGAGGATTTTTCAAATCACACCGCTACGTAGAGCCTGCCGCTGCCGCTATTTTCATCCTTACTGTACCCCTCACTGCATCTCGCACCGCTACGCAGCGCCCGCTACGTAGCGTTTTGGCGGAGGGCCGCTACGCCCGCCACTACCGCTATTTTCATCCTTACTGTACCCCTCACTGCATAGAGGTCTTGTATTGTTGTATGATTATAAAATAATAGTATTGATCTATTTGTCGACATATATTCATGGTGGTAACCTGTAATAGAAACTATAAATGCTAAAAATCAAACAGTTGGATCAAATCTCATCACTATTATGCATTTCTAAATTCTAATTTCAAATAAGCAATTTAGCACAGCTGCACAAAACACAGTATCTATAAAGTAAAGTTTAAATAAAGCAAAACTTTGAAGTTCAAACACAAATGATAGAACTTTTCTCCATCAATGGAATAATGTAATTTTGCATAGACTTGGAAAACATAGATCTAACAGTTAGAATGTATTTGAACGTGATTTAGTTGGCCCATTGAGGAAAAAATCATTAAAATAACACTCCCAAGACTTTGAAAATAAATAGCAAAAATTTGAAAAAAGCTCAAGTTAGAACGCATTACAATATGTTTGGACTAATGCATTTTTGTGTGTGCGTGTGTTTTTTTTTTTGGTGGTGGTGGTGGGTGTGTGGGTGTGGGTGTGGGTGTGCTAAGAAGCATGGACGACTAGGCATTTCTCAAAAAAGTAGGACACGTCGGGGACACGCTAATATTTATTATTAATAATAATAACAATAATAATAATAATAAATCTAATCATATACTAAAAGATAATATCATTTTAACTTTGTAATCAATTTAGAAATCAAGTAAATAAAAATCCAAGTACCCGTGTACCACTGTAATATTTCCCCCTCCTTCATTAAATTTCTCAAACTTGGTTACATATTTCCACAAAGGCCTATTTATATCTTCTTCATTGGAGGGGTGTGAGCTAGAGCCAGGAATGAAACTCATATTCCTAAATTCCAGAGGTGGAGAAGAGGCTGATAAATAAATAAAAAAGGAATTATTGGATATAAAGAACAACCGCAAAAAATAAAGAACATTAGCAGCAAGGACATTTGCAGATTTGCAGTGAAAAAAAAAAAAAAGAAAAAAAAAAGAAAAAGAAAAAAGCATCAAGGGGGTTTGCAACAACACAGCAAAGAAGAAAACAGCAAAAACAAAATATCTAATGATCAGGAAAACAGCAGCAAATTACAAAAAAACAGTATAGAAACAACAAACAGATTTGATGAGCAAAAAAAAAAAAAAAAAAAACAGCAGCAGATTACAAAAAAATGATACAGAAACAACAAAAAGGAAAAACAGATTTGATGAGTCAAAATAAAAAACAGCAGCATGAGCAAAAAAAAAAAAAAAAAAAAAAAAAAAAAAAGAAAAGAAAAGAAGCAGCAGATAAAAGAAAAAAAGAGCAGCAGCAAAGAAAACAGTGTATCTGATGAGCAGAAGCAGTACCATGAGCGAAAAAAGGAAGCAGAAGCAGTACCACAGCAGATCTTCTTCTTCTTTTCTTTTCTTCTTCTTCCGTTAGGGCTGGACAGACGAATGAGGTTTTTTTTTTTTTTTTTTTTTATCTTTCGTTTAGGGCTGGAGATGGATGGACGAATTAAAACAGCCCCCTTTTCCTCTTAATAGCTTTTTACAAACAGCCCCCTTTTCTTCTTTTTTTTTTTTTTACTCTAATTTTAATTCTTTTCCCAATTAAAAGAGCCTAGCGTGTCCCTAAGTGTCCCAGCGTTTCCGGAATATAAAATATAAAAAAATAAATAGGATACTCTTTTTGGCGTGTTCGACACAGACATGACAGCCCCAGAGAGGTGTTCATGCTTCCCTCTGTGTGTGTGTGTGGGGGGGGGGGCGGGGGGGGGGGGGAGGGGTGGAGGAGCTGTTTGGTGGAGCTGTTTGGTGTGGTTTGGTGGTAATAAAAATAAATAAATGTCATATTTATGTATGCACCTAGCCAAGTTTCATTCTAATAGGAAATAGAATCCCACTAGCCAAATTTCACTCTAATAAAAAATGGGCTCTTAACAAAATCTCACTCTAATAGGAAATGGGCCCTAGCCAAACTTGAACGAAAAAAGAACTATTTTGGCATTCTACTGTTTTTTCAACTATAGGTATCCTTTTATTTATTTTATTTTCCAATTGCTCCTTCGGAATGGAACATTGGAATTGACTGGAACACTGGAAGTTCCACTACAGGGCCACAATCTGGAATGGGGACCAAAACAGAGTTGACAACTATGGACAAATCTGAAGAAGTTTAACATATCCAAGGATTTGGCCGAGGGTTAACCTATCCAACATAGTTGGGACAAGGCTTTCATGATGATTATGATCTATAGGATTCACCCATGAAACTAGTGTTTTTTACTTTGGACTCGAACTGACCATTGTTCTTTGATTAACACTGCAAGATTTGAGAAGCCATTTGTCAGATCAAAAGGTCTTTAAATCTTAATCAGGGCTCACATCGACAACTTATACCAAAGATTCCAACAAACAACTAATAGAATGAGAACTAATTCCATTCTTCCGGCCATAGAAAAATATATATACATAATACAACAAAAATATTTACATTAATTATGAAATTTGTAGATGTCAATACTCTAGTAGAGCTTAGTCCAACTCAACACCCACTTTTAGCCAAGTACATAGTATACAATTTTTTTGCATAGTGTTGTATGAAAAGGGCAATCAAGCATATTCAAAAATTAATACCAGAAAGAACTTTTAGCTGTTTACTAAGCTACTGCATACAAATACTAGGTCTGCTGACATCCACTTCAATAAATTCATGCAAGGTTGTGTTTGAAGTCATCCAAAGATAAGGAAAACATCTTAGGCTGAATTTACTCATTAGAAAAGGCTACTTTATTCAATTCCCAAATAATAATAATAATAAGCACAAATTTTTTATAACATAGTAAAAAGCACAATGGAAAAAAAATATTGTTATAACGGTAGAAGTAATTTTACAATCAAATTAACATATCAGTATAACTCTAATTCACATATCAGTAGAATAATAAGATTAGCGGAACAAGTTGATGTCTTGTAAATAGTAGGTAGTATCGAGCAAGCATTTGATCATATCTGCATGAACAATACATGGAAATTTGACAATTCAATAGCAATTTTATGTAGCATTACCTTTGGCACTGCTGCCTGAAAAACAAAATCTGTGTAAACATTTGATGACAGATTTGTAAATGTAGCCTGGATCAATGTAATTTGTGGTTTTCCAGGCTGCTTTGAGAAGCTAAATGCTATCTTCAACGTGTTGCTTTGATACGCAATGATGGATGGATAAAGCGGATTACTTTCATCTGAAAACAAGAAAAAAAAATGATTATTTTGTCAGTAAATCCAAGAACCAAACCAATGTAAAAATAATCAAGATGTATAAACTGTGCATTGGACATTTAGAACTTCAATACCTGGTGATGATGGATTGGGGGATAAACCATCCAACAAATCCATTACTGGAGCAACTCCAGCAGGATGCTTAGATTGGCCAATAGTTCCCTTCACAGAACCCAACATTGATCTTTGAGAGACTTGCGCAGAAGAAACTGGAGAAGGAAGTGTGGACAATGCCTCCAGAGGAGAAACTGATGACATGTTATCCTGGCTGGTCGGAACTGTATTAAGTGCTGAAACAGGAGAAGGTGTTCCAATTGATAAAAGGTCCAGTAGAATATCTGCACCCCCTGTTGGTGGGGCCTGGCTTACACCTTGACATAAAAAGATGGGAAACAACAGCACCATCAATATGTACAACTCAAAAAAAAAAAAAAAAAAAAAAAAAAAAATCAATTTGACCATCATGAACAAAGCATTGAAAACAGAATCACAATAATCTTGGAAAGCATAGAGGAAGAAACAGCTGTATTCCAACATAATTTTAGTCAACATAGCAAAAAGAAATCACAGCAAATAATTGCTAGTTTTTGCAGAAAATAATGAAAAATCACAATTACTTTCTGCTCATTACAAGCATGAAACCATCAGATCTACATGACAGAGATCTTCGAATCTCAGAAAATGGCAATGGCTTTGGCCACATAAATAAAATGAGCTACACTCTTTCGGGACCCACCAGGTCCCAATAATGATCAAGCAAACCCCTCAGACTCACTACCTCGCATAAATCAGCACTCACCCAAATTGACACTCATCCAAATTCTACTCATTGTGGATTAACATGTTTTTCACACCTCCAATTAAGAAGCATCAATATCTATACCAGTCATAGTCTGGTCTCGTGGCTGTGGGACCCACCAGGCCCAACTATGATCAAGCAAGCCCCTCACACACTGCCTCTCATGAATTGGCACTCACCCAACATATTCGCAGTTGATTGAGATTCATGATCCAATTATGTGATTCTTGGCATAATCCCGTGTGTGTGTGTGTAATACCCCCATGTCCTGTTATTTCCATGCCCTGTTGTAGGGCCAAAATATTCAACAATAATTGTAGAGAGTTAAATCCTTGATTTTCTTGAATTTATTGGAATATTAGACTTGGTTCTATACATATTTATATAAATATATCTATCTGTATATATATTCTATTTGAGATTATAATAATATTTTTTTATATACATGTCATGTATTTATTTTGATCACTAGTTATTGATGAGGTTATTTCTCTAATTAATGGTAGTAGTGTAAGTGAGTCTGACTTATTAAAGAGAGTTATAAGAAACTAGGTGTAGGACCCATGAGTATTAGTAGAAGTCTTAAGAATAGTTGGGGCCTATGTATTAGAAAGGAGGATGTGACTTGGGGAAATATGGATTTGTGCACAATCCTGATGAGAACTTGTGTATGGCACAAGTATTACTAGTTGTATCAGGACATTCGAATCCTATTTCGAGCAAACCTATGGTACTCGACCTATTAAAAGCATGAGAACCCCATCATGTGAGACTCCACTGTCGACCCTCTCTTTCCCTCTTATCTCTTGCATTCCCTTTTTCTAAACCCTACTCCATCACATCAGCAGCCCTAAAACTCCTTCCAATTTCACATTCTTTCTCTTCTCTCACTCCCTCAACTAGAAAGCCCTAACGCTAGTTCTTAGACAAGGAGACTAGTAAGATCTTGAAGAGAATCAAGTAGAAGCAATGAGAAGGAGAAACAGATTTGGAGCCTTGTTGTGACCTACACCTTTCTCAAAACTAACAAAGCAACCCTAGCATACTCAAGGTGAGTAAAATCTAAATCTACTTGTGTTAATGTGTTTTCCTTTGAGATTAGTTGTTTTCATACTTAGATATGTGTTGATCCCTGATAGCTTGAATGGAATGATTAGAAATTCTTTGGCCAAACCCCAAACTACAAGTTTGGGGCTAGCAGACTGCAAATTCCGGGGCTTTTTGGGTTGAGTCAAATCCCCAACATAGGAATCCATGTTGGCCAAAACTCAACCCAGGGTTTATGAGGGTTGGTCGAACCTTATATAGTGTTGTTTGGTGATTTTGGGTGATCTGGCACACTAGTTATTGGGTTCCTTTATGTTTGTGTTTGATTTTCTTATTATTGATGATTCCAGCCTCTTAATGATAAATCATTAAAAGTGACGAGTGTTTGTAGATCTGAACTCTAGGTTCTAGGGTTACTGATGCATGCATGTGAAAGATGGGAGATTTGAACAAGATAGAAATTGCATACAGGGACTGGCCGAGCTGAAGGGTTTGGGGTGTGGCCAAAACCCTAATTTGGTCTCTAGTTGTCGAATCAAAATTTTGGGTTTTTGGTTATAATAAGAAAATTCTAAGTTTAAATTCTGGGGCAGTTTTATCCTAATCTGTCATATTATGGAAGTTACATTGAATTATGTTTTGATCATTGATGAAATCTGCATGGAAAGAGAGGATAAGATGAACCATGTTGGAGAAAACCCTAGAAAGGATCAAATCCCTTGGCCGAACCCTAGATTGGGGCTCTTGGACATGGCCGGACCCTACAAGTGTGGTCTTGGCTTGAGTATCCCTTGGTGCCATGCTGAGTTATGAGGAATCCTTCGTGTTATTTGATGTTAATGAACTGGTGCATGTTTTGTTTTTTTATGTGAATGATACCCTCTAGTTAAAACGTTATCTAGGTTTGTGGTGTGGTTTCCATAAGAATTGAATCAATGCTTGCTATTTTTGTGACTCAAATGGGATAGCCTATGGAATTAGATGTATAAGCATGTCTTGTAAACTATGTTATCACCTCAAATCCGTAGAGTGTTAGTTATGGGACTGCCATTACACTACCGGATACCAATAGTGAAACGGTGTGGGGCAAAATAAATCCAAAATTACATGTAAGTGGGCCGATTTCAAATTAACTCATTTTAGGTGTTGAGGACACCTTGAATATCAAATTCTGAAAGGAGATTGTGATTGTTTGAGTTCGGAGACCATGATAAACTAGGAGTTACTTGGTTAATTGGAGGAAATGATGCAGTCCGATCCCTATCCAAGACAGGGACCCAGACCCGCAAGCATTGATGGACCCAGTTGATGGGGTCCACATGTGCCTCACATTTTCTAATTTTCTAGATTAGTCATATTCCTTAGTTTGCTTGCTTTCTAATTCTAGATTAGTAAGTGTTAATAGGATTAGTAGCTTTCCTTTTTAACAAACAGTATGCTCTATATAAACAGAAGAGCCCTATTGTTATTTTTCATGCTTTTACAATTAATGCCATATTTCTCTATATTTCTCTGAGTTTGCTCACGTGAGTTAGTTTTATGGTTTCATTTGTGCCCTAGTGGCTGGAATCCATCCTTGGATTCGATCAATCCTTCGAGAGATTGATCTACTACCCAATCGCTGCGTCAGGAAACCTTGGGACGCCTCCAGACCACTAGCACATTATGGGAAGACGTCCCCATACAATGGCCAATTTTGGGAGATCAGTTTACTTTGGCCAGTTTTGGGATAATTTGATATATTGGTACCCTTTTGATAATTTTGGACATCGTGGTCAACTTTTCTTTGGACCCTCGTAAGACATTTTGTTATGTGCACAAAAATATTTTTTAAGGTAACATTTTGTTATATTTGGCATCCTTGAGGTGCATGCGTTTTTGGGCCTGTGCTACTAGCGACTAGGTGGTTATCATTACAATTGACCCGATTTACCTTGCCCTGACTACAGCGAGACCTTATGGATGTTACTTCAAATTTGATGTAAAATATTATTTAATTGTTGCTTGTTTGCACAAATTAGATTTGGTTATCTATTCACTCAGTATCTACTAATAAGTAATAACCGGACTGTTAAAGGGGACAATGATTTCAATAACAGAGAAGCTGTCGGATTTGGCATGCGACATTCATTGAGAGGCGAGAATCAACTATTTGGATAATAGGACCAGCCTCACATGTCTTATAATTATTTAATTATTTTAAGCAGTTGTAGAACTGATAGTCAAGTTTATTTGGACAGTTGTGGACTTAATAGTCAGTTTATTAATATTCGTTGGTTATGTTTAGTTGTTCAAGATTTGCTTGGACTTTTAATTGTAGAGATTCAGATTTATAAATTTAAGCCCTGAATTCTCATTTTGATTATTTAATTTAACTTGTGAATATGAATGAGATACTTGTTTACTCATGATGCGGGATTCGAGGGCCCTGGATTTCCCTCTCCCTCCCTCTCGCGAAATATGGAGATTACGACATGATTTTACAAGGGAAAAAGAAAGAAAAAAAAAAGATCAAGATGGGCGGAAACAAACCTGGCAAGGATGAATTTGGCGACGAACCTATACCCAGCAGGTCCTGCAAAAAATCACCACCAGACGAACTAGATACTGGGACATCATCTGAAGTCAAATCAAGTAAATCTACAAGGGGAGCAGCTGGAGGCTTGGTCACTCCATTCGGAAGACTAACTGTAACTCCCGAAGAGTTTGAATGACTAGTTTTTTCAGTTGACAGTGTTGCAGAAGAAGAGCTAGCCTTCTTTCCAATATAAGCTGCCTCATCTAGCACAGGCATTCGTTCAACCAAAGCAGGCCTATTACACACATCCAGAAATATCTTTATTATTGTAAAACAATTATGTGAAACTTTAACCAAATAGGCAAAATAGAACAAATACCCACTTGATATTCTGATGTTTCTGAATAATAGAATTGAATTCAATGGAACGTTGTTGCAACTCAAGAACAAGGCTGCCTTTTTGTTGATTAATGATTTCTCGAATCCTCCTACACAAGCAGTTAAAGAAAACCACACATGCTTTTAAAAATAGAAAATGAATTATTATTTTTTTTTTTTGGAATTAAACGGAAAAAAATACGGGTCTGTGATAGCATGAATAAATGATATCAAAGAAAGAGATATAAAAGAAAGACACACACAGATATATATATATATATATATATGGGGGACATTTATGTGCATCCATCCCTCACCATAGGGTGAGGGACACTATATATATATATATATATATATGGGGGACATTCATGTGCATCCATCTCTCACCATAGGGTGAGGGGCATTTACATGGTTTTCACATGAACATTCCATTTTTGCATATGACCATATATGGCTTTTCCTCTTTTGCACATGAATATTTACAATTATGTAAGTGTCTCTCACCCTATGGTGAGCGATGGATGCACATGAATATTCTCCTATATATATATATATATATATTCACTACATTATAAACCACATCCCCAGTTAAATAACGCATCTCTCACTATCATCTAAATCCAAACATACCTTTTCTTTCCCTTAATGTATTGAATTTTCTAATTGCGATCTGTCAAAGTATTTTGTAATTTCATTATGCAAATTATATGAATTTTAGAAGTATCAGACAGTATTTATAGAAACAACACTTGACTTATTAATTGAGAAGTATAGCATGCAATTCTCAAGCAATATCAAATTCATCGGATCATACCATGCCTCCATGCATCAACAAAGAGCTTGTGGGTTAAATTATACTTCATAATGATATTTTTAAACAATGATTATAGTGAAGAAAAGACTATCAAACAGTTGGAAGAAGCTCATTGCAACTCATCTTACCTACTAAAAAAAAGGTTCATAGCGAATACCTTGAAACTCATTAATTATTTGTCTCCCAAATGACCCAAACTTGATTTTTAGTTTTTTCAAATCTGACAACCTTCTTTTCTTTTCCTTTTCTTTTTCTTTTTTCTGAAATGGCTACTAGATCTGACAACCTTCTTTACATGGTTTTGTTCCTCTTCTACATTGTGATCTTGTACATAACGGGAAAAAATTGCATTGAAGATGTAAAGTTCATGCTTGTGTACTTCCAGAAACATTGGTTCTCTGTTTTTCCTGAGTCACTTTTTGCATCAGTCATACATGTTTGCATCAGTAATGAGGTTTGTTTATTTATCTTTAGTGAGATATCAATAATTTATTTTTATTTGGCAATCTAGGCCTCAAGTTCTATTGGGAAGTGATTGTGGATGTGAGATAGATGTTGCCTGATGATAAGGATTGCGGCGGAGGAGCATCCAGTAAATTTGGAACAAATAGCCAAATCCATAGGAGTGATCAATGTAATGTAGGTACAAATAAACAAAACCTAATATCATTGAAGGATAAAATGCAACTTTCAGATTCAGACAATTTTTTTCCGCCCAATGTTTCGAAGAAAAAAAAAATAGAGGAATCTTGAGGGAAGATCTTCTTTCTTTGAGAAGGTTACCAATTTATTATTGTGTGTAAAGAAAGATGCATTTCATTGAGTAAAGCTGCATGGAGTACCTTCTGCTTCATAATGAAGTATTTCTACTTTTGCTCGTTCATAGAAGACGTGTCTTGAATCACAAGTATCTACCTAATGAACATAGAGATGAAGTAGCTGATATCTTTGAAAATCAGTATGGCATACACATTAAGAACCTTCATCCTGAATAGAAGGAAGTACGATTTATGTCTTCGTGATTGCCATCTACATAATGGGTTTGACTTTCAAAAGATATGTCTGTACAGTACAACCAAATAGGATTACGAGGAAAATTTAACACTAGATGGAAATCATTATGCACTCTTTTTGGCATGAATATATGCAAATGACATTAGTCTAAGATCATTTCTTATGGCCCTGGCCCTAAGGGTCTAAATCGACTTCGATGTCTGGTGTACCAACTCTGATCTATCTGTTAAGTTATCCACACGATTGGGGAGTTAGCTCATGTGGTATGTCTTTGGTGTATTACCCTGGTACGTGAGGTTCTTAGATGATTCATAACTCATGCCATCTGAAATTGGTTCCTGAGTAGTCTCAAAATGTGCTATTTTTTTGCCTGTTATTTATGCTTAAGCAAATATGGATTATAAATTATTTTATTATGATAACTGCAAGTAGACTTAGGATTGTTTCCCACTAACCTCCCTGTAACACGATTCAAAATAGCGGCCGCTGGCCCGCTACGCATTATTTTCAATAACAGCTAAGGCCACTGCGCTATTTTAAAAATAGCAGTGCCATGGTCTAAAACCTAGTAAAGCCAAGTAATTTTAATTTAAAACATTAGTTTTTCCTAGTTCTTCTCCTCCATAGCCTTTCCTAAAGTTTTGTATCCTTTATGGTTCCAAATCACTAAAAAACACAAGATTCACTAAAACATAAGATTTCAAATTTTCTGGACCACTTAAAAAATTTACACCACTACATATCGCTGCAACTGCTACAAATCATCCACTACGTAGCATTTTGGCTATTGGTCGCTACACCCGCAATCACTATTTTGATCCTTGCTATATACTTATTCTTGCATTGGACACTTTTAGGTAATAAGAATTGGAGTGAAGGGATAGTACACAATGATGAAGCTTATTTTGGTTAAGGGGTAAGGTTTGATATTGTAATATCCTGATAGGGTTCAGATTTTAGTCGAATTAAATTCCCGTTGGCATATTCTTTGATGATTATTCATAATTATATAATTGATTGTATATGTATATTTATGTTATTCATGATTTATAATTACATTAAGGTAGGCCCCTTGGTTCTAAGGCTTCTTATATATAGAGAGAATGGGACCCAACTTCTTATTCATGGGAGAAATCGACACACACTTAGTGAGAGACTTATGACAGGAATAGTATTCCAATTCCTGGGAGACTCCCTGCACGTCAGAGCTCCTATGCATTGTAACCTTAGACAACTATTTATAAGTCCTTATCCCTTCCCATTCTTCCCACAATACCAAACAATTCCCTAAGAAATCCAAATCTTGGTTACAAGTAGAATTAGACAGAGAATTCGAAGAAGGAACGGATCAACCGTGGGGATTACGTACATCTTTCTCCAAGTCAATAGGGCTTACGTGGTGTAGACCAGGTGAGTAGGTTTCCTCATATACACGATGGGATGCTTTTCCTTCAAGAAGATGAGTGAATCAATTGTTGCATTACTATGTAAATCTGCACTGTTTGTTTTCCCAGCACTGATTGAGGCATTAGATCTTGATATATTGAATTTTACCATAACTGACCACATGTTTCAGAACTAGAATTGGTGGTGTCAACAGACCCAGCCCACAGTTTAACAACAAAAATTAACCAATCACTATTGATAGATGGGATGACTAGGTTTCTAAAGTTTAGATGATTTCTATATGATGACTCTCTGTTTAAAGAACCAAATCAAACAAGAAAAATCAGTGCAAGAAGTGGAAATTTCAAATTCCAGGCCATCGGGAACACTGCGAGTCGACAGAGGCTGTAAGACCCCATGGCCCACCGGATGATGGATCTGAACCACAGATCTGCAAGTGCAACAGAACCCATGGGTGACCAGGGTGGTGCTGAACCCATGTGGAGTGGGCCCCGATTGGCCCACCATCCTGCCACTTCACTTACATGAGGTGCGAGTCTCTGTCTATGAGTTTTATCATGTATATGCAGGCTGTGGGGCCCAGGGGGGCTACCTGATGCCAAATCAGAACCATAGAAAATATAGAGGGACTCTGGTCGACCTAGGAGATCGGGTCCATCTTGGGTTTGGGTTAGTGGGGCCCCATCATCTAATTATTCCAGAAGGGAAGAGGTGTGATGAAGCCTCTATACATGATGAGCTTGATTCATGGGATTTGTTTTGCTGTTATGAGTCTAGTCTTGATCGTTTATTTAATTACAATGCATTGCCCCTGGTATATTCACTGTATGCTTAATGAATTCATTACATGTTTGTGTTGTGCTGCTTCATTAGGACCATGTATTCAAGGACTGATTTGACTTATACAAAGGGGGCATAATACATGAATAACATAATATACAGATCTGAATTCCTGTATGAAGCATTGAGATTGATCTTATGCATTGCTGAAATTGGTTATTTATGGTCCATAAACCTATGCAATGTTGGTTAGCACTACCGCCTTGTTTAATTCAGTTATGTTGAGGCTAAGACATTGTGTTTAAACTTATTCTTCCTAAAGAGAGGGTTAGTACGAAATTGACTTTACACAAATCAGATACATATAACGAGTCAGTGAGGGGAGTGAAACATCCGGACTTTTGTGTGAGGGCTGATTTCAACCACCCGAATTATATAATGCAACAAAAGAAATTGTGAATTATGAACTATATGCCAGTTGAATGATAGGTTAGTTGGACCCACCCATTGGCCCATTGGACACCCCTACTGCTAATGAGGCCCAAAATTGCAGGCCCATTTAGGCCCAGTCATTGTATTTTAGTCAAAGCACACATGTACATACTTAGTTTGTTAGCTACTTTTTAGGATCTGAGATATGATTAGATATTCTTAATTGGATGTAATTAGGGCATTCAGCCCCTACATATACGAAACACAATCGACCCTCAAAGGGTATGCAATTCAGCACATTACTGTTTCTATTTCCATCTCTCACATTGACATGGTATCCGAGCAGGACGACAACTAGTGCTTCAGTTATTCTTTTCTTTAAGATCCAATGATTTGTGGATCCTCCTAGTCATCTTCCAAGATCTGGAAGCCATTCAGAGACCATTCTTCAGCCTGATCGTCTGTGATCAAACTCAGATCAGACATGGCTCACCTGCGATCATCATCACCATATCAGCAGAATCAACCCATCTTGGTCGCCTGGTTCTCTACTTATTTATGAAGAATTTTTCAATATTTATGGATCATCAGAGGTAGGCCTTCTACTATTTTTTGTGGAAATTCAGTTTTGTCCACTTGTTTTCACCTCAGCCGTCCAAAATTTTGGATTTAGATTTGTTCTGCCTGGGACCACTACCAATTGTTGCGAAAATATTATACCCTTCCATCCCCACTCTTTGATCTGACCATTGATCATCTGCTGGGGCCCACGTGGGCATTCTTTCATTGACGTCCAGGACGTTTTGTATGCACTGTTTTGTGTTTTTTGGCTGCGGCTGTTTTCTGCTACTGTATTGCTGCTGTCGACATTTTTTGTCTCTTGCTGCCTATTGCTGCCTATTGGTTTCACAAATAGTTGCATAAATCTGCCCATCCTCAGATCTGTCCACTGATCACTTGGTGGGGCCCACATACAGAACTACACAGTAACGACAGGGTCGTCTGAGTCATTCTGTGTAGTGTTTTTTATGCACTGTTCATTCTGTGTCTCTGGGACATATTCTTGGCATCTTCAAACAGTGATCTTGGCTTGATCAAAGGATTTGTCGCTGCGTGATTCGTTTGTTCATCATTCTGCTGGTTCATCTGAATCGTTGTTACAAATGGAGAAATCTGAAATCAACTTAATCAAGTTTAATGGCAAAAATTATCCATCTTGGGCCTTTCAATTTGAACTTTACCAAGAGGGTAAAGAATTATGGCATCATATCTCTGGAACTGATCCAAAACCAACAGAAGATGAGAAGAAAATTGTGTCCTGGAACACAAAAGATGCTAAGATCAAATCTTGGGTTCTCAGGTCCATGGAACCACAATTTTTCATGAATTTGAAACCATACAAAACTGCCAAAGATATGTGGGACTATCTGAAAAAAGTGTATCATCAAGGGAATTCTGCCAGAAAGTATCAGTTGGAATTTGAAATTGCAAATTATATGCAAGGGACTTCTTCCATTCACGAATATTATTCTGGTTTCCAGAATTTATGGACAGAATTAGATGAAATCAAATATGCAAATATCTCTGCACAGGCTCTTCCCGAATTGCAAATAATACTAGCAACTAGTCATCGGGATCAATTTCTTATGAAATTAAGGCCTCAGTATGAATCGGTCAGATCTAATCTCATGAGTTGGGTTCCTTCTCCATCACTAGATGAGTGTCTCAATGAACTACTGCAGGAGGAACAGAGACAATTGACTCAATCTGGTGTGCTCCAACAGGCTACTCCTGGTGCTATTGATGTTGCTTATAGCATACCCACTCCCTATCAACCATTGAACTCACCAATAACTGTTGCTTATTCTACCAAAGGAAAGCAACCAAGCAGAGACATTAGTAAAGTGCAGTGCTTCAAATGTCAGAATTTTGGCCATTATGCAAATCTGTGCAAACAGAGGATCTGCAATTATTGCAAAGCATCTGGACATTCAATCAATGAATGCCACAAAAGCCCTCAGAACAGAAATCCAAAAGTTTACCAGGTGGTTACTGCTACTTCTGGAACTATTGATTCATCTTCCATATCTTCTTCTGCTCCTGCTTCTGCTGCTCCAGTTACCCCTGACAAGATCCAACAGATGATCCTCCAGGCCTTTTCCACTCTTGGTATCTCTGGTAAAAATCACTCTCTCTCTCACTGGTATTTTGATTCTGGTGCCTACAATCATATGACATCATCATCGAAAAACTTCTCCACAATTAAACCATCTGATGGACGGATTCAGGTCCATGCTGCTAATGGTACCACAATACCAATTACCTCTGTTGGTGATATTTCTCATTCTCTACCCTTAAACGATGTTTTCTGTTCACCAACTCTTTCTACCAATTTAATCTCTGTCGGTCAATTGGTTGATGGTAATTGCAACGTTTCTTTTTCCTCCTCTAGTTGTGTGGTGCAGGATCAGGAGACGGGAAACGTGATAGCGAAGGGGCCTAAGTGTGGATGTTTATTTCCTCTTCACATAGCAACACCGAATCCAGACATGTCTTTATTTGCTTCATCAGTTGTCTCTAAGAATAACGTGCAGTTGTGACACAATAGATTAGGCCATCCCAATTCAACAGTTTTGTTATCTTTGTTAAATTCTGGTCATATTAATAAAATGAAGTTTTTATCATCAGATGTTACGCTTGATTGCACCACTTGTAAGCTGGGAAAGAGTAAAACTTTGCCTTTTCCATTACATATTTCTTCTGCTACCAAATGTTTTGATTTAGTACATAGTGATGTTTGGGGTGTTGCACCCATTGTTTCTCATTCACAGTATAAGTATTTTGTGACTTTCATTGATGATTATAGCCGTTTTACATGGGTTTATTTTCTACATGCCAAATCTGAAGTCTTTGATGTGTTTAAAAAATTCTTGAATTATGTTCAAAATCAATTTTCAACATGTATTAAGGTTTTTCGTACCGACTCAGGGGGGGAATATGTGTCTGCACAATTTCAGGCATTTTTACAAGACAAAGGGATTTTATCCCAACGGACTTGTCCCTACACTCCCCAACAAAATGGTGTTGCAGAACGGAAAAATCGTCATCTTCTAGACATAGTCAGGTGTTTATTATTAGAATCGTCCGTTCCACCTAGATTTTGGCCAGAAGCTTTAATTACTGCTACTCATATCATCAACCGCCTTCCTTCTCCAAAACTTCAAAACACATCTCCACATTTCCGTCTTTTCAAAATTGAACCACAATACACACATTTCCACACTTTTGGCTGTGTTTGTTTTGTTCATCTTCCCACACATGAACGTTCCAAATTATCCGCACAATCTGTAAAATGTGCTTTTCTTGGTTATGCTTCCCAACAAAAAGGTTTTATTTGTTATGACCCCACCTACAAGCGTATTCGGATTTCTAGAAATGTTGTCTTCTTTGAACACCAGTACCTATTTCAATCTTATCCTGATTCATCTCCAGAAATCTCTTTTTCTAAAGTACCATCCTTCGATGATGAATGCCTTCATTCACCTCTGCGATTTCATCCGGACAAGGTGTATGCTCTTCGACAAGGAACAAATGCCACTACTTTGCCTCTTTTGCAAGAACCAACCCCAAATCCTGCTCCAGCATCAGATTCCCCTCAACTTGCTATTTGTCGTTCTTCTCGTATCTCTCGCCCACCAGATCGATACGGTTTTTCTCATTCTTCATATTTTGCTACTTTATCATCAGTTTCCATTCATACTTCTTATTCACAAGCAGCAAAGCAGGAATGCTAGAGACAGGCTATGGAAGAACTTAATGCTCTACAGCAGAACCAAACATGGGTTGTTGTTCCATGCCCAGCCTTGGTTAAACCTATTGGGAGTAAATGGGTTTACTCTATCAAATTGAAGGCAGATAGTACTTTGGATAGACACAAGGCAAGGCTTCTGGCCCTTGGCAACAGACAGGATTATGGCATCGACTACGACGAAACTTTTGCACCTGTCGCAAAGATGACCACAGTTCGCACCATAATTGCCATAGCTGCATCTCAATCCTGGCCCCTTTTCCAATTTGATGTGAAAAACGCCTTTCTTCATGGTGATCTTAAAGAGGAAGTTTACATGCGACTGCCTCAAGGTTTCCCAAAACCATCCGAAGGACAAGTTGCCCTTTTGAAACGGTCCTTGTATGGGCTAAAACAAGCACCAAGAGCATGGTTTGACAAATTCAAGGATGCTTTACTCAAGCTGCAGTTTCAACAGAGTCCTTATCATCCATCATTGTTTTTGCATCAGAATTCTACAGGAATCACCATTCTTCTAGTCTATGTCGATGATATCATAATCACTGGCACAGATACAGCCATGATTCAAGATCTCCAATTTTCTCTACATCAATCTTTTCAAATGAAGGATCTGGGTCCTTTACAATATTTTTTGGGATTGAAAGTTCATCAATCTGAGAAGGGGTTGATTTTACATCAACATAAGTATACTATGGATTTAATTGAATCAGCAGGCTTGTCAAACTCCACACCGGTGGATACCCCTCTTGAACTGAATCTTAAACTCCATAGTGACAGTGGTGATCCCCTTCCTGATCCGACATATTATCAACAGCTTGTCAGTAGTCTTATATATTTAACTACTACTCGGCTTGACATCAGTTATGCAGTCAACTTGATGAGTCAGTATATGACCAAGCCCCATCATCTCCATTTAGCAGCTGTTCGACGAATTCTTCGTTATCTTCTTGGCACTTCTCATAGAGGCTTGTTTTTTCCTGTTGGCTCTCCACTGACATTGACTGCCTATTCTGATGCTGATTGAGCAGGTTGCCCTGATACTCGTCGGTCCACAACGGGCTGGTGCATGTTCTTAGGTGATGCTCTTATTTCATGGAAAGTGAAAAACAGGACAAAGTTTCTAAATCATCAACTGAGGCAGAATACCGGGCCATGCCTGCCGCATGCTCCAAAATTATATGGCTTCGTGGACTTCTTGGGGAACTTGGCTTCTCACAAACCTTTCCCACACTATTACATGCGGATAACACCAGTGCCATTCGAATTTCTGAAATCCAGTGTTTCATGAGAGAACTAAACACATCGAGGTTGCTTGCAATGTTATCAGGGATGAATATCTACGCAATGTTATTTCTCTCCCGTTCATCTCCTCCAGCCTCCAAGTTGCTGATATTTTTACCAAAGCACTTCCTCAACCACGTCATCAATTCTTGACAGACAAATTGATGCTGGTTGATTCATCGGCATCAATTTGAGGGGGGGTGTTAATGAGGCCCAAACTTGCAGGCCAATTTAGGCCCAGTCATTGTATTTTAGTCAAAGCACACATGTACATACTTAGTTTGTTAGCTACTTTTTAGGATCTGAGATTTGATTAGATATTCTTAATTAGTTTGTTAGCTACTTTTTAGGATCTGAGATATGATTAGATATTCTTAATTGGATGTAATTAGGGCATTCAGCCCCTACATATACGAAACACAATCGACCCTCAAAGGGTATGCAATTCAGCACATTATTGTTTCTGTTTCCATCTCTCACATGGACACCTACATGCACCAGCACATGAGTCAGAGAGATGGATTTCTGACGTGGCTTTTAGGCCATCGGCTTAATTTCTCTAACTTTTAGGTCAGTTGCACTTTCTTTGGCTACAGGTCAGCCGTTCGACTGACTATAGTTCGTCCCTTAGGTTCAAGAGGTTGCATAATAAGTCAGTTAAACTTTCTTTGGCTATAAGTCAGCCGTTCATCTGACTATAGTTCACCCCTTGTGTTTTGGAGGCACCCTTGAGGTGTATATTTATTTTGGAATCCTGTGCACATGGTGGTTAGGTGGTGGTCCCAAGGTTAGAATTAAAAACCTTAACTGAATTAGTACAAACATGTTACCTTATTGTTCTATATCTGAATTAATTGTTTCTTTTATTATATTGTTGCACACAATCTTGTTTATGTAGAAATCTATTAACTTAGTATTACTGATAGTGACAAAGTGTTTTCGCCCCAATCCCAGGTAATCTAAACATAGAAAGGCAAGAGGATTCTAATGATGAATAAATTGGTTTTGGCGTCTGCAGCTGAGCATTCCGAAAATCAGACAATTTATAACTAGATACATGTTTTAGTGGATTCTTTTAAATTATAAAGGCTATTTTTTGAAATTATGTACTTTATTTGTGGACATTATTATTTGAATGGATAATCTTTTAAAGGTTCAGATTTTAGGCAAAAGCCTAGTTAATTATGCTTGAATAATTTGATTTATGTTGCGGTTATGCTACTTGCTAGTTACGGTGCGGAATCTAACGGGCCCCGGATTTCGTTCGTTACAGATATCAGTGCCGGAGGTCGCAAAAACAATGATAGTCTGAGGGACGTAGCTGACTATGCCCTATATGTTTTAAATATCTAAGGATGTAGAAAGAACATTACATGAAGTGTCTATGAATTTTGGTTGTTGATATCTTATATGTAAGGATTCAGGATTTTCCATGGTTATGTTTTGAAATTTTAATTTAGCTCGGCCTCCAGGTGAGCACAACTAGTGGTTATCTTCCAGTTATTTTTCACATTCTTATTTATACTTGAATATTATGCTAACTTGCCAAGGATCCCATCCTTGGTTTTGGGGTACGACAGTGTGCTTGCATGTGTAAAAGCAAATGTAGTGTTATGAATTAAGTTTTTCAACACATTTGCTAGTGTACAATGGTACTTTCAATGAGGGTAGTTTTGCCTTTACGTATTCATATCAACTCTTTCAAAGGCAGTTATTTATCTCAAAATTAACCTGCATTAATATCAACATCGGATGTTGTGAAAGAGGACTGATGCAGATAACCTTCGAAAGAGGACCAATGCAGATAACCTTTGAAAGCATAAGCTTGATAGTTCAATTTCTCTAAGAAAAATAAAAATTAGAAAAAATCTAAAATTCAAACTCATAAAGAAAGAAAGAAATGATATTTCACAAAATCGTTTCTAACATTCAAAAATGATACAGCCACATCACTGTGTTCCAAATTCACTAAAAGTGTATGGAGCACGTGAAAGAAGATTCAAGAAAATTGCCGAAAGTTGGAATTTAGATTGAGAGATGTTAAAGTTTAAGGAGTATATGAAAGAAGTTAAATGAAATTACCAGATTGAAAGAAATTAAATTTTTAGTGAAGAAAGATCTGAGAATTTTAGGGAAATTTGGTATGGAGAGAAAGGAGAAAATAGAAAAGAAGAGAAACTAGAGAGAAAAAAACGAGGTCATCCCAATTTGGTTGAATAAAAATTAATGACTTCCTCAAAGAATTACAAACCCTACAAGTATTTTCTGTATTTACATCATAGCCCCTCAATTTTCTAAAATTAAAGGAGTCCGATTATGTGCATTGTGGTTTACAGCTCTTGATCAACCTCTTGATGCTTCGTTTACAGGTTTATGTGCATTGTGGTTTTTTTATTGTTTTACCTAAATATCCATATACTGGTCATTTCCTTAGTTTGCTTCCTGATGATTTTAACTTACTAACCTATATAAATAAGTATTTAATGTATGAAGTCCATAATAATATGCTGTAATTTCTTACTCTTATCTTGTTAGCTGCTGTCCATGGTGTTGTAAGACAGATCGGACTCCTGTAATTTCTTACTCCTATCTTGTTAGGTGCTGTCCACAATGCACATAACTCCCCAATATTTACATCATTGTTTTCAATTAGATTTCTTAAAGAGCTGCAAAAAGGTAAAAAGATGCTAAACACTGTATAAAAGGAAGCTAACGACTGAAATGTCGAACTAAAAGAACATACTTACTCAGAGCATGGGGCGAAACGAGATGAGAGCTTTAAAAGAGCTATCAGAGACATTGCTCGTGTTGTTACATCTGTCATGTGGCGCTTTAACGCCATTTCTACAACATCCACAGCATCAGATTCTGTTACCTGCGATGCAAAACTTACATCAGCTTTGCTCACTTTCAAAAATGATAAAATAAAATGAGCATGAAAGAAATAAAACTAAATCGACATCAATCTCATTCTCGTCCTATCTTATAGAAATAATGCCATTCCCAGGTCATGAATATCATAACAATCAATGCAACCCAGGCATGGCACATTGGCATTCTTAAGTACCAAATGTAGCATTTACTTTTCAAGTGCCAGATGTGGGCATAGATGGCACCAATGCCCCGGCAAATGACAAGATGATGCAGCCCCAACCAAGTTAGAATGAATCCAATGCTTTTCCATAACTTTGACGTCACCTTAGAATGTCAATTCCCAACCAAAACAATTCACACAGCTAGTATAAGCAGAACAGAAAATATGCAAGAACCAACAAACCTCTCAAAGCAGAGTAGAAGTACTTAAAAACAAAAATCAATGCCCAACTTAGAAAGAGACTACAAATCCCAAACTAGGGCTTGCATCCATATGTAGTAATAGAAAAAATAACAAGCAACATGCTGATCAACTGCTATAAAGAGATATTTAATGAGTTTCCAAAGTCTAGAGCCCTAAAAGTTCATCTAGGTTGTTCTTCCATATCAAAAGCCCCTAGGTACTTTGATCTGAAAATGTAATTGAAAAGAGAGAAGACTCGATCACCCCAACATGGACTCTGACAAGAAAAAAAATTCAAAAACCAGTCAAAGGTGGGATACCCATCCAGGCCCAGTACCGAGCACAACTGCTGGCCTGGTTCTGGCCCATCCATGACTCATTGGACCTGTCTAGAGAGGCTACGTAGGTGTGTGGGACTTTGCTATAAGGGCCAGAGTCTCATATGTTAGCAAGATCTCTGGGCCAAGGTTTGAAGTTTCATCCAGCACTGTCATCTCGAGTTAATTGACTTGGTCTAGTCAATACAATCCTGGGACGGGGATCCCAAAAAGGCCTCAACAAGACTGAGTTGGCACTGACTCAGTCGAGTGGAATGGCACAGACTCGCTGACACTGAATTAGCTGAAGACATGTCCATGACCAAAAGACTCATGGAGCAGTATAAAGGAACTGAGAGGGCCTGTAATGACTGGATTAAAACTTCAATTGATTAGATCAAAAGGAGACACATGGAACAGTCCAAACAAACAGTTCAGAAAATTACGCAGAAATTAGCTGTTTATTGTGCCTCAATCAAGTAGGCCTTAATTGGCCCACCCCATGGAACCCATACACCAGTAGGGTCGCCCAAGGATCACCTAATTATTGGCAGGGTTCATCTCACAAGATGGTGGGCCACATTGGACCCACAGTCAGTTTTCTCCTAGGAGTTCTGGACATTCCAGCAACTACAAGTTTTCTTTATTTTAATTGTTTCAAGGATTTTAACTATGATGCGGAGATACAGATACGGACATCGACATGGATATAAGGACCGGAGATACAACTCGACACCATTGGAAATCTAGGACACATGGATATAGATACTGCTATCCTAATTTTTTCTTTAGAACATTTCTAAACTCCATCATTGTTTACATACTCCCTTCTAATATTTTTATGTTGAAAATGAAGAAAATTAGAAGAGCAATATGAAATAATGGACTTGACGGTAGGATATGCTACACTTTTACCATAGAAGTATCCGTGTCATATCAGGTATTGATACAACTACCTTATTGGTCCGACATGGATACGCTGCATGCAAAATTATCCTAGCCACTATTGTTTTAAGATTTGATGCAAGTTTTGGATTTCTTACTTAGGGCTTTCATGGCATAAGAGATTAGATGAATGGTTTGGATGAATCTCCTATTTGTTAGGCTTTCTTAAGCATTTTATATATGCTATTTTTAGGATGACCAGTACAGTGTTTTTTATTTATTTTTTTTCAATGACGAGGGTTTCCCAGTGGTATATAACCCTACAACCCGATGGGACTATTCCCCAGGGCGCATACACACACTAAGTCGAGGGTGGGATTTGAGCCCAAGACATGGGGAGCAAACCCACAACTTATGCCAGTCACCCAACTCCCACGTGGGTACAGTTCATCCAGTATATTTTAATAAATTTATTTTAAAGTTTCTTCTCCATGGGATTCACTTATTCTCCCCTGGATTGAGGATTTGCAGAAAATAAACCAGCGATTAAGGTTAGTATTCATTGAATTAATTAAGTTTTCGCAGTCTCTTAGTGCTAGATTTTGGAATTATCAATTGTGGATTTTCAATCCAAATTATATCTAGTTGGTATCATCACAATCAGATCCTACGATTGTCTTCGTAACCTGTCATCATGCCTCCCTGAAGAGCATGTGGTTGTAGGCAAGCTGTTGAGAATGAAGTACCCAACTACATGGATCCTAGAGACGCTGAAATCCAAGAATTAAGGAGACAAGTAGAACTCTTAACCCGATCTTGCAGCAAATGGAATGCCGGATATCATGATGATCTAAGCTTTGATGTAGAGGAAGATGAATTTATAGATCCTTTTGGCACTAGGTTTCCAGTGACACAACCTCTAATCATGGAAAGGGCTGTATGTGATAATGCCGAAAAGAGTTAAAAGTAAAATTGAAATTTACAAATATAACAACAAGATGGAAGGTGAAGAGTTCTTAGAATATTTGCTCACGACAAGCTGGTTGATCTTAAGAAAGTGAAGCGTGTGGCAATATTAAAGGGAGAACTGATGAGTGGTGTGGGCTATAATGACAAGATAAGGATACAAATATGAACAAGCAAATGGGGATTGGGAATATGACTGCAGTTTTGAAATTTAGGACATGGATATGGATACAGTTATCTTAATTTTTCTTTACAAAATTTCTCCACTAACGAAATTATCATGGATATGGATATAGTTATCTTAATTTTTTTTCTTTAGGAAATTTCTACACTAATGAAATTATCATTTTTTACAATTCTTTCTCACAATTTTTAATTGTAAAAATTAAGCAAACTGTGCCAATGTACTTCCAGTCCCAAGCCCGGATAAGGGAATAGGGTTGCATCAAGTTGACAGCCAGTGGAAAACTTGTCACATCTACATCAAACATGCATATGGGAGCGATAACGAGTGTAACAACATCCTATGGAGAAACAGTGAGTTTTTAGTGACCATAAGTTTGCATCGGTGATGAACTTTAAGTCTTTATCTCTTTGCACCAATTATGAACAAGTTACCTAATCATATTCAAGAGGAGGTACTTTGGTGTATGTTGTTTGCTGATGACAAGATGTTGGTGGATGAATCAAGATATAAGCACGAATGCAAAACTTGAGAGATGGCGTAAGGCTTTAGAACCCAAGGGCTTTAATGCTATGATGCCCAAATACGACATGGATATGGCAGGGACACACCAGAGACATGGTAGAAACACAGATTTTACACATAAGAAGTGAAATATCAGATACGATAAGTTGCCCATTTTAACTATCTGTGCATCATAGCTTTAAAGTAATTCGTACAAAGACAAAATACATGAATTGCTACTACAATGGGGATTTGCTAAAAGATCAAACTTTTGTCAGAAGTGAAGCTCATGAAATACCACAAAGAAAATCGTTTTGACACCTTGGCTTCATAATTAGTAAGGATGGAGAGATTAAGGACATCAGAGATGGTATAAGAGCTGGATGGTTAAAGTGGAGACTTGGCTTTGGAGGGCTTTATGTTCGGCACGTACCAATAAGATTTAAAGAAAAATTTTACAAGAGAGCAATTGGACCAGCTCTGACATATAGAGCAAAATGTAGGCCAATCAGGAAATAACACATGCAAAAAATGAGTGATGCGGAGATGAGAATGTTGAGCTGGATATGTGGTAAAACTAGGAAATATATAATCAGAAATTAGTATTTTTGGGAGCATTTAAGGGTAGCATCAAGAGGTGATAAATTAAGAGAAACTCGTTTGCGATGGTTCAAACATGTCCAACGCAAGCTAGCAATGGCATCAGTGAGGAAAAGGTTTTCTATGTAGATTGATGGCTCCTCAAGGAAAAGGGGTGGGTTGAAGAGGACATGGATGGAAGTAGTAAAGATAGATGAACTGCAGCCTATTTAAGGATTTGGCCCAAGATATACTAGAATGGAGAAACAAAATTTATAGTTGACGCCAACATAATTGGAATATGGGTTTGATGATGATGGTGATGCAAAACAAATACTCATCCTACGTGGGACCACCCACAATTTATTGTTTTACTTCCTTGCTTAAGAATGTAACTAGGATAAGTTTCTAAAATTATTAGTTCCCAGATTAGTTAGTTTCTTAGAGCCTAAGTTTGTTTTCCTATTTATATTACATTGTAGAGATGAGAATCTCAGACTTTGATTATTAAAACATAATTATCATGGGTTTTCCCTCAAAGAGGTGAGTCCTCGTGATGAGGTCTTTGTAAAGACGTATTCAGGTGTCTGCGGACACATGCTTCGGCACTCCACGCAAGCCCTAACCCTAGGGACTGCATCAATTCGTATCATAGCGAAGATCCCTGATCGGAGCCTATTCCTTCTCAATCCCTTCCATCTCATTGTCCCCATTCCAAAACCGCCTCTCATACCCATACCCCTAAACCAAATCCTTCCCTCCCCAAAACCCAACTTTACCGTCATCGAAAACCCCAAACCATCTAATCCAACCTGAAATCCATCATCCATCCCTCCGCTGAATCCCAAATCCATCGCCCCGCCCCGCCCTGCCCAAAACCTCAATCCTTCCAGATCCCATTCCCCCTGCTCCCTGCCATTTTCCTGCTTCCCACAACCCCAGCCAAACCCCACTCACCCCCTTCGCCTTCCAATCCCAACCCACATTTAAAAAAATAAAATAAAAATATAGAAAAAAACAAGAAAAAGAAAGGAGGAAAAGGAACAAGCAGACAAGGGGATCGAGCTTACCTTTCCCGCTACTCACGCTCAACATCGCCGCCGCCGTCGTCACTGACCACCGCAATGCCGTCATTGTCTTCCATATGCAAAGACGAGCCCATCCCCCACTCCCGTTTCTTTGTTTCGACAACGCAAGACTGAAAAGGTTTCAACTCCTTTTCTTTCTTCCGTCGACACTAAGTACAAGAGGAGAATCATGTGCCACTTATGACACGTGATATCTTCCGTTTATTGTGGTCAGGCCAGAAATTCAAACCAGTCGGATTTAGGTCAGATTTCACCCATTTCAAGAGGAAGTCCAACCTAAAACATAGACAGCATCTAGCGTCATACAATGACAAGCCCATCCAGTACCTTGACCAGATCAACGAAGGAAACTTGTTTCACCGATTGCAGTGCCATCTGAAATCTATTTTCAACAACACACTCGTGAAAAGAAGATCTACACATCAGGTCAGTCAAGTTTTTTTTTTAGATTGCGTAAAACTATGGTGGTTCATAAGAAGACAGAAGTGGAGTCTTCATCCACGACCATGGAGGAATTGACTAGAACCGTTACAAAATTATAGGAAAATGTTAATCAATTATCTGCAACGATTGCTCAACTCCAAGAAACTCTTTTAATGATGGATACCAGAATAACAAATTTGAAAATTAATCGACGCAAGGATGTTAACTGAGATGGAGGAAATGTTCGGAATCCGAGATCAATAGGCAGTCAATGTTGATCGAGATTTAGGAATTAAACTCGTGATTTCCAAATATGATGGAAAATTGAAGACAGATTAATTTATGGATTGGTTAGTGTGCATCGAAAATATTTTCACACATAAGCCAATGGCTGAAGGCCATAAAGTCACTCTACTAGCAACTCGATTTCACAATTATATTGTGATATGGTGGACCGAGTTGTAAAAAAAAGAGAAGGAATCAAAACATAGACCCCGTTGACACATGGATTGAGATGAAAAATCTATTGAAGCAAAACTTTCTTCCTGTCAATTATTCAAGAGATCTACGTAAAGCTTTCAAGATTTGAAATAATGATCCAGGATAGTGGTTGAGTATTCTAAAGAGTTTATGACAATGCAAGCTCATTGTGGCTTAAATGAGGTTGATGATATATTGGTTGACCGATATTTTCATGGGTTGAGAATTGACATACAACATGTCCTTGCATTCAAGAATTTTGATAATGTTGATGAGATCATCCAGCATGCCATCAAGATTGAAGACATAGTAAATTAACAAGCCTAAAAATTTAGTCTCTAAATGGCCTACACAAAAGACCCTATCAAAGCTAGATTATAATCCAAGTGCTAGTTCATCAGAAAATGTTTTCTCCGAACCCGAAGATCATAATAGGTTCACATGTTTCAATTGTAAGCAAAAGGGGCACCGTTCGTTTCAACGTCCAAAACGAATAAACTTAATGGAAGGTTCACTCGACAAACCGGAAACACGAGATGATCATAAAGACGAAGAATCAAAGAAAGTGGAGGAAATAGAAGCCGAAAAGGATGGCAAAGCTCTCTTGGTCCTCCAGGAGTCCACACCCACTGTTGAGAAGAAATGGTTGCGGAAAAATATTTTTCGCTCAACAGGTTCAATACGTGGGCAAAATTGCATAGTTGTGATTGATGGTGTAAGTTGTGAAAACATCATCTCTCAAACTCTTGTTGATCAATTGAAGTTGAAGCTTTATAAACACAATCGTCCCTACTTTGTCAAGTGGCTAATGACTGGTGATGAAGTACAAGTGTGACATACATGCCAAGTCACTTTTGCAGTTGGTGAAGGTCATAAAGATACAGTTTGGTGCGATGTGCTCCCAGTGGATAGTGGTGATATCTTGTTAGGCCGACCATGGATGTATGACAAAAATGGCAATCATGGTATGCGCGACAACACGTACACATTCATGCATGGTGGAAAGGAAGTTACACTCCATCCAAAGAAACCAGAATCACCGATGAAGAGATCAAGGGCCCATGCCACAAAGGAAGTGCTTCACGTACATCATGTCTACACAGGCAACATGAAGAAGAACTGAGTTCGAGCTTGAACTCTTCTTTCGAACTGGGGGGAATGATGCAGAACGGATACTCATCCTACATGGGACCACCCAGATTTTATTGTTTTTCTTTCTTTTTTTTGCTTAAGAATGTAATTAGGATAATATTCTAATTTTTTAATTTCTAGATTAGTTAGCTTCTTAAAGCCTAAGTTTGCTTTCCTATTTATATTACATTGTAGAGATGAGAATCTCATACTTCGTTTTAATTTATTTTTTTATTTTTTTTTTTTTTTTGAAAATGGTGATTGTGTATTGAATTGCACAAAGAAACTATACAGTATGAGAGAATATACTGACATCAGAAAACCCCACAACAAAGGGAAGGAGCAAAGAAACAAAAGGAAAGACAGGGAATGCCCCAAAAAGACGGGCACATCCACCAACCCAAAACCGTGGTCACCCTAAAAAAAACTAGAAAGCACACATTACATAGAAACAATCAAAAATAGTTTTAAGCACTCCCTCTTTGGCGAGCTTATCCGCTTCCTAATTAGCCGATCATTTAATGTGGTGAAAAGATATGTTTAACTCCAGCGAAAGCTGAGCCACCTCTTCAATAATATCAGCAAGGATCCAAGGATGGTTTGATGATTGGCTTGCCCACTGAATTACACAATAGCAGTCTCCTTCAACAAGAAGCCGTTGAGGATTGAGCTTTGAAGCTTCACAGATGCCAATTCTAAGAGCCATGAATTCAGCTTTGTTGTTGGTGCCAAAACCAGCTGAGACTAAGTAAGAGAATGGTGGTCCCTTCTGAATCACAAATGACTCCCCCTAAACCAGCGGGGCCAGGATTACCACAAGCACTACCATCAAAATTGAGCTTGACGGCACCTAGAGGGGCAGGACACCATCTAGTTAGAATTCTATTTTGGATAGGGTGAGAGAAGACCACTTTGATTATTTGAATAGAATTATCGTGGGTTTTCCCTTGGGCAGGTGTGTCCTCATGTTAAGGTCTATGCGGAGACGTATTGAGGTGTCTGCGAACACGTGCTTCGGCACTCCACGCAAGCCCTAACCCTAGGGCTAGCATCAAATGGTGAATATTTATAAATGGTATTTCCTCCTATGCATTTGTCTCACATGGAGCTATTCTATGAGATTGCATGTAGGGCCACCATATGATCAATCCGAATGTACCATCCAAACCAACCCCTATGTCACAGGTCCCGTGGAGTTTTCACTAAACTGAATGGAATGGACCACTGTGTGAGTGTGGTTTTTTAAATTAAAAACCATTAAACTTGTGGGCCATAGAGCAAGGGTTTAGGACCATTGGTTGACATGAAATTTCAAAGCTGGGGTGGCCGAACTAGATCTTTCGGTCCAAACCAACCCCCACCCAATGAAAATAGTAGGGCCAACAACTATCTTTTTCAATCCAAACTACATCAAATTGGTGGGGCCAACAGTTGTCTTGCACGGTGCTCCTATATAAAACATCCGCACAAGAGAACTGTTCTATGCATATGGGTTGTGCCCTCCTAAGAGACAACTATGAGAGACAGCCTTTTGGGGCCAACCTATGGCAATGCCGATTGTGGGGAGGTGGGGGACTGGAAAGATCTCAATGGGACCTACTGAATTTGCAAAATATCAACCTAAATAGATCATTCTAACCCCTTGATCCATGGCCCTCAAGTTTAATGGTTTTAAAATGCATCATTTTTTTAGGATTTCAATCCTACGGTAATAATTGGATGAGTGTATCCAATTTAGGCTTGTGCTAATTCGCGCATCAGGACCAGGTATGGGGTTGAATTGATAATAAGTGGGTCCCTTGTGGCCAAAAAGGGAAATCTGAGTAGGAGAGCTTGGACTATACACACACACACAACAGACACACACACATGAGAAATTCTCAAAAACTCATCTATCTCAAAAGGGGAGTTTCTGCCCCTATCTAATAACCAACGATTTGTTAGGGCTTTAAGATAATCTATAGAAGATCCACCTTTCTAGAAGAATGTTTAGGAGAGAGAATGGATAAGTGTATCATTGATGACACGTGTCGCACTTTCATTCGTTTTTTTTTTTTTTTTTCTTTTTTGTGAAAAACGCCAGGGAAGTTTTGTAGCGGAACTCTATATATATAGCCCTAGAAAACACCCAGGCATTTTTTAAGAGAAAAATGCCCATCTTAGTAGGACCCACCGGGATGCATGATGATCATCCTAACCCTTTGATCCATGGCCCTAAGATTTAATGGTTTTAAAGGCATCATTTTCTTCCAATTTGAATCCAATGGGTGAGGAAAAGTTGGATGAGTGTCAGGACTTGTGACTATTCCAGAGGGGGGGTGGGGGGGCCGTTTTGGAGAATTATCCAAATATGTGTGTCGTTCTTGTGAGAGGTAGCTTGCTGGGGTCCCACATATCATGGGACCATGGGGGGGATGGAAAGATCCAAGTGGGTAGGGCATAGTTTGAATCCCGGTCAAAAATGGATGGACATGGTGCAGGATAGATCCGAGTCAGGTCAGGCCACCGTAACAAGGACAAGGCTTGTTTTCTAAAGAGACGTGTCATGTCTCTAAGATGAATCATATGTGTTATAAATTACAAAAAGAGACATGTTATGTCCTAGAAACTACTTGTGAAATTCCAAAAAAACCATCTCATTATGGAATTATTCTTCTTCTTCTCCTTTTGAGTCTCTTCAGATTTTTTTGACACTTTGTAGGACTGGCAAAGGTGGGACCGACTAATCCCAATCCTGACTGCCACAAAAACCAGCACCCTAACCACTTGACTTGTGGCTCACAAGTTTAACAGCTTCATTTATTTAAAAAAAAAAAGGCTATCAATACAGTAGTCCAATCCATACAGATCGGTGCAAACCAAGGATGAAAATATCGGCCGCTACGCGATATATCAGGCGTGGCGGACTCGATGAAAAAAGCGGCGATACGTACGTATCGCACCGCTACATTAGTGTAGCGGCCGCTACGTGGCGGCCGCTACATTACATGCCCTTTATAAAGCCCACCGCCGGCCCTAACATTCATAAGACACAAGATCACTGTTGTGGTTGCCTCCAAACTCCAAAATTTCAAGTTTCAACCCATTTTCAACTACAAGAGTAACAAGACATTACAAGTAACTAAGTAACTGAATAACATACAAGACACAACATCAAATTCCAAGGAAAAAACTACAATGTTCACTAATTGATATTTGATTGTTCAATGTTCACTAATGAGTATTGAGTAATAACCTAACTCTAACTCTTAAGTCTTCTTAATTCTTATGCCTTTATTTCATGTTCTAGGTTTGTTTTTTTTTTTTTTTTTTATGAGCTTTCCATTACTTTCTAAGTTAGCATGACGAAGATACATAAATACATGTGAAAAAACAAATCATTACTATTATTTTCTATTTATACGGCGATATAGGACCTCATGTATTGAGGGCACCGCTTCGCCTCCTTTTCTTACTTACTTTTGCAAAAGAACCACATTTTCTTTCATTTTACAATTTTCTGGATTTTCTGGAATTTTTTTAAATTTTTTTGGCGATTTTTTAAAATCGCGCCGCTACGCCGCTATGTATCCCCACTACACTACGTATCGCCCGCTTCGTAGCGGTTTGGCGGCGGGCCGCTACGCCCACCGCTACCGCTATTTTCATCCTTGGTGCAAAAACCCCTGGTATCCAGTGTATATAAGAGAGGCGGGTATGGTCCATTTGGATCAGTGCATAGGTGGGCTATTCTCATGGTGCAAGACAAACAGGGGGACCTATCTAGGGCCCCACATGATCAATCCAAGCTTGCTATCCTAACCGCCCCACCCTCAAAAAATATTAATAATAAATAAATAAATAAATAACAAAACTACCACCCCTATGTCACGCTCCCATGGGCTTTACACCATGCCGAATAGAGTTGGACTAATGGAGTGAATAGAATAAAATGGAGCATTTTAACACCATTTAATTTGAGGGCCATAGATCAAGAGTTTTAGGATGATGGGATTGACTTTTAAGTTTTATTTATGGGGTGGTCCCATCCCCCACCTTGGCCATGATTAATCGGGCCACACGGTCTCCTAAACGAGACATCCGCACAGGAACATCTCCCACATGTGTGTGTAGAGAGAGAGGAATTTTCAAGCGAGCTCAAATGCAAATGTCTTAAATGAGCACAACCCCTATGAGCCAGCCTCCAATGATCAATCCGAATGAGACAACACACAAGAAACTCCAACCAAGACCAGCTGACCCTCCCCTACCCAACCCAACCCACACACCACACACACACCCCCCCCCCCCCCCCCCCCCCCCGCTTCCTTCCTTTTTGCTCCTATCTCCCTCCCTGCCTCTTCCAATGTCATTGATCCCATGTTTTTTTACTGTAATCCGAGTGTGACTGACCATTGGATTGAAGGGAAAAAAAGACAATACTAAAACATTGAACTCAAACAAGGGATTACGATGATTTGATGGACTTGAAATTTTGCAAACAATTGCACACAAGTGGGTCACATCCAAATCTTTCCATCCCCACCTTCCATGAATTGACATGGACTAGGTGGGCCCCACAAAGCTGCGCAATGGCTAGACAATTTATTAAAGAAGATAAGAAACCATGAATTCTCGGTCTCCTCTTTTTTCTCGGCTATATCTAATAGTTCGAGGGAGAGGAGTGTGGTGCGAAGCATTTGGAAATTGAAGGCCCCCCCAAGGGTGGTATTTTTTGGGTGGTTAGTTCTCACGAGAAGAATTCTTACCATGGATAACCTAAGGAGAAGGGGGATAACAGTTGTTATTGGCTGTCCTATGTGCTTAAGAGAAGAGGAATCAGTCGACCATCTTATGCTCAATTGTAAAGTTGCTCAGTCCTTATGGAGGTCAGTGCTTGAGTGGTTTGACTGCTCTTAGGTCTTCCCTAAGACTCTCCTAGAGCTATTCCAGGCTTGGAAGGCTCCAATGGGGGTCCTGATAGGGAAGGAAATGTGGAGATTGACATTTATTGCAGTGATGTGGACATTATTATGGAAGGAAAGGAATTCAAGATGCTTTGAAGGGGTGGAAAAAAAGCGTTAATTGCTTGGCGGAGAGAATTTAGTTTTCAATAGCCCTTTGGGTGTCCATTAGTCCGTCCTTTTGAGGATACTCCAAACTCCATAGATCAAATAATGTTAAATTGGAAGGAGTTAGCCTTCTCCTCGGAAAGACCTTAAGTGTTTAGTCTGGGGCTATGTTTTTCCTTATTGTTCACTTGTTTTCCTTTTGTCGGTACTCATCTCCTGTACTACTTGTTTTTTTTAATAAAAGAGCCATTCAAAAAAAAAAAAAAAAAAAAAAAAGATAAGAAACCATACACAAAACAAAACCTACACAGAAAAACAAAGGTATAAGAACATTATACCCCCACCCCACGAATACAATTACATAATCAAACCCACCCAAAAAGTCACTCTATCCACCCCTTTTTTAACCAAAGCATCTTCCATGCTATTGGTTGCGCTAACCTCATAATCAGAAAGCACAAGCAATCTTGAGGACAGCTCCTTAATCTCATTGGGGAGAAACTGGAATTTCCATTTAAATTTTTTTTTAATGTTCATTGGAATAGTGTTTATAGCTTGAAAATTTATTAAAATAGTGTGTTTCTATTAGGGTTGCTATATACATTCCTCGCTCAGTTTTTTTTTTTTTTTTAAGCATTGCTAGTTGACATTTTCCACAAGCCTTCGGTATGAATGAGAAGATGATTCAGTCTGCACAGGGCATGTTTCATTATCAATTCAGCAAAAAGGGATTTTCAAGAAAGATTTAACATTTTTCTATTAAAAATAACTGTTGTTCAGTGCAGGCTGGGGTTGAATACAACTCGTCATTAGATGAAGATCACACCCATATTCAATGTTCAATGTTCAATGTTCAACTCGTGCATTAGATGAAGATCACACCCATATTCAATTTTTCACTGTTGTGTACAGGAATTAATAGGCAATATGAAGAGCCACTACTGAGACTGGTTTTAGGATTCATGTTTCATATTTGTATTTCACTTGGATACATAGTTCTGGTCATTTTTTCTTAGGATTGAAAAGACTGTTAAAAAAGTATAGCTTGAGTGATGTTCCATCAAAAAGTTGATACATTTTCAAATCTCTCTGCAGATATAGACCATCATCTCTGAGTTCCATACAAAATTATTTGAATTGCTGAAATTTTTTGCACACTGATATATTTCCAAATCTCCCTGCCGATATTGTCCATCATCTCTGAGTTCCATGCAAAATTATTTGAATTGCTGAAATTTTTGAATTGCTGAAATTTTTGGCACACTCAATGCTGAGAGACAGGCCTGTTTTACATATAGGATGGTGCCATTTAGCAGATAAATGAACAAGCTACCAAAAGGCTCGACTCACAGTCATCCTTGTACTTTGCTATAGTATGCATCGATGATACTGTGTCCTTTTTCCCTGTTTTATTACTTGTGAATTGCTCTTCTCAAAATGAAATTTAGAAATGCTGATCTCAAACATTAAAAAAAAAAAAAAAAAGGATCAACTTACAGTCATTGGTTCTTCTCCATCAAGCACCCCAACATTATTAACAAGCATTTCACCATATTCTCCAATACACCAAACTGCCACACGAACAAGACTATCCTGCACAATCAAGCTAAGCCATCTAAGAAAGAACACAAACGATATTTTTAAATGAATGAGAGTCATAGAATTTCAATGTAAAGTACCTGTTCACCTGAAGTTTGCAATGCTCTATAAAGGGACCTTACGGTATATCCGTGGAACTCTGAGGCATTACTTATCACAACTATAAGGGCATGGCACACCTCATCTTTTACATAGTTACCAGCCTACGAGAAACCATAGAGAAGATGAGCAGCATAGAAAGACATACACTATGTTAACATTAGAAACTACAAAAGAAAAGTTAAAATGTCGGAAATACCACACTTAACCCCTTCGGGAGAAAGGATATCAATTCAAGTCCTAAACTTCCTTTTTTTACCAAATTCACTTAATCCCACTTGGAATGCAAAGCACCAACAAAAAATTCATATTTAACAGTTATTGGGACCATCAGGTTCACGCATCAAAACCAACTTACATTTTAACAAATATTATATAGGTGTTGGGAGTTGGCAAAGTTAAACCCAAGTAACCCCAACATGGAGGGATATTCTTGATGTGGTACTTCATGGGCTTCAAAGGGTATAAGCTTTCCTTGGCAACCAGCTGATTTCATGAAGAAACTAGAGACGTTGTGGATTGGTTTCGTTTTTCTTTTCAAATCAGAAGTGGTTATATAGATAGACAGGGAGTAGGTGTTTCATATAACTCTATAAGTACTTCCTTCCAATTATTGTAATTTCATTGTAGTTTTATCTGGCTTCATTAGTCATCCAGTTAATTTTTACCTCTTTCTTTTTCTTCATAATATCAAAATCACTAAACTGTTCAACAAGGGGGTAGATAAGAAACTAAAGGCAGACAGCTTCTACCACATCGGATTAAGTATGGAGATGAGACAGCAGATGAAAATAGTTCATGTAATGATGTACATTTACTTAAAATAATATGAAAGGACTTGCAATTTTATCAATCATAGACAACACAATGTCGACAAAGTAATCAATACGTTATGGCAATGGTCCCCCAAAATTTTGAAGAACTAAATAGATTATGATGTAAAGGCCATGCAGTATCAAATAATATGATTTTCATTTTTCATATCCATATGAGAGTGCATATTCCCTCTCTTAATGACCTCAACACCACCAAGAGAAATAAATGCTTGGGGAGGTATTTTAGATTCATAATGAACTAGCCTGCTTTGCTTTGAGGACTACATTAGTGCAGATGCCATGATTTCTCCATTCCAAGTATCCTATCATAAGCAAACAAACAGACAGACAGACAGACAGACAGACAGACAGACAGATAGATAGATAGATAGATAGATACAAACAAGGCAAAACAATCAGAGAAGAAACAGCATTACACAAAAGCCAAACCAAACTTCCTGAAAATAAAAGGTTGAAACAAACTATGGAAATTTTTTAACTGCATCCTAAATTCAAAAGATGTGACCTGTCTCAAGACATGATTGCATACCTCAGAAAGTACTTTAAGCATCTGATCAATATACCATAATTTATCTGGAGAAAACCTGCAAAATGAGAAGTCCCACAAATGTACTCTCTCAAAAAGAATTTACAAGTGTTTATAAATATGGAACAGTGCATGATGATGGAAATACATATATAGAAAAACTAGAAGGCAATGCTATCATAAAAAATAAAAATAAAAATAAAAGCGAAGACTGAAGGTCATGTCTAACCAGATATGATAGTCCATCTTGCCACAATTAGGTACAGGGTTATGAATAGCTTCAAGGAGGGAAAATGCCAGCATCCAAATATAATAGTTACTTGGGATATCAGAGGGCAAGGGAGGCAAGAAAAGGGGTGATCATTGGAAAGATGGTCTAGAAAAGGAAAATGGATATTCTGCTTCTGCAGGAAATCAAGTTGCAGAATGTTGAAGACATCGATGCAAATCATTGGGGCAACTGCAGTTGCAAGTCGGAGTTTGTTCCTTGCAAGGGACTGGTAGTTCTTCTGGTTTTTTTAGAATATGCATTCAGTTAAGAGGACGGATTTTTCAAAATCCCAGAAGATTTTGTCAAGAAATTGAGTTCACGGTATGATGGCTCCACATGGATACTTTCTATGTGTATGGCACCAATAAAGAAGGTGAAAGGCCTTTATCGGGGCAGCTTCAGCCACGAAGAATCAGACGGGCAATCCAATGTGCATTGAAGGGTGATTTTAACATAATTTACTTCATTTTATGAAAAGAGAGGATAAATATTGTCATCTAGCATGTCCAACTTTTCAGAATTCAATAGTTTCAATGAGTTGTTGAACCTCCCTACATTCAGTATTAAATATACAAGGTCAAACGAGCAGGATGACCCAGTTATGTGCAGACTGTAGTTCCTATATTGGCTCTGCCCATGCTTATGTCATATCACTGCCCAGTTATGTTTAATGCATCTGAGAACAACTAGGTCAGTATCCCTTTAGATTTGAAAATTGTCAGCCCTCAAGTCCCAGCAAAAGGCTTTCTCACATTGTCAAAGTATAATGGAATAAATTTTCGGTGCAACGACGGGCAGAATTCAAACTTTTTAAGTTCCACTCATTTTTTAATGATTTTTAAAGTTCCAATAACTCGAGCCTAGATTAAGAGATTGGAACAAAAATGAGAATTGCATGATTGAAGATGATATGCAAGGCTGGCAAAAGAGCTCTGAAGTGGGATTCACCCAAGAAGAAAGAGTTCTAGATCCAATTAAGGGAAGAAGGTTAGACTGGTGAATAAAGATAAGTGGGATAAAAATAGAATGGAAGAATTGTTTAGGAGATAAAATACTAGGATGTTACGGCAAAAGAGGGTACAAAAACACTAATTTCTTCCACAAAATGGCAATAGAAGGAAAAAGAGAAATTTAATTGAGGATTGAGGAAAAATGACAGGATTCTATTGAATCCATCTGGGATTAATGGTTTTGTGGCTAACCATGCTGCTGCTCTCTTCACCAATGACGCTTTCTCAAGGCCAAAATTTGATGGCATCAAGTTTTTTTCTATTCCTTAAGAGAACACTATACGGCTCAGAAAACCTCAGGTAGAGGTAGAATGGGGTTTATCTGAGCTACAGGGGTGACGGAGCACAAGAACTAGATTGTTTTAACTTCTCTTTAGCAAATATGGATGTCAATTTTGAAGCAAGGCTTCTTGGAGATGCTATTAGAATTTCATAAAAGAGGTACATTAAGAGGGTTCAAATGTGACCTTTTCATTGAATCCAAAGTGCCTAATTCAGTGGAGCTTAAGCAATTCAGACTAATAAACATGGTAAGTTATGTAAGATTCTATCTGCGGTCCTAGATAATTGCCTTAAGGACTCTTGGTTATAAAGTCCCTATCAAGGTACTTTTGTGAACGATTTTCCAATTTTGGATGGTGTCCTTATCGCCAACAGTACATTTCTTTGAGAGAGATACTGATAAAAGAGGGGATTGTCCTAGAAATAGATTTGGAGAACGCTTGTGATCACATCTATTGCCTCTTTGTACATTGCATTAAGTCAGATGGGCTGCGAAAACAATTAGAGAGGATGGACAATGAAGTGCATATCAACAAACTCATTTTCAATCCTAATTAATGGTTCTACTTCTACCAATATTCTTAAAGCAGAGGGTTTAAGGCAAGGGGTTCCGATGTTGCCTTTCTCATTAAGATGGTGACAGAAAGGCTTGGGTCCCCTCCCCTCAAGGCCAAGGAGTTATGCTTCATTAATGACTTTGAACAGGGCAGTGATGCCTTCAGAATTTGACGCAAATAGTAAAGGGATTACATCGAAGCTCTGCAAGCTGCAAAGCTGTCGAAACACAGAAAGATGCCTTCAAAAAGACTCACGGAGAGGAACAAACCCCAATCAAAGAAGGAAAATTTTAATAATATCCAAAACTGCTTCTAATGTCTTACAATACTTATATATCTAAGAAAACAAAACCCTAGAATCCAAAGCTCTTCTTTTGCTTCAATGGTCAACTCCTCCTTAGGTTTTGCCGTTTTGGTGTATCATGCTTGTCATCTTCTTCCTCTTCTGTCACATGAATCAAAGCTTTCGGAGGTCGAACATTGCAATGATAAATGATCTCTTTCTAGAAAATTATAACATATGAACGAGCTGTTCTTGTCCTTCCTAGGCTCATTTTGACTTATTTTGTCTAGGGTACCTTTAATCAATGATTAAAAAAAAGTGTCAGACCCTTTAAATGATGCAAGTTGCGAGCTTGATGGTTAGCTATCTCTTCTGCTTTTATTGCATGTTGTACCACTTCATGAACTGTTTCAAAGTTTAGTTGTCACAGCCCCGCCCAACTTAGCATTATGTTGTCAGCTTTGGCATACGTGCACGCACAAGGACTTCTCAAGTGGTCACCCATCCCGCTACTACTCCCGCCTGAGTATGTCTAATTTCGGAGTTCTTATGGGATCCAGGGCCGCATGGCTTTAAAACACGTCATATTGAGTTAAGACGGGGTTTGACTTACAAGCCCAAGTTCAGGACTAGGATATTTTCAATGTGGGAATGGTGGAGTCCCTTGTATCCCGGGTGTTCTTTGGCAGGTGATAGGCACACTGGATTTTAACCAGATCTGCCACCTTGGCCCAGGCCCACAAGATCTCACACTATCCCCAACCTGAAATAGAGTCGTCCTCGGCTCTGATACCGATTGTCACAGCATCGCCCAACTCAACATGATATTGTCCACTTTAGCCCACGCGCATGCACGAGGACTTCCCACATGATCACCCATCCCAGTACTGCTCCCACCCAAGCACGCCTAACTTCGGAGTTCCGATAGGATCCAGGATGTACGGGTTTAAAATGCGTCATGTTGAGTTAAGATGGGGTTTGACTTAAAAGCCCAATGTCAGGACTTGGATATTTCCGATGTGAGGATGGTGGAGTCCTTTGTATCCCAGGTGTTCTTTGGCGGGTGATAGGCACACAAGATTTTAACAGGATCTTCCACCTTAGCTCAGGCCCACCGGAAATAGAGCCATCCTCAACTCTGATACCACTTTTGTCACGTCCCAAATCCGGGGCCCATTCGGATTCTGGACCATGACTAATGAACATCATAAGCCAACATAATCAAATCCACCACATAAGCATAAAACTGAGCATTTATTGAATTATTTAATAACCAATACTAAAGATCATAAATTAAATATATATATATACAACCCCATCGGAAATAGAGCCGTCCTCGGCTCTGATACCAATTGTCACAGCCCCGCCCAACTCGGCATGATATTGTCTGCTTTGGCCCACGTGCATGCACGATGACTTCTCAAGTAATCACGCATCCCGGTACTGCTCCCGCCTGAGCACGCCTAAATTTGGAGTTCTTATTGGATCCAGGGCCGCACGGATTTAAAACGTGTCATGTTGAGTTAAGACGGGGTTTGACATATAAGCCCGGAGTCAGGACTTGGATATTTCCAATGAAGGAATGGTGGAGTCCCTTGTATCCCAAGTGTTCTTTGGCGGGTGATGGGCACAGCATATTTTAACAGGATCTGCCACCTTGGCCCAGGCCCGACGAATCTCACATTAGAATAGCCAATTGATGTCGTATATCCAATCTAGGGCCATTATAAAACTTACATGTTATGACATCCTCTGGTTGGTCTAAATCATACGTTGCTTGGACTAGGAAAAATTCCTTTTGTACTAAACCTCTGACTTGTTGCGCCACTTCGAGTCTTGTAGCTTGGAGAATGGGCCCCTTTAATAATTGATTGTTTCATCAGATTCCACATCTCTCCCCAAGTTTCTACTTGGATCAATATATTCGCATTGGATCAAAATTTTCGCATCATCTACATCATTGCAACAATGTTCACCAAATAGTTGCATACCCACAGAATCCAGTAGCCACTAGTGTCCCGTTTTTTATCCATCTATCATGGGTTTGGGTGAAAACAAATTCTCCACATACACTAGCCAATCTATGAATGTTTCCGGTTGCCTCTTTCAATCATACTTAGGAATAATAATTTTTATATCCAAATCCCAATCATTGTTCCGAGGATTAGGTTCTTTTGATTTCAAAAATTGGATCTTCCTCATGATGGTTACCTTCCCAATGATTGTTGCCCATATGGCTACACTCAAGATCTGTAAGTGGAGCATCCAATCAAGTTAGCAGCTGCTAAATTCATGTAAGACATGCTACGTTATCCCTAGTTTGATTAGTATCTCTACTAACCGCGCATGGCCCAAGGATGAAAATAGTGGTAGCGGCGGGCGTAGTGGCCTGCCGCCAAAACGCTACGTAGCAGGCGATACATAGCGTAGCGGCGCTACGTAACGGCATAGCGGTGCGATTTGAAAAAATCGTCAAAAAAATATAAAAAAATTCTAGAAAATCTAGAATATTGGAAAATGAGAGAAAATGTATTTTTTTTTTTTGCAAAAGTAACTAAGGTAAGGGGGCGTAGCGGTCCCCTCACTGTATAAGGTCCTGTATCGCTGTATAAATAGAAAATAATAGTAATGATCATTTTTTCACATGTGTTCATATTGCTTAGTTATGCTAACTTAGAAACTAATGAAAAGCTTATAAAAGAAAAAACTATGTCATGAAATCAAGACTTAAGAGTAACTAGAGAAAAAAATACATCTACCAAAAGGGGTGTCTAATAGGATGTACTTAAAGAAGAATCATTAAGAAGAACTCTTTGTATCGACTGTAATTCGGCAAGATCATGTGTTTTTTGGTGTTCTTTTAAACATAAAAGAGTAGAAGAGTTGTGTAGAAATGTTATTTAGAGAGAAGAAGAAAAAAAATAAGTCTTATAATGCATTTTAAAAAATTTTGGAAAGTAGGAATTTTTCTCACCTCATAGCGGCCCGTAGCGGCCCTGTAGCGGACGTAGCGGCCGCTACGGGTGTGACGGCCGATTAGCGTAGCGGTAGCGGCCGCTACGGCCGCTATTTTCATCCATGGCATGGCCTATAGTGAGCTCAGCAGACAACTGGTTGTGCCCCATTCACAATTCATCTAGTTACTGTGTCATATCCGAGATTTACTCACTCATTTCCATGATCAAAACGGTCATCTCCACTTGTTTCTTCAGAGGCATCTCTCCGTTTCTTTCATTGTGCAAATACAAGGGGACGAAGCAGATTTAGAAAGGTTTGAGTCACAATGGAAAGCCACAATGGAAAAGGATAGGAGTTGTTCTGAATGACTTTTGTAGTCTAGCAGCTGGTTTTGTGCACTTTCGAGACTAGATTTGCAGTTAATAAGTACTAGGGTTTCGATAAGATTGATTAGGGTTTGAGAGTACTTTGGGGAGGAGGGGAAAAGGGTCAATTAGCGTTTTCGTTGAGTAGTTTAGATAGGAAAAAAGTATGTGGAATTTTCAAATAGAAAATTAAAGCTGATTGTGAGGAGTGATTTCGGGTTCAAATGGGGATGGAATTGAATATAAAAAAAATAAAAAAATAAAAAGCTAAAGGAGTTTGTAGGGTAATGGGTTGGGATTATTTTAGGTTGAATTTGGAGGGTTCTGTAAAGGTTTTAGGGGTTATTTGGGCCTCTGTATAGAAACTGCAGCAATCTACAGAAGTTAACTCAAAAAAGGAAACTTCGAAATTAGGGTTAATGCTCTTTTCTTTTCTACTATGTTTGGTCTTGTTTCTTTTCTACTATGTACTCTGTTATATCTAATGCATTTCCAAATTTACCGATCAAAAAAAAAATATAGGGTTAATGCTCAGGTTTTGGCAAGATTTTGGGCTCAGATTTAGGGATTCTCGTGAGAAAATATAGGGTTTGCAATTGGATATGGGTTGGAGTTGTTTTGGAATAGAGAAACGAAGGGTTTGCTGGGGTTTTAAGGGTTGTGTTTGGGGCTTCTCTGGAGTCAATAAAATTTGAAAAAGAATATAGAAAGGGTGGAGGAAGAAGAAAATCAACTCACGAATTCGTTGCCCCTGGGTAATCAAGATACACAACGCTCTCCGAGGATTTGGCTCATACCAAAGTGATGCAAACCCTAGAGGGCGTAATCAAAGCTTTGCAAAGTTCCGAAACACAAAAAAAAAAAAAAAAATGTCTTCAAAAGACTCCCAAAAAGAGGAACAAAACTCAATCTCCAAAACTGCTTTCAATGTCTTGCAATGCTTATATATAAAGGAAAACAAAAACCTAGATTCCAAGAATGCTAATGAAGTTAGAAAGCTAATCCTAATTACTGTTAAACAGGCCCAAGGCCCATGAAAGGATCCAGTCCAGCACCTTCATATCACACGTGGATTTTAACTAGTCATACAGCTGTACATATTCGCTTAATTAGATATTCTCTTGTAATTAGTTAGCTTCCTCACTTAGAATAGCAAATTGACGTAATTAGTTAGTTTCCTAACTTAGAGCCTTGGTTAAGGCATGCAATACTCTATATATTGAGGCTGGATCTCCAAAGGAAGACAGTCAGAATAATACAATCTGTCTCTCCAAGAACTCTGATTTCATTATTGTGGTTTGCAATTGTAAGAATGACATGGTATCAGGGCTTTGTTCAAGAAAATCATGTTGTTTGATCTTACATAGCAGTAAGGCAATAAGAGTAGAGAGAAATATGTCTCTCCTGTGAAGAACGACAGATCAAGGATCTGTTTTGAAAATCCAGACACATCCAGACACTGCAGTAGTCTCATCTTCCTGGTGGCCCACCTCTGATCATCAAACCATCTTCAGAAACCTATACAGACTTGGTCGCCTGGAATTTCTAAGATTATTGGCGATTTTTCCAGAATTTTTCAGCACCTCCAGGTTGGTTTTTTTCTGAGTCTCAAGATTTTCCAGATTTTAAAGACTCTGTTCATCTGGACCGTCCAGAATCTTGGATAATCAGTGGAATTGGATCATTCTTCTTCCATTTAGAAGCCAAATTACTGTGCTTCCTTAGCTCTGTGATCTAATCACTGACCAGCACCATCAGTGGGGCCCACATACAGCCAGATTCAAGGCCATCAGGGGTAATTTTTGGCCTATTCTGTTCTGTGTTTGTTTTTTTCCACTTCACTGCTTGGTCTGATCTTGGCTGCTGCACACAGAATAGTTGTTCTACACTTTTAGGCTTCATCTCTTCACTGTTTGTTGTCTTTATCACTGATTCAATCAGTTCTTTTGGCCAATATCAATTGAGATGGAAAAATTTGAAGTTACCTTGATCTGATTCACTAGAAAGATCTACCCCGCTTGGTCTTTTCAGTTCCAAATATACCTTGAAGCTAAGGAATTATGGGGCTATATTTCTGGATCTAACCCTAAACCCACTAAAGATGAGAAGAAAATATCCTCTTGGTATACTAAAGATGCCAAAATCAAGTTATGGATCCTTGGATCCGTCGAGCCACATCTTATAATGAACCTCAAACCTTACCCCACTTCTAAAGACATGTGGGGGTATCTGAAGCAAGTCAACCATCAAGATAACACAGAACGTCAATTTCATCTTGAATGTGCGATTGTTGAATATGCACAAGGGACCTTGTCGATCCAAGACTACTATTCAAGATTCCGAACCCTATGGTCAGAATACGATCGTATTAAGTATGCAAATGTGGCTGCTGACTTTTTGATCGTAATTCGCGATCTTCAGGCCTCTAGTCAGCAGGATCAATTTTTGATGAATTTACAGAATGAATATGAAAGTGACCAATCTACCCTGATGAATCGGACGCCTTTACCTTCCTTGGCTGTCTGCTTGAATGAACTTTTACGCGAGGAACAGCGCATTGCGACCTTGGCCTATATGGCTCAACACAAGACTAAGACCTATTCAATCGCGTTCTCGGCCAATAAGGCTTCTCAGCCTCCGCCTCAAGACTTGAGCAAAATACAATGCTACAGTTGTCAAAAATTTGGGCATCTTGCATCTCAATGTAAACAAAAAGTCCGTAGTTACTGTAAAAATTCGGACATATCATCTCTGAATATCGCCGCCGCCCACAACGTCTATCTCCACAATATCAGACTCCACAGTACCAGACTCCACAACATCAAGCTCCACAGTATCCGACTCCACAGTCTCAGACTCCGCATGCTTATGTTGCTTCTTCAGTTATGCCTGCTCCTACATCTGTACCCTCATAGCCTGGGCCCTCCCAGCCTGGGCCCACATCTTCTCTGACTCCTAAATTGGTTCAACAAATGATTGTCGATGCCCTTTCTGCTTTTGGTCTCTCAAGTACCTCACCTCCATCTTCTATTTGGTTTCTTGATTCCGGGGCGTCTAATCATATGACATATTCTAATAACCCACTCTCCAATGTGACAAGATACAATGGTAATCTTCAAATACAAACTGCTAACGAAGGCAATGTTCCCATTACTGCCCTCGGAGATATCCCTGGTCCCATCCCATTGAAAAATTATTACCTTTGTCCAAATTTAACTTCAAGCCTATTGTCCGTCGGGCAACTTGTTGAAAATAACTATAACATATCTTTTTCTTCTTCTGGTTGTGTTGTGCAGGACCAGATGTCCAGGAAGGAGAATGCGAGGGGGCCTAAGTGTAGACGCTTGTTTCCGCTAGATTTTTCTAAAATTTCTAGGACTAGATTTGCCAATGAAATGCTTTTTTTTTTCTATTAGAGATAAATGCCAATTGTGGCATAAAAGACTCAGACACCCTAATTCCAAGGCTTTGTCCCTTATGTTAAATTCTAGTTTATTAAATAAATCTATTGACTTAACTTCTTGTGTGCCTTTTGATTGTGCTACTTGTAAAATGGGAAAGAGCAAAACTCTTCCTTCTCCTATTTCCACTTCACATAGCACTTCGTGTTTTGATTTAGTTCATAGCGATGTATGGGAAATTGATCTAGCTCTTTCTCACGCTCACTATAAATACTTTGTGACTTTTATTGATGATTTCAGTCGGTTCACATAGGTTTACTTTCTGCATTCCAAATCTGATGTTTTCAATGCTTTTAAAAAAAAAAAATATTAGCTTATGTTAAGAATCAATTTTCCACCTGCATCAAAATCTTGCAATCTGATTCGGGCAGGGAATATGTGTCCTCTGATTTTCAAAAGTTTTTGCAAAACAAAGGCATTATTTCTTAGAGAACTTGTCCTTATCATACTCCACAGCAGAATGGAGTCGCTGAAAGGAAAAATAGACATCTCCTTGATGTCACTCGTTCCCTTCTTCTTGAATCATCAGTTCCTACCCGTTTTTGGGTTGAGGCACTAGCTACGGCATCTCATCTTATAAATCGTATGCCATCAACCTCTATTCAAAATCAGAGCCCATATTACCGATTGTACCAGACATCTCCATCATATGATGATCTTCATGTTTTTGGCTCCGTTTACTTTGTGCACTTGCCTCCTTCTGAGAGAACCAAACTAAGCGCACAATCAGCTCAGTGTGCGTTTTTAGGTTATGCGCACTTCTAGAAAGGGCTCCTTTGCTATGATCCTCACATTCGTCGATTACGGACCTCTAAGAATGTCAGTTTTTTTTTTTTAACAACAATATTTTTTTCAAAAACACCTTGATCCTCCTGACGACTCCTCCTTGGTGTCTTTACCTGATTTTTCTGACAACACATCAATTGTTCGTTTTAATCCTAACTTTGTATATCACAGACGGAACAAAGAAGCGCCTCCCAGGGATCTTCCTCCAGCATCCGGTCCACCTCCGGCACTTCGTCCATCTGGACATCCTTCATTGCGTTGCCCCACTCGTATTTCGGTACCACCCAACCGCTATGGTTTCTCCCATACTTCCTTAATGGCCACTTTGTCTTCTTCTTCCATTCCCCAATCCTATTCTCAGGCTGTGCAGAACAAATACTGGAACAAGGCTATGCAAGGTGAATCGGATGCTTTATAGAAAAATCATACGTGGGATATTGTCTCGTCTTGTGGGTGTCAAACCTATTGGCTGCAAGTGGATTTCTCTCAAGTTAAAATCAGATAGCACTCTAGATCGATAAAAGGTGCGCCTTGTTGCTCTTGGAAATCTACAGGAATATGGCATTGATTATGATGAAACATTTGCTCCCATCGCCAAGATGACCACCGTAGGAATAATTCTTATTGTTGTTACATCTCAGTCCTAGCCTCTATATCAAATGGATGTCAAAAATGCAATTCTTCATGGTGATCTCAAATAAGACGTTTATATGCGTTTGCCTCCTGGGTCCTCATCTGGGAAGGGTATGGTTGCTAAGCTCCGTCGCTTCCTCTATGGTCTAAAGCAAGCTCCTCGCGCATGGTTTGAGAAATTTCAAGACGCTCTTCTCCGCTTGGATTTTCATCCTAGCCCGTATGAACCTTCTATATTCTTACATCATGCTCCATCCGGGATTACTATGCTACTGGTCTACGTTCATGACATTGTCATTACTGGTCCCAATGCACAGATGATTCAAGAATTCCAAGCTTCTCTTCATCAGACATTTCACATGAAGGATCTCGGCCCCTTAAACTATTTCCTCAGTCTTGAAGTTCATCAATTGACTAAAAGAATAGTTCTCAATCAGCACAAATACACGGTTGACCTCATTGACTTGGCTGGCCTTACTTCTTCAACTCTAGTAGATACGCCGGTCGAACAAAATGTCAAACTCAGTAAAGAGGAGGGTGACCTTCTTCAAGATCCTACCGCATATCGCCAGTTAGTGGGTGGCTTAATCTAACTCACAATTACTTGTCCTGATATCTCATATGCAGTCAACATAATGAGTCAGTTCATGACTGCTCCTCGTCACCTTCATCTGGTTGTTGTTCGTCGCATCATTTGGTACCTTATTCGCACACCGACTCGTGGGTTGTTTTTTCCATCAGACAATCCTCTTTCTCTCATAGCTTATTCAGATGCTGATTGGGCTGGTTGTCCGGATACTCGCAGATCGACCACAGGATGGTGCATGTTTTTGGGTGATAGTTTGATTTCCTGGAAATGCAAGAAACATGACAAAGTTTCCAAATCTTCTACTAAGGCTGAGTACCGAGCCATGTCTGCTGCGTGCTCCGAAATTCTTCGGCTCCGATGACTATTCTTGGACATTGGATTTCCCGCAGAAGGAGCTACCCCCCTCTATGCAAATAATACAAGTGCAATTCGGATTGCTGAAAATCCGATTTTTCATGAACGCACTAAACACATCGAGGTTGACTGTCACTTCATACGTGATGAGTTTAAGCGTGATGTCATCAGCCTTCCGCATGTCTCAACTAAGCTTTAACTTGCTAATATTCTTACTAAAGGTCTTCCACGTCCTCGCCATCAATTCTTGGTTGGCAAATTAATGTTTGTCGATTCTCCTGCATCAATTTGAGGAGGAGGAGGGGGGGGGGGGGGGGGGGGTGGGTGTGAAACAGGCTCAAGGCCCATGAAAGGATCCAGTCCAGCACCTTCATATCACAGGTGGATTTTGATTGGGTCAACTAGTCATACAGCTGTACATATTCTCTTAATTAGATATTCTCTTGTAATTAGTTAGCTTCCTAACTTAAACTAGCAATTGATGTAATTAGTTAGTTTCCTAACTTACAGCCTTGGTTAAGGCATGTAATACTCTATATATTGAGGCTGGATCGCCAAAGGAAGACAGTCAGATAATACAATCTGTCTCTCCAAGAACTCTCGTTTCATTCTCGTCGTTTGCAATTGTAAGAATGACAATTACAACTCATTAAATAAATAAATAAATAAAGTCCTAGACTTCTTTGGGTCCTACATGAGCGCCATGGGCTTGGTTGCGTCCTCGCAGATGCCTTGTATCAAAATTGCACAACTCTAGTGACCAGATGATACAATTTTATTTTTTTTCTATTTGGCCAAGGCTTATGGGCAAAAGCTACTAAGGGTATCCTCGGATGCAACAAAGTAGTTTATGAATTAAAGGTGAGTCTCAGTAAAATTGTCAAAGCGATAAAGAGGTTTTCAAGCAAACTCAATTCTGTAGAAGATAACTCATAAAATAAAAGGCCCACGTACACCAATGTAGGCCCAAGTAAAATATCCCACGTGTGGGACAGTATTGAGCAATGTACAGCTTGTCTCATAGATTTACTTCCATGTATAGAGATTACGTTTCTTTATTATTTATATTCTGATTGTAATTACTGCTGATTTATAGCATGTGATTAGGGTAAACATTATTATAAAGATGGTTGGTCGATCCTCAATGGACACACGACTATTCTCTCCAAACTTTGTCTCTTCCTCTTCCTCTCTTCATGCTCTTTCATATTATTTCATGGTATCAGAGCTCAAGGTTCTGAGAGTTGGCTTTTATTAGTCTAAGAGATTTTCCAACCATCATCGACTGCTTCTCTACTGGTGTATGTTCATCTCGTGTCTTCTCTCTGCTGATATTGGCCTGGAGTTCCTCTGATCAACATGGCCCACTGTGTCTGATCAATCTCTGGTCACCAGCAACCCATCTAATGATGATTGACTACTCTTCAGGATTATTTTGAAGATTTTTCTGGATTTTTCATCAACAGTTAAGGTACTGTTCTACCTCTTCTTCATCTGACGACTTTGGGTCCTTTTTCTCAAAAGGTTTTTTCATCACAACGGTACAGATTTGTGGATCTGTATCCAAATCTCATCAAACTTGGACTAGAGGACATACAATTGATCTCTTCCAAGGTGATCAATCCTGATCTGTGATTGGACCACTTTGTGGGCACCACAGACAGCTTCTGCCCAGAAAATTCTGATCGTCTGGAACTAAGTTTACACTATCTGTGGACTGTGCTGAGTTATTTTCTTCCTGATGAAAATCTCAGCCACTACAATTACATCCTTCCTGCTTGGGTAGTGAAATCATCGCAGATTAGATCTTCTGCTATTCTAAATCAGTCTTTGCTGACTGTTTATTACCTGTCTGAGGGCAAAAGTCTCCAAAACAAGGGGATCTGATTCTAACTGGCTCGCTGATTAAGTGTGTTTTGGATCTCAAACACATCTCTCTCTCATTATACTCCATTTGGAAACAATGGAAAAATATTATGTTATTCCAGTTAAATTTAATGGGAATAATTATATGGCCTGGTCTTTTCATCTAAAGAATTTTGTCGAAGGCCAAGGACTGTTTGGTTATCTAGATGGATCGATAACTAAACCTATTACTACAAATACTATTGACACAAAAGCCTTATCCACCTGGTCCAAAGAAAATGCTAAGGTAATCACTTGGGTACTTAACTCCATTGATCCTTCTCTTGCCATTGCTCTTTAAGCCTACACTGCAGCAGCTGATATGTGGGCTCATCTCAAGAAAGTCTATCACCAAACGAATAAAGCCCACAAATTTCACTTAAATAGTGAAATTGCTAAATTCAGTCAAGGAGATAAATCTGTGCAGGCATACTTTAATGGGTTTCTCATCTTATGGACTGAGAGGGATTCTATGTTTATTCAAACTGTCACTTCTGGATTTATGTCTGAGGCTCTTAAATTACAAGAGGAAACTCACATTAGCTAGTTTCTTGAGAATCCCAGACCAGAATTTGAATCGGTTCGGTCTGCTCTTATGAATAGAGAACTATCTGCGAACCTGAATACATTCCAAGAAGTCATTCGAGAAGAACTTTGCCTCAACTCATAGCGTGTCATTCTTAAAGAACCAAAGGCCTTTCTAGCTCCTCTTTCAGCTGATTCTACCCTTCTGGCAGCCCCAAATCAGAACCCACTCAATGCTATGAATATAAAGGCTTCGGACATATTACCAAAAACTGTCATAAGAAATTGGTTTGCAGATATTGCAAATGCTCTGGTCATCTTATTGATGACTGTCGCGGCTTATAAAAGAATAGGCCCCAGTAGAAGCAAAATTCTTTCAACTTGCCCAGACAAAATGTTCCAGCTGCGTTTCAAACTCAAGCACCTTCACCTGATACGGGAAGCACCTCTTTCGGGGCCATATCCATGACTCCTGCCTAGATTCAAGAACTAATTCAAAACACAGTGACCTCAGCATACGCATCTATGGGCTTCAATGGTGGTCGGTATCAAACTCAGTCTCCTATAGCATTTCCTGCTTTTCATTCTTCAGTCTCTCTTTCTTCCTATATCACCCCATCCACATGGTTTCTAGATTCAGGAATATCAAACCACAAGACACCTGTAGAAAGTAGCTTTACAGACTCTCACCCTTACCTTGGAAAAGACAAAATAACCACTACTAACGGAGACCAATTAATCATTTTTAGGGTTGGTACCATTACTTTATCTAGTGTCTCTGGCCAATCTATTAGCCATCCCAATGTCTACTTTGTTCCAAAATTATCTGCCAAATTACTTTGTGTAGGACAACTTATTGATGATGGGTTCAGTGTTAACTTTTATTTCACTGGTTGTGTCATACATAGGCGGCAAACTGGGAAGGTGATCGCGACGGGGAGTAGACATGGTTGACTGTTTCTGATGGACATTGGACACCATTCCCTCTTTTCTTCTTCTTCTTCTTCCCATAATTTCAATAAATTGTGGACTGTATGGCATCGACGTCTTGGTCATGTGAACAATGCTTATTTACTTTCATTGTTTAAAATTGGTTCTTTAGAATCTACTATTGATAATAAAATGATGTCCTCATTACTTCAATCAAAGTGTGAAACGTGTTGCTTGACTAAGAGTCATATTTTGCCTAAGAGTCATATTTTGCCTTTTCCTATTCATCGTTATTCACAATGATGTTTGGGGAATTGCACCTACATTGAGTACGACAAGGTTTAAGTATCATGTGACCTTTATTGATGATCACTCTCATTTCACTTGGATTTATTTCATGTGCTTTAAATCTGAAGTATTTTCTCTTTTCCAAAAGTTTTACAATATGGTTCAAATACAATTTAAGAAAGAAATAAAAATTCTTAGGTCTTAACTCCGGTGGAGAATACATGTCCCATGATTTTTCTGCTTTCCTTTCTAATAAAGGCATTCTTCATCAAAAATCCTGCCCACATACACCTCAACAAAATGGTGTTGCGGAGAGGAAGAACATGCATAGTCTTGAAACTGTTCGTACTCTCCTAATTGCCTCCTTAGTTCCTCCCACGTTTTGGTGTGATGCTGCATAGACTGCTATGTATTTACTCAATCATCATCCTAGCTCCGTTCTAGGAAAGACTACTCCTTATGAAGCTCTCTTTGGTCATGCCCCTTCATACTCCCACCTACGTGTGTTTGGTTGCTTGTGCTTTGTTCATCTTCCACCTACTGAACGCACTAAGTTATCACCACAGGCAGCCAAATATATCTTTCTAGGTTACAGTACCGAACACAAGGGATTTCTGTGTTGAGATTAGTCGGAAAAACGCATGCGAATATCTCATAATGTGATCTTCTTAGAACATATTCCCTTCTTTTCTTTGCGTTTGGATAATCATCCTGTTGTTGTCTCTTATCTGCCACAATTCCCTGCAACCGCTTCTCCATCACCCATTACCAATGTCTATATCCGGTGTAACACGGTTCCTCCTGTGGGAACCCCTTCTCCTGATCATCTCCCTATGCCGCTTATTGTACCTTCAGGTATTAATACTTCATCTGATAATGTCATACCCCTGCGACGCTCTAGTCATCCTTCAGTGGCCCCTGACCGATACGGCTTTCCTACTCTTTTCACTTCTTTGGATAATGCTCCTATAACCACCTCATATTCACAGGCCTCGAAGATTACATACTGGCTGGATGCTATGATAGAGGAGTTGCTTTCTCTTGAACCAAACATGGGAATTGGTACCGGCCCCTGCCGGCGCATCTATAATTGGCAGTAAATGGATCTATTCCATTAAAGTTCACTCTGATGGGAGTCTTGACCGCTACAAAGCCAGATTGGTTAACAGGGTTATAAGCAGGAATATGGAATAGACTATGAAGAGACCTTCGCACCAGTGACTAAAATGACCACTGTTGTTTTATCCCCTTGGGGCATTGTTCAGTCACAGACGAATTTCATCATGTATTGAGCAGTGCAAATAAAACGGATTCACTAGCCAAAAAAAGGAGTAGATAACTGTTGTTTTATCTAGGCCCTTCTATAATCTTTGGATTTTTGTTCACTATTTTGTTTCTTTCTAACCTCCATATATTAATTAATACCACTCTCAGAAAGTATGTATGCCCTTACGAAGGGCTTCTGGAAAAATTTTCTTTAGAGCTCTATTCCCATGATGCCCTAGAACGTTCATTCATATGGAACAGTTGCATCTCCATCAGTGGAGCTTTTTCTAGGCTGGTGAAAGCCAGAAAGGGAAGCATGGGAAGAAGAGGCATTTACTCCAAGTCTCCAACTAAAATGAGCAAGAAAAGAAAAAAGGTTCAAACAAATATGATAAATTTCCACCAAGTTTGAAATTTCCCAATGGAAGGAAATTTCCCAATGGAAGGACACAATGAGCTAATGAATTAGATTATCTAAACAATGAAACTTTCTCTTGTCCTGGTTTAAGGCCAATCAAGTACCAATTCTGATCTTATGTCTCAACAAAAAATGTAAAGGTTACCGTGTCCTTGATCATCAGTTCATAGGAAGAACTTCCTCTGACAGACATACATACATATGCATCCATTTACACAAAAAAGGAAGTTTCAAGTCAGAGAAAACTCAAAATATAACTTCTCACTTACTTTTCAACAATTGAGCAAATTTTAGCAGTAAGGTCTCCCTTGAAATCTGCATCACTTACTTCCAGATATTCAATAAGTTCTTTCGTCAAAGGCTTCACATTGCTATCATTCACCAAAAGGAAAACGAGTTCAAGGGCCCTTTTCCTAATCGAAGCATCTGAATCCTACAAAGTACATAAACAAATTCATTAAATTTACCTTTTAAATTACACAGATTTGTTCAAAATCATCTTAATATAAAAAGGAAATCACGTGAGAGACACACAGATAAATCATAGGAATAGAAGATTAGTCATGGAAGGTGTCAAATATCAGTAGTCTTGCAACTGAAATCAATAACTAATTTACAACAGATGCCATATTAATCATAGGTGTCACATCTAAATAATCTTATAGCTGAAATCAATTACAAACAGAACCATCTCTCAGTAAATCTAAGATCTTAATTATGAATTTATATATTGCTTGATGTCATCACATCAAATTTTAATTCTTGAAAATTTTGAACGAGGGAGATCAAAGTTCTACTTCATGATCAATCCTTCTTCAAAAGATTTTCTATCCTTCTTCAAAAGATTTTCTAAGTTCGAGTGGTATTTTCAAATCACATTTACAATTAAGGTCTAAAGAAGCGAAAAAGGTAGAAAATGGAGGGGTTAAACGATCATCGAAAATGGTTTTAAACGGCTTGAAGACCTTCAGCCCAAGGGGATTTTTGCAGACCCTACAGTCTCTTAACCTTTTCCAAATATCTTCCTTTTTTTTTTTTTTTTTTTTTTTTTTTTGAATGGTAACTTTTTCCAAATATCAAAACATCAGGTCTTTTTTACATTAATAGCCAGAATGGAAAAGGACATTTTATATTAGTAGAGCTTTGAGCCCTGTGGGCTAGATCAAAACCTCCAAATATTGCTTGGCCCACAATTCGATCTTAAAGCCCTTTCATCACTTGGACTCGGCAAAAATTTTCCACAGAAAACGAAATTGGTTACTCAGGAAGAATGATTTTCCATTATTCCATGCAAACACTTTCCACAGTTTTCATTCTCAATGGTAAAAGCACTTTCCATAATTCTTGGGGAAATTAGATTCGACCCCAGGGGATAGAGAACCATGTTCAGTAATCTTACACAAAACATAGAAATGCATTTCATTAAAGAAAATGTGTCACAATTCCAAACAATAAAAACTGAACTAGAGAAAATGATGTCCTCGTTTTCCATTTTATGCAGAAAAATGGAATCACAGTGGAAATAGAATGTCACAGAAAACTGTCATGCATAATAGAAGATTAGTTAGAAAATATGGAATACTCGACTAAAGGGCCTTGCATAGCAAAGAGCCATACTTTGGGGTTCTGCATATTGTACAGATGTGGCCAATGTGGACCATACTCTGTAGGCCTCCCAAATGCATCAAAGGTTCAGATCACATGAATGTACAACTAGAACTAAAATACATACCCTAAACTTGTTTTGCCATAGTCAAAATAAAGCTCATGTTACATATCAGGATGTAACAGGGAATCCTAACTTTATGAAATGTGATGCAGCCTGTATGCATGGAACCCATTTGATCACAAGTCTCAGTCAAGTGGCCCAAAGTCATGGCTTATGGGTGAGCAAGTTGTGAGTTTACTTTTCATATTCTTCAATAATGGCCAGATTTCATGTGTCAAATGATGACAGAATGACCTGAAATTGGATCCATTGGATAGCTTATTCAATTAGCTTTCCACAAGCACAAGTTAGTCTGATTCTGGCTCATATGGAGAAAGTTGTGCCTAATTGCTTACTAGGGTATAAGAGATGTTTTTGTCAATTTTTTTTATTTTTATTACGTCTAGATGGCTAGGGTTGAGCTTTCTCTATAATGGTTCAGATTGATTAGGATTCTTCTAGTTATAAAGAGATGAGATGTAAAGAATTGTTCCATTCATAACCAGATGAATTTTTCTATCAATGAATCAGCCCTTTCTGGTTTATTTTGTGACGAGTTCTTCGAGCTTCAACAATTTCTCATAGGTTACTAGCTATGATATCCGGATACTTGTACAAGCCGAATGTATCCATATCGTACCGATACAACACCTGTATTGGTACCTAATGCCGCACCGATACTTCTACGGACCAAGTTTAACATATCCTACTCATACAGTCCTTTATTTCATATAATTATTTTAATATTTTTACTTCTCACCATGAAAAAAGCTAGAAAGGGACGAATATAATGATAATTTCATTTATTCAAAAGTAATCTAAAGAAAAAATTAGGACACCCGTATCCATATCCGTATCCGTATCCGTGCCCTAGATTTTCAAAAGTGAGGAGTCATATCCCCAATCCCAGTATCAGTGTCCGTATCCATATCCGTATCTAGGCATCATAGGTTACTAGTTGTTCATTTCTCTACCATTTTGTTTCTTTCGTGGCTCTTGGCCAGGTAAAGGGGCCATACTCTACCCTCAACCATATTTGAGGTCTTTCTATGCAATTGTAACCCTTTCAACTTTCAATCTGCATCAATTTATTATAAGAGTGGGGTCTTTCAATCTGCATCAATTTATTATAAGAGTGGGGTTTTGGACACCACCCACCAAGTATTTAATAAAACAGCTTGCCAATATTTTATAGTAGATCAGGTAAATAAACATGTCAATGAGACATGCAAATGCATCAATAGAAGATTAGATTGAACATAAATTATTTTGGGACGAGAACCACATACGTAAATCAGCAAAGGTATCACAAAAATATGATTCAAAATCGCTTAAAGAAATTGTGGAATGACGTTCTAAATTCGAAGGAGAACAGATTGATTATGAAGATAACGAAGAAGATCGGCTGGGTGAAGATCCGAATATAGATCTCGATATGGAAGATCAATCACATGGAGATCGAACCATTGAACTGGAGAGAGATCTAACAAATGAGGATTGGTTGAGGAAAATCAACTGGATGAAGATCCATGCATTAAACTAGAAAGAGATATACCAGATGAAGATCCAACCATAGATCTTGAAATGGAAGATCTACAAGTCAAAGATTCAGAGATAAATACAGAAATCTTGAAGTAGAGGTTCATCAAGAAGGCAGTTCTACCACAGATCTTAATGATTGATATCAAGTACAATATGGATTTAAGGCAGTTTTGTCATTAGTACAACGAGATCAAAGTTGTTGTAAACAATCAAAACTGTGAAGAAATCAGAAACTATTGAATTTGTGATTGCTGATTAGTTAGACACTATAATGGTGCATATACAATTAGAAGATTGTTAATTACAGATCTAATGGGTCAATGGACACTTTAGTTCAAATTCCGCAATTCAGTGGCACATGCAACAAGATCCCACATTGCAACAGCAACCAGTACTTGATCAATTCAAATAACAAAAGGTTTTACCATCATCTAAGAGTAAAGTAAATGATCTGAAATGACGATATGACAGTGGATCTTTGTCATGGTGTATCTAATGTTCGATTCAAGAGGATGTTGAAGCAACTTGCAAACTCAAGGGCAAGTTTCCTCATACTGGGAGGGAATGATGCAGCCTAATATACATAGAAACCACTTGATCACGTCTCAATCAAGTGGCCCAAGGGTGGTCAAGTTGTGACAACAATTTTGAATTGGGCATGATATTAATGTGCAATACCTTTCATTTGTTGGACGTTACAGATTAAATCAATGGATTGAACCTTGGAGCTTAGACCCCTTCTATCAAGAGTATTTACCAGGTTAGGAGTCGCACTAACGAAGGGGAATATTTCACTAATATTCTTCAATTGAGACAGGTGGAGTGGATTAGATAGGCAGATAATCAACTCCCAAACAGAATTTCATTTTTTGGCTCCCGCTGTACCTGCACACAGTTCTACATGGGAACAAATTGGAGCAAGTCCTCTTCAGAATTTCTTTCACTTAATTCTATCTTTCTTCTAATATCAATTGCATTAGGACTCTTTTATATTATATAATTTGAGTTAGATAAAACTGTGTAAAGCATTTAGGTTTTTTTTCTGATAAAAAAACTGCCATACATTATGTAAAGACACTACCATTCCAGGAAAAACCTGACAACTTTCATGTTTTGAATAAACCAGCCATTCTAGGGTGTCGAAAAGGTTTAGATTTCATAATTTTTACTTCGACAGCTCAAATATGTACTGGGTTGTGGTACTTTGGTGATTGTTTTACTTCTTTTCTTGTGATTCTGTGGTGTTCAAGAAACCCCAAGCTGCTGAATTTTCCTGCAGAAATTGCAGAACAGTTGAAAGGATTTGAGGGCGTCATTCTGAATATCAAAATTGTATGGTAAATTGTTCAAAGGGATAAATCAAATCACAAATTATAGGATTTCTTAATTTTCTTATAAAAGATTTTGGAAAAAGAAAAAAGTAGTTATTCAGAATACCATCCATTTTTCATCCATAGCAGCATAAATACAATCACGAATAAGGCTGATACAATCATATGACGAACAGCATTGACAAGTATTAATATGTCATAAATAATGTGTGAATAGTTCAATATATTTGAGATATTAATGTTTGGGTTGTGATATCTAAGATAAAAATGTTACGTTGCAATGGTTTTCTTCTTTTTTTCTCTTTAATGCAAAAATAAAAGTAAAATTCAAATCATCCACCTTTTATTGTTAGGATGTCTCCTGAAGTTAAAAAGGTATTAAAGAAGAAATAATGAATACAGGACAAAACTCCATATGCACAGTCGAATGCTTCAGTCATATGTTTTTTCCTTATTTATCTCAGCAACCTCTACAAAATTTCAAAAAATCTTAAGAGGTTCGTTAACCACTAAAAGAAACTCTTAAAAGAAAAAAGAAAAGGAAAAAAAAAAAAAAAAAAAAGAAGAAAGAAAGCAAAAGGTAAAAGATTACTAATATAAACTTCATCTATGACTGTTCCCGTTCTGCCGAATCGCTTGAATCTTAAGATTCAAGGAAACAAGTATTGTATCATAAGATTCAAACATGAATCCTAAGATTCTCCTCTAAGGGGGATTCATTGCATAGATGTGAATCTTTTTCCTTAGGATTCAATACCAATCATAGGATTTGAGCCTTTCTATTATTATTTTGCTATGATGGGAGCTGTATCAGGTTTCATCAACAAGTTAAAAATGGAGCTTCACAATCTCAAGGATTGGATGTGTAGTACAAAGAGGACACTCATAATTACAATAGATACCTTTACGCACTCCAAAATTGTCGTTCGGTGCCTCTGAACTGCTTGTGTATCTACCGCAACAGCTTTCATCAACATATTCAATGCAACATACCTGAGCAAAGAAGAAGAAACTTGTTAATACTCATGAAGGAATTAGGATATTTCTGACATATTCCAGGCTAAAAACTTTAGTGTGATATATGTAAAGCAATATGCATTCTTCTAGGAAAACAATCCCATGATATAAACAGAACAAAGACAAATAATGAAGAAAATAGCAGAGAATATAATACTGTCAAAAGAAACAAATAGCTAAATGCCAGCAACATTTCATAAAAAGTGGGGCAGATTATGTAACAAGAAAAAACCATATTGGCCAACATGTGACAATTTAAATATCAAATGTCAGAAACAAAGCAAATTTGAAACAAGAATCACTACTATGTAAATCTCACTACTAAAAACAGAGAACCAAAATATAAGGTAGCCCTCAGATTTATACAATTGGATTGGGTTGAAAGGATGGTTTAACTTATGTAACTAAGGAACAGCTGAAAAGCTGATTCTGACTAATGTAACCAAGGAACAACATTTAGAAAGGAAACCACATGAGTAGCACTCCATTTTCCATTTTTTCCCCGGCCCGAGTCCATATTTGTTCAGGAGATTTGGGGGTCGCATAGAAGTAAATGGGAATTGGTGCCTTCTAAAGGAGTTTTGGGGTACTTATTTCAATTTGGAATGACGATATCCTGAAGATGGAGGATGTTCTCAAATTGCAAAGGGTGCTGGCTACTAAGTTTAGGTGTGTTAGGAGGGATTTTTCTTGGATCGGTGCAAACGTCTACGGTCCAAATCACAACTCTGAGAGGGAAACTTTTTGGACCTCGCTCTCAGATATGTTGAATAGATTGTCTGTACCGTGGTGTATAGGAGGGGATTTTAATGTTGTATGGCTCCCTCATGAGAAGAAGGGGGGAAGACAAATCACTCGTTCTATGGAAAAAATTTCTTAGTTCATTAATAAAAATGAACTAATAGACTTGCCTATGGTGGGGAGGAAGTATACATGGCCAACAATCAAGAAAGGGCAGCTATGAGTAGATTGTATCGTTTTCTTATTTCAAAGGAATGGGATGACCACTTTAAGGATGCATTCCAACGGCTTTACCCAGGTATGTGTCCGATCATTTGCCCCATCAAGATGTCCACTGATGATGTTAATTGGGGTCCCAGACCTTTTTGTTTTGAGAATTGCTGGCTTCTACATAAGAACTTTTTACGAAGGTGAGAGAATGGTGGATTCCGTTACAATTTCAAGGTTATGTAGGTTTTGTTTTCATGAAGAAGTTGCAGGGGCTTAAAGCTAGAATCAAGGAATGGAATAAACAGGAATTTGGTTGCCCTGATGATGAGAGAAATGGCCTTGAAAGAGAGTTGGAGGCTTGGGATGTGATAGAAGAGGATAGACCTCTTGATCAAGATGAGCCTAAGGCAAAGAGAGAAGTCAAGTGCGAGTTATGGAAGATTAATCAGATGGAGGAAATATCTTGGAGACAGAAGTTTAAAGCTTTGTGGTTAAAGGAGGGGGACAAGAACACCAAGTTCTTCCATCGGATGGCTAATGCGAGGAGGATCAGTTACATTGGAAAGATTAGAAGAGATAACTCTGTGCTTCATAAACCAGCAGACATCAAGGAGGAGATTGCTCGCTTTTTTGAAAGTTTATATTCAAAGGATGATATAGCTAGACCGACGTTGGACGGTATTGATTTTCCAGTGATTCAGGAGGACCGAAAGGAATGGCTGGAGAGGGAGTTTGAGGAAGAAGTTAGCGAGGCCTTATCAATGTGTGCTGGTGACAAAGCTCCAGGTCCAGATGGTTTTAAATTTACTTTCATTAAAGCTGCTTGCGATGTCCTTAAAGAGGATGTTTGTCATATGCGTTCAGAATTTCATACAAGGGGCAAACTGGATACAGAGAATAATGATACTTTCATATATGCCTCATTCCAAAAGTCCCAAATCCGGTGGCTTTGCAAGACTTCAGACCCATTAGTTTGGTGGGTTGCATTCATAAGTTGTTGTCAAAGATTTTGGCTAACAGATTGAAAAGGGTTCTTCCTCACATCAATAGTCCATAGCCTTTGTTCATAAAAGATAAATCCTGGATGGAATACTTATTGCAAATGAACCCGTACATTCAAGGAAGAGGGATAATAAGGAAGGAGCTATTTTCAAGATTGATTTGTAAAAGGCTAATGATCATGTGGATTGGGACTTCGTAGATTATATGTTGGACAGATTAGGTTTTGGTGCCACTTGGAGAGGGTGGATGAGAGAGGGAATTTACTCCACTTCATTCTTAGTCTTGGTGAATGGTTCACCTTCTCGACTCTTTCGGGCCTCGAGAGGACTAAGATAGGTGATCCATTGTCTCCTTTTCTATTCACCATAGTGGTAGAAGCTCTAGGAGGTCTACTTTCAAAGGCGAAAGATTTGGTCTTGATTGGTGGATTTGAAGCTGGTGGGGGGGGGGAGATGTCATCACACACCTTCAATTTGCAGATGATACAATATTATTTTCTTCTACAAGAAGAGATGAAATTGTGACATTGAAAAGAATTTTGAGAAGTTTGCAGGTTGCTTCGGGATTAAAGGTTAATTTATCAAAAAGTTTTTTGCTGGGGGTTGGTTGTTCAGAGAAGGATATTCAGCTGCTGGCGGGCAAATTGCATTGTAGAAAAGGGAGTCTTCCTTCCAAGTATCTTGGATGACCGATTGGGGCGAATCCTCGGTCATTAGCATTTTGGGATCCAATGATGGAAAGGTTTGAGAAGAAGTTGTCAACTAGGAAAAGACATTATCACTCCTCTTTATCCAACTTACTTGTCTACTACATGTCGCTTTATAGGATGCCAATGGCAGTTATTAAGTTGGACCGGATATGGAGGAATTTTTTATGGGGTGGAAATTGTGAGAGAAGGAAGACGCACTTGATGAAGTAGAATGAGGTGATTAAGTACAAAGGCTGGGCTTAGGAAATTTGTCTCTAAAAACTTAAAATTTGTCTCTAAAAACTTAGTCACTTTAAGCGAAGTGGTGGTGGAGATTCGGAGAAGAAAAGGAGGCATTGTGGAGGAGGGTAATAGTGTCTACATATGGAGAGGATGTATGAGGATGGGTTCCAAAACGAGTCCCTACTCATAGAGTGTCTGGCTTTTGGGCTGTTTTGTCTAGTTTTGGGGATGAATCTAATGTCAAGGGGAAGCTCTTTGGTAAAGGCCTGGGTTTCTGTATGCGGAAGGGGAATAGTGTCCGTTTTTGGTATGATGATTGGGTGGCTGTTGGTCCTTTTTGTATTTTATTTCCTAGATTGTTTAGGGTTGTGTCCTACAAAGATGCTTCAGTTAAAGATTGTTTTGTTTGGAATGGAAAAGTGTTCTCTTGGAATATTAGTATTAGGAGGGCCCTTCGTCAGTCAGAGCTGGTGGCACATCAGTCCTTGTTGAGTCTTCTTTCTAATATTTTTTTATGCAGGAATGGAGCTGACTTTCGCATTTGGAAGCCCCATTCTGCAGGCCTGTTTTTTTCAAGGTCTTTTTACTAGGAGAGATCCTTTCACTGCAGTCCAGTCTCCTTGTGCAACAGTGTGGACCGGGCTTGTCCCACCTAGAGTGGAGGCCTTCTGTTGGTTGGCAGTGGCGGGTAAAATCTCAACAACAGATGTTTTGAGAAGGGGATTAATGTCAGATATAATTTCAGATACCTTTCGCCTATGTTGGAAAGAGATGGAGTCAATTGATCATTTGTTCATTCATTGTGGTGTAGCTTCATCTATTTGGAGATACTTTCTCAATGAATGCGGAGTGAGTTGGTGTTTTCCAGGTTCTTTAGCGATGTTGTCTGAAGCTTGGAGGGGGACTACAATGATTGGAAATGGGATGATCTTATGAAGGACTATTCCTCTTGCCATTTTCTGGTCAATTTGAAAAGAAAGGAATGACAGAATATTCTACAGGAAAGAATCATCATGGGAGAATTTATCACTCAATGGGCATGTGCTAAAAAAGAATTTTCAGATCTTAGGATAGATAACATTATGCAAAGTTGGGGAGCTTGTTTGAAGACGGGTGTTGTAAAGAAGAAAGATTTAGTTCCTTAATGTTCTCCACCATGTGGGGTATTAAAATTCAATGTGGATGGAGCGTCTTAAGGAAAACCGGGGTTGGTTGGCATAGGAGGCGTTCTAAAAAATCATAAAGGGGAAGTCATTTATTTGTTCTTTAAGCATGTAGGGATTAAAGATTCTAATGAAGCAGATGTTATGGCAATTTTAGAAGCTCTTCACATTTCTCATACCTATTTCATCATTTTCTTAATGTAGAGAGCGATTTGGCTAATGTTATATCTTGGGTGAAATCTCTGAGGGGGCCTTGGAAAATGCAACTCCTCTTCAACAAAATCAGGCATCTAATATCAAATATGCAGGTCATGTTTCAGCACATTACAAGATCTGCAAACAGGATGGCAGATTGTTCATTGTTTAGCCAAGCAAAGGGATAGTTAGAACTTGTAATTTCAGTGCTTCTATTTTGTAGTTGGTGGCCGGTACATTTCTCCTGTACCGCTACAACTATGAGGTAAGTTTTCTGTTTGCTTTGTGCTAAGTTGTATATCCTCTTTCTTCAATAAAATTTTACTGTTACTGATTTTTTTTTTTTTTTAAAAAGTGCATGACATCTGCTTCTGACAACAGGAATGCCAAAAAGTCCATAAATCGCAGTCAAAACTCAAAATCCCAGTAAGAGCTTGTACATAAGTTTACAATCAAAATCAGAAATCCGTAGCCTCAAAATACATAATAACACTAGCAGGCAGATATTAAATAAAAAGGAAATGCAACAAGTCATCCAGAACAAATGAGGAATAGAATAAACTATAAATACTTAGAACTAGCAGAAATGACAACATATATATATAAACTTGGTAATATAGCAAAGGATTCTACATTCTTTTAATATCTATGAAAGAGTTAATGCATCCCAGACCTAGGGCTTAGCCTAGAATTTGAATTCAATCCACATAAATACAAGGTACTACCTCACTACTGCTTTCTCGCAAGCCGACACTGCCTGTCCTATTAATCTCCCAAGATCTTCTCGCAAGTCAACACTGCCTTTCCTATTAAGCACCCTAGAACTTCAAATCCTTGCATTACAAGGCTTATAAAGGTGTCCATAGCTTCTCACCCAAGTCGTTCTCCTCGCTCCACTCACCTTGGGTTCCAAGTTTCTAATTTCATGAAGACCTCCATTTTTCCACTTCATTAAAGCAAGAAAACCACACTTCACCACAACCTAATGATTCAATTAGTTACATTCATTCCTTTCTCCCTCTATCTATCTGAGTATCAGATCGGAGTTCTGTCCTGACCATTTTTTAAATGGCAAACGTATTTTACTGAGACACCATACACCTACATGGTATTTTCATGTTATCCTCAACAATCTATCCCCAATGATCTACTTATCCACCACAAAAATCTTTGCCCTGATATTTTCTCAATTATAAGGTTCAGATAAACCATGTTCTCTTGATTTCTCTCCTTCCTCCTGCCACCACATGTACATACAACATGGTCCCCTCTCCCCTCCTTGCACATATCTTTTCAGCCGTTCCTGACGCTGTCCCTTTCCTTCATTAGCACCCCCTCCAGCGTTCCTCCCTATCCCTCAGGACTACCCATGAGCAGCCCTCTCTGCTTCTCCATTAGCCTCAAATAAAATTCCACTATCTTTTCCTGAGAGCGCTAAAACTTGAAATATTGAGAAATTCTTTTTTTTTTAATGGTGTTGAGAAATTCTTTATAGATCTTCAATTTTTTATTTTTTGTTTATTTTTGCATTTGAAATAAAACTATTAAGGAAGAAACATTAAAAAATACACAGATCTCAAAGGATAAAAAACAAAACAAAATCATCAAAGTAAAGGTAAAAAAGAAAACAAAATCACCAAAGTACAACTAAAAGAGAAATTCTCCACAACAATTGTTCCAACAGAACAAGAATTCATTGAAGAAACTCTAAAAATAAAATTAGCATAAGCCTCGATCGCCAACCCAATAGACAAATGACCTTATCATTAAAAACAATAGTATCTCTCTAGCCCAATAAACCATAGATCACAGCCAAATTTTAATTCCAAAGAACAACTCTACGAGGGTTGCCTTATTATTTCTTCATTGGAGTTTACTTTTACAATATTTTTTCAATGATATCCCCAAAAGAAAACCCAAATTTAAAATAGCTTCAAGAATTTGCTTAATTGAGAAGCTGTAGAATGGGATTTGCAACAGTGGCAAAAATCATGTGCTTGGTCAAGTAGAGACAGAAAGCTAACCTTATGTTGTTGTCACGGTTTGACAAGAATCTTCCTAAAATATTAATAGCAAGCACTCGCAGGCCACTATTAGCTTCAATACCCATAATAGCTGCAACACATTCATAAAGTATGGCGTTCCCTGCATTTTTGTTTGACTCCGTTTTTGCTGCCACCTAAAGAAAGAAACCAACACCAACAAAAGTTGTCAAATGCATCAATACAAACTTCTGCTTATATGCATTGATGACTAAAATTCAAAACCATCACTACCAATATCTATCAAACAACACATTGCACTTGAATGTGACGAGAAACTAGAAGCAAACAGCAATACCACATTGTAGCTTTGTTGTGAACAAATTTGTTTTTAACTTTTTTCCCCTTTTTTGAGAAGTCATTTTTCTAAATGAGATTGCAAAATATTAAAAATAAAAGGATTATAAAATTTTATTTTATTTTTAATGGCAAAAAAGGATTATGCAAAATGAATAGCAAAGATAATACATTAATTGATATAACACCTTGTGACGTCTAAGACTAATTGATAACACACCTTGTGACGTCTAACAGTAATTGATATAACACCTTGTGATGTCTAAGGTATCAAATGAACAAATACACTAAATTTTCATCTCTTACTAAGATCTTAGTTTAACAAATAAATGAGAAAAAAAAAAGCATTGCAATGTGAGAGCTATATGCTTCACAAGAAAGAAATAATAACAAAAGACAAAAAATAGTGAACTAGTTTGGTATTACAGATCCAATGTAGCAATCCCACCTACTGATTCCTGCCTTCGCCAAGAATCAGCTACTGCATTGCAATTTTATCATGAAAGAAGGATTCCAGCATTCATAACAAACTCCTTTCTCATAAAAAATAAAAAATAATAAAAAAAAATAAAAAAAAAACAACTCCTTTCCTACAAAAATATATGCCAACATTCAAAACACCTTCAGCAGCCAATGATAACACACTAGAAGAGTCCCTGCCAATAATTAGCCAACCTCAAAAACTTCTTGAAAATTCTCAAGGCTTCCCTTATCCTATCACAAGTATCTCTGCAACAGTTGAATCCATAATCCCTATTGATTTCAAGAATAGTTCCAAGAAACTACCCTTTTCATCATACCTAGATTGCCTCAACCCTCCATCCACGTTTAACTTCATCACCACCATTGGAGTAAGAATCCACCTTTCAATTCAATTTTATCCTTTGTTGCGCCTCCTAACAAAGAAGCATTCAAATTTCCAATTTTGTTTGAAAGTTTTAAACCCTTGAGCTCTTCTTTTGCCAGAACTGTGAAGCAAATCTAACCATACTTGTGTTTTTTGCAGATGCATTTTGGGAACTTGTAACCACCAATTTATAAGTTGTCTTTACAGTTACCAGGTCTGGAACAGCATTTCTTTAGGGCGTGTTTGGATGTGTGGTGAAGTGAGGTGAGGTGAGGTAAAGCCTCCATTATCCCGACAAGAAAAGACAATGGGTCATATTAAAAGTACATAATTTCAAAATTTCCTTCATCTTTTTCAAAAAAAGTAAAAAAAGCAACATCTTTTCTCCACTAAAAGACAAAAAAGCTACACTATTCTATACAAAAAGTCAAAAAGATTCCATACCAAACTAAAAATAAAACACCACCATAACACCTTATATTTTATTCTCTCTTGATTTGATGCTTTACCTCACCATACTTCAATTCACCATACATCCAAACAGGCCCTTAAAGTTTGGAAACAGAGGGATGATTCAGAATTCCACCAGAGCATTCCATTGTGGAGCATTTTTAAAATTTACTGACCAGTGACCAGCTGTGATTCAAGTAGAGATGATAACCAAACACTGTCAAAGCACTGCTTCAATGCCTTTGTTTAGTCCATATGGAGGGAAAGAAATGATAGAATATGCAAAAATTCTAATAGGCCATGGGAGCTCCTCATCAAGGAAATTCTTTCTCAAACCAAGCCAGGATCTTGTTCCTCAAGCTTGAAGTTTCTCCTACGCTGGGCGCTTCATGAGTCCTTCCAATTCATTCTAGCTCTTCACATCATACCAACAAGGTGAACATGTGCAAAGGAAAAATTGATTGGAACCTCCTCATCTCCACTCAAGAAGATTTTTCTGTTGGCATTCTCGTGGGATTAAACTTAATGGGTCATACTATGAAGCTATGGGAGAGAGTAATTAAGCAAAGACTCAGACGGAAGACCAAGATATCTGAAAATCAATTTGGTTTTATGTCAGAGATATCAACTATGGAAGCTATCTTCTCAATTAGGCAATTAATGGAAAATATCGGGCACAGAAGAAACATCTGCATGTGGTCTTCATCGATCTAGGAAAAACTTACGACATGGTACCTAGAATGTTAATTTGGTGGGTATTAAATAAAAGAAATGCTCCAAGAGGTTATATTGATATTACTAAAGACATGTATGAAGGACCAATAATGAGTGTGAGAACCACTTGTGGAAAGACAGGTGAGTTCCCAGTGACGATAAGTTTGCATCAGGGGTCAGCCCCCTAGGCACTTATCTCTTTACACTAATTATGGATGAGTTAACTGCAAGGATTAAAATAGCAGTTGCAGCGGGCGTAGAGGCCAATGGCCAAAACGTTGTGCGGTGGGTGATATGTAGAAGTTGCGGCGCAACGTAGCAGTGTGAGTTTTTTAATTGGTCATAAAAACCGAATCTTGTATAGCAGTCAATCTAGTGTTTTTTTAGTGATTTGAAACCATATAAGGGTAAAGACAACTTTAGGAAAGGCTTTCGAAGAGAACAAATAGGACAAACAGTGTTTAAAATTAAAACTGCTTAGCTCTACTAGGTTTTAGACAGTTGCGTTGCGCCACTATTTTTAAACTAGTATAGCAATCTCGAACACTTAGGCCAGTAGCATGCCCAGTTAACTGCTCATATTCAAGAGTAGGTACCTTGGTGTATGTTGTTTGCAGATCATATAGTGTTTGGTAGAATGATGGGGACATCAACCCTAACTCCCGCAATTCTTTCAAGATCTATCAATGAAGAAAGCGCAGGGTTGTAGAACGAGCTACTCTATGGATGGATGACGCGTATCCCGACTTTGATCACCGAGAGTTTAAGAATCCGCCGTTGGATTACCATATTGATGACATCCAATGGTTGGATCTAACTTTTGATGGATAGAAGGCCCTGTGTGTGCAATCGCATTGAAGGCCCCACACTAGGAAGTGCTACATTGGAGGAAGTAAAAAAGTTATGTGAAGTCGAGGGGCCTAAGGGAATTTAAAAGAAAACTACAAGAGAAGGGGCCCGTTTTTTAAAGAACAATAAAGAAAATCGGGGTCCACAACTTAATGTCGTGAGAGGCTTTTGGATTTGTGCGCATATCCCATTGTGCACAAATCCCAATGCCACAAGTCCCCCACCCCCCCCTCTTCTTACATTTCTTTTCTTTTTTATTATTATTTTATTTAATTAGTGATGATGCCATCCCTCTTTAGGGCATTATTCTTCTTCGGCATGTTATATTATGAATGTTATTGGAATGAAACCCTTTTTTCAAGTTCTCTTGAGTTTCCACTATGTGCTCACGAGATCTTCAGTAACGCATCCGAATCAGAGTTTGGTGAGAACCCAAAATAGGTACTACCCTTATCTTCTTTATTTTTCTTTCCTCTCACAAGAGCTTTAGATCTACATAACCTTCTCCGTTAGTCAGCCCTATACTTTCAGAGCTAGGAGTTTCTTGCTGCCCAAGCCAAGATCCAACCGCTAGATTTCTAGATATGAACCACCAACCCTTAGATCTACATCATCCCCACTGTTAAACTAACTCCAAACCATTAGATCCAGACCACCAGCCACACGATCCCACCATCAAAACCTCTATTCCCTCCCATTCAATCCACCTACAACCCATTTAATCCCAAGCGCCAGCATTGGATCTTCAAGATGTAGTGGCTGAACCTCTAACCAACCCTATTTGAACTCCCATCAGACCTAAAACAGCCCAAGTGAACCAATCAGCCCCTCCAAATCCATTGGCCAAACCTGATCCACCAGGTATTTGGCGGATTTTCCATTACTTCACCATCACAACCCTTAATTCACTTAAATCATATAAATCTGAAATTAACTTGGGCCTTGAACATCCTGTGGGAACACTAATTTCAGATCTGAATTTAATACTTAGCCCCAAATTACACATTGTTCAATTACACATAAATTATGCCAAGCCAATTATTCAAATCCTCGCAACGAGAACAACTCACGTGTATTGGCTATTTCCTAAGCAAGTGGAAGTTCTAACTTCCATTAAGATCCTTCCAACACAACTAGAAGGGCATTTATCGCAAGACTTGTGACATGGCCTTGGTTCATTACAAATTACCCATTTAATTTGCAATGTAAGATAATGCAGACGGTGTGATTTATAATTCAGCATTAATTATTAATTTTCAAATCGATCTCATCATTCCATATTAGGGTAGAGTTCATCTTGTCCTGCATCATAGATGAATCAAGAAACGTTGTGAATGCAAAACTCGAGAGATGGCAGGAGGCTTTAGAATCCAAAAGCTTTAAAATAAGTCATACAAAGACAGAACATATGAATTGCAACTTCAGTGAGCATATACAAAGAGTTGAAACTACTATGAGAATTAAAGTACCAGAGATAACACAGAGAATCTTTCCGTTAATTAGTAAGGATGGGGAGAGTAATGAAGATGTTGAGCATAGGATGAAAGCGGGACGGCTGAAATGGAGACTTGCTTCTAGAGTGCTTTGTGATCGACAAATGCCAAAAAAATTTAAGGGAAATTTTATAGGACAGTGATTAGACCAGCTATGACCTATGGAGCAGAATATTGGCCTATCAAGAAGCAACATATACACAAAATGTATGTAGCAGATATGAGAATGTTGATATGGATGTGCGGTAAAACAAGCAAGGGCAAAATTAGAAATGAGCGTTTTCGAAAGCATTTAAGGGTAACATCAATAGGAGATAAAATTAGATAAACCCTTTTGAGATGGTTTGGGGATGTCCAACGAATGCTAGCAACGGTGCCAGTAAGGAAAAGTTTGGCTATGCAAGTTGATAGCCATCAAGGGGAAGGGGTAGGCCAAAGAGGACATGGGTAGAGGTGGTAAAAATAGATATATATAAGTGCAACTTATCTAAATATTTGGCTCAAGATAGATCGGAATGGAGAAACGGAACTCATGTAGCCGACCCCAGCATAGTTAGGACAAGACAACGACGACGACAATGATGATTCTCAAAGTCAAAATTATTCAAGATACCATTATGGCAGCTTCTATTGGCACACATGAATGTACTAAAAAAAAAAATTCCTAAAGTACCCTCCTCCCCTTCCCCACCCCCACCCTCTCTCCCCTCCCAGTCGGGTCCTGCCGGCTGGTCTCCCTCCTAGCCAGCGACTAGGAAGGAGGGAGGGTGGAAGGGAGAAAGGTAGTTTAGGTATTTTTTTTTTTTAAAAAAAAATTATGTGTGGGAAGAGTATTTTTTGTTGTGCCAATAGAAGCTCCCTACCATTGTTTGGACTAAATTTGTTCATGAGAGAGATGAATTCTTAGTTGCCCTGACTCTTATTGAGGAAGCTTAATTGAGGATTTGTTCTCTCTATTGTATTTGACCTGAAGATTCTGCATGAATCTATGCTTATCAAAATCTTTCCCTTTGGAAGAAAAGATTCACTGCTAGGAAGATCAATTAGCTGGTAAAGGAGAAAAATTTTCAGATTTGCAATCGTCTAGACCATGACGCTTCTGTATGGTCTCATCTAGATCTCCACCTTCAAATCTTCCCTATTGACAGAAGAATGAGTAAACTATTCTGGCGGCGGCGGCCTGGCTTTTGGTCTTCTTAGCTAACCCACCTTGTGGGTAGTTTTGGAGTTTTCCTTTCTTAGTTGACCCAGCTTCTGGTTATCTATTCTAGGCTTTTGCCCTTTCGTGCATTGGCTCTCTTTTTGTTGCTTCTTCTTTGTGAGTTGCAATTGAAGGGGAACCTTTCCATTGTATGATTCTTTTGTATCTTCTTTCATTGGAATATATTTAATTTATCTTCCAAAAAAAAATAAAAAACCTCAACCATTCTTCTTTCTTATTTTCCCTTGCCATTTGAAAGGTAACAAATAATTCTTTTATCAATAATAAAAAGAATTAGAATTAAAAATAAATGTCTTTTACTATTAAAAATCATATAATTTCCTTCTTTCCAAACTTGCAATAATACAGTTGTTGGCACCATTTATCACATAAGCCTGTACTTCTTGCAACAACTAAATCCTCAAAATCTAATCATCATGCAAAGATGACAGAGGCCGTGGCATAGTGAAAGGTGCGCTATTGCAACCTTGAGGTCAGGGGGTTCAAGTCACATCCTGTTCCCAATCCAAAAAAAATTATAATGCAAAGACTCAAGTCTCAACCCAATCTACCTGAAAAATTAAGAATAAAAGAAAATGCAAATCCACCTCATAAAAAACACAATGGGTAAACATAGGATTCACTATCTCATCTTGATTGTTGTGGAACAGTCATAACAAATAAGTTTTTCAGAAAGTGCCTAAGTAAATTATTCAATATCAAGCATGGTTCAAAATAGCAGCCTCTACGTAGCGTAGTGGCCACATTATCAGCCGTAACGGTCAAGGCCGCTACGTTATTTTGAAAATAGTGGCGCTGCGGTTTAAAACCTAGCGGATCCAATCAATTTAATTTTAAGCATTGTTTTTTCCTATTTCTTCTCTTCAATAGCCTTTCCTAAAGTTGTCTCTACCCTTATATGGTTTCAAATCACTAAAAAACACAAGATTGATTGTTATACAAGATTCTAAATTTTTGACCAATTAAAATTTCACACTGCTATGTATCGCCACAATTGGTATGTATCGCCCGCTACGTAGCATTTTAGCCACTGGCCGCTACGCCTGCCGCAACCGCTATTTTGATCATTGATGTCAAGACCTTTCTTAAAATCACACATCAATAAAAAGAGGTGTCCATCCATTCCAAGGAAATGATGCAAAAGACTTCAACTCCATGTGTATGCTTATCCAATGAAAAAAATAAATACATAACTCTACAGGATGCTCACAGAGCAATAGCCAAAGCTTCATGATATCGGATACAAAACTCAAGAAAATACTGATTGTAAAATCCCATAGAAGGTTAAAAATCCTCATCAACATACTTATTTTCATTTGAAGAAACAACCCAAACTCTAACAAAGGCTGACAAACAAGACAACTCAAAATCTAATCATCATGCAAAGATGACAGAGGCCGTGGCATAGTGAAAGGTGCGCTATTGCAGCCTTGAGGTAAGGGGGTTCAAGTCACATCCTGTTCCCAATCCAAAAAAAATTATAATGCAAAGACTCAAGTCTCAACCCAATCTACCTGAAAAATTAAGAATAAAAGAAAATGCAAATCCACCTCATAAAAAACACAACGGGTAAACATAGGATTCACTATCTCATCTTGATTGTTGTGGAACAGTCATAACAAATAAGTTTTTCAGAAAGTGCCTAAGTAAATTATTCAATGTCAAGCATGGTTCAAAATAGCAGCCTCTACGTAGCGTAGTGGCCACATTATCGGCCGTAACGGTCAAGGCCGCCACGTTATTTTGAAAATAGTGGCGCTGCGGTTTAAAACCTAGCGGATCCAATCAATTTTAATTTTAAACCTTGTTTTTCCTATTTCTTCTCTTCAATAGCCTTTCCTAAAGTTGTCTCTACCCTCATATGGTTTCAAATCACTAAAAAACACAAGATTGATTGTTATACAAGATTCTAAATTTTTGACCAATTAAAAATTCACACTGTTATGTATCGCCACAACTGGTATGTATCGCCCACTACGTAGCATTTTAGCCACTGGCCGCTATGCGCGCTGCAACCACTATTTTGATCATTGATGTCAAGACCTTTCTTAAAATCACATATCAATAAAAAGAGGTGTCCATCCATTCCAAGGAAATGATGCAAAAGACTTCAACTCCATGTGTATGCTTATCCAATGAAAAAAATAAATAAATAACTCTACAAGATGCTCACAGAGCAATAGCCAAAGCTTCATGATATCGGATACAAAACTCAAGAAAATACTAACTGTAAAATCCCATAGAAGGTTAAAAATCCAAATCAACATACTTATTTTCATTTCAAGAAACAACCCAAACTCTAACAAAGGCTGACAAACAAGACAACATCCCACCCCCACCCCCAACCCCACCCCGCGCAAAAAAAAAAAAACCAAACAACTCAGAACGGTGAAAATTTAGAGAGTAACTACAACTCTATAGACACCAACGATTCAAAAAAAAAAAAAAAAATCCATAGAAACCAAAAAATCGAAAGATCTTAGAGTAGCATCCTCTGACCAACATCATCCCAAAACCGTACTTTAGCCCCTAGACAACCTTAAACCCAATGCCATATGCAGAAACTGAACCAACAAGACAACCAACCAAGGTTTAAAATCTCAAAGTCAGGGGATGAATCAGTCTCCTCGAATCGAGCCACATCTCTGCCAAATCTAACCGAGTCTCACCTTGGGGCCCAAAAACCCTAAAGGTATTTGTATAAATGAACAAGTCTTTAAAAAAAATAAAAACCGGTGTCCTATGATTCATGTGTTTTAACCATGACGAATGAATATTAGTAGCATAAGTGGCCGCATTTTTTCTTTACTGAGTCCATTGAGTAGTACCTCTGATCTTTGAATGCTAAAATCATTCAAAAAATGTGGTTGTGATCGTCCAAAATCAGTGCCAAAGGAACCAAAAACCTTCCACATCATCTTGTCACAACCCCACTTCCATGCTTTCATATTTCTCCAAAAATCTTCTTTTCTCCTCCAAATTTCCACCCACCTGTTATTTAGGAGCACTTATTTACCTCTTATTCATCTAATATCCAAACCAAACCGGCATGTTTGGCAATTAACTAGTTAAAGTGAAGTAAAGTGAATGCAGACAAGAAATAACAAAGGATCATATCAAAAGTGCACAATTTCAAAATTCCCTCCTAATTTTTCAAAAAAAGTCAAAAAAGAAACCTCCTTTCTCCACTAAAAGACAAAAAAACTCCACTTTTCTATACAAAAAGTCAAAAAGATTCCATACCAAACAACTAAAAACAAAACACAATCATAACACCTTATATTTTATTCTCTCTTGATTTGATGCTTCACCTCACCATACTTCAATTCGCCATACATCCAAATAGTAACCCCCCCACCATTTTAAAAAATGAAATTTCCATCTTTTTTCCCTTTTCCTTTCCACAAGAATGCCTTCTAGTTTTTTTCACTTTATCTACCACCTCTGTCAGAATTCAAACGATATGATAAGCTAGTAGATTAGAACAATCACCTTAATCAACATTAATCATCCTCTTAAAATGTACAACTAGACTACTTGTTACTAAGAAGTAGAGAAGTGTCAATATACAGGGATTATAAAATCATCCAAGGAGAAATTCTTACAGCACAATGTAGGCCAATGATATGGGATTTCCCACTCAGAGATTAATTAATAATATGAAGGATAATCCAAGGAAGATTTTCATTTTCTTTTCTCTTCTTTTCTTATTGGTTCAAATTGAAATGGTAACTGACGCTTATATTAAAAGAAAATTAGAAGACAAGGCTTAGAAGGGTAGTAACACTAACATGAAAAACTGAAAATCTAGAATATCATCATAGCACCATTCCAACCGCTTTTCCATAGATCAGACTGGAAATTCCTACTAGGTTGGAGAAACCCAAGAAATAATTAGAAGTTGTGCCTTAATGCAGATAATGATAGATTCTAAAAGGTCCCATTCTACTCGAAGCTAAATCAAGTAATCAACCATTTGAACTTAGACGGTACAGTTCTATAAAAAGGAACCCTTTGAAAGGATAACAAAAATGCCAACTTTCAATAAGATCTATCACTGAATGAGGCATGACCCAAAAAATGACTCGACGGTCATCTTTTTCTACATTATGGTGTTTCTTCTAATCTATGGGGTTGGCTTCTCAGAAGGTTTGGTTTGTTTTGGTGCATGCCTTTTTTGTTATGCATGGCGATAAAGGGTTGGAGAGCGGCTCCTTTCAAATGGTGTAAGTTATTACTTCAGAAATCTGCTCCTTTGGTTGTTCAATGGTCTATAAGGAGAGGAAGGTGAGAAATTTAAGAGGATCATCTTTGTCAATGAAGGAGCTGTTTCAAGTCATGGTGATGAGGATAGCTAAGTGGCTTAATGTGAGGAGTTCTAGGACATTAAATTAGATGATACTTTTTTATAGTTGGGATGTCTGCATGAATTCGGGGAATTCAAGGAAAAGAAATCGCATTATCAGTCTCCTCCACTGCATGTAATCTTGAAATTCAATGTAGATAGGACAAAGGGAAGCCAGCGTGGTGTCCTTGGTAAGAAAAAAGGGAGGTGTTAGTTATGTAGTTTAAACATGTGGGTGTTCAAGATTCAAATGAGAAAGAGGTGCTGGCAATTATGTAAGCTATTATTCATGCTTACTGTAGTGGATTCCACAATAGAAATTATTGTGGAAAGTGACTTGTCTCGTACTATTTCTAGGATGAATACAGTAAATGAACACCCTTGGGAATTCTTCTATCATTTTTAAGATATTAAATTGCTTTCTTCATCTTTTTCAAGTGTTACTCAAGTACATGGGAAAGACTGCTAACGGGGTCACACACTCTTTGTCCGAGCTAGGAATACTTAGGGTCACCCCTTTTAGAGCAGAGTTTAGATATTTTGGCTGTTTGGCGTATGGTATAATGCTCTTATATACCTACACTTCACCTTTGTTTGTAAGCTTTTTTCAGTGGTGTGTTGAACTCTTCGGTTTTCAAATAAAATGTACACGTTACCAATCGGAAAAGGGGGGGGTAGGTTGTATTAAGTGGGTTGCTAAAGACATGCTTGGAGAGTTCAAGGGAAAGAATGGTATCTGTAAGCTTTCCAAGATAAGAGAAAAGAGACCAGCAAGCATGAAGGTGCATTAATGATTTTTAAACATCCATTAAATATGAAAATTAATGTAAAGTAGATCATGAAAGAGACCAAATCAAGGGGTGATTAACAAAATATCTGAAAAAATAGAGCACGAGGAACAGATGTAGGGATGTAAATGGGTCAGGTTAGGGTTGGGTCCATGCTGGACCTGAACGCATACTCAACTTTGGGCCCAGCTCAGATATATTTATTATTAGAATGTAATATAAATATGTAAACAATTTGCACCATGACTTGAACTAGCAACCTTCTGGTTTCAAACTAAGCATCTACTGTTATGTTGTATGCTCTTATAGTGTCCATTGTTGTATAAAATGATAAAATGATATCATATTGATATTTATTTATTTCTGAATATATTGCATACATGTATTATTTTGTGTATTTGGGCATGGGACCCACTCGGACCAGATTGATAATCAGGTCCAAAAAAAGGTTCATACCAGAGACTCTTAGGTTGGGTCCTTTGGCAAGCGGGTAATAGGAGGTCCATTGACATCCCCGACTAGATGCCATGCCCAATTACATATGGAAACATGGTTTCTACGGTAAAAATTGATGCTACAATGAGCTAAAACAACAATCTGAATGGGAAAGAGCTTTGTGTGAATGGACATATCGATTATACAAAGTTCAAACATTCAGCTTTTTCATGCTTCAATCTCTAAAAAACAAATGAAATAATAATAATAATAGTAATAAATTAATAACCTTCTCATGTAGAAGAAACAGAAATAAAAATACCATGAATCTATTTTAAATTACACAGACGTTGATATAGTGACCAAACTGTCACAAAGAATGAATAAAATAGGATCAAATGGCTAAATAACAAAACATGAGTTACCAGAATCATTAAATAACACATGAAGTAATATTAACAATAATTTAACCAACAAAGACATGCAGCCAACCTGGGCAAGAATGTCATTCATACAATCACTACAATCAGCATCTCCTTGACCCAACATGCGCAAGAGCCTAAGTATTCGAATCTGTAGGAAAGGGTCTGTAATCCCAGAAATGTCATACTCAGGTGCATACGGACTAGCCATGAGATCCTTTAGAACTCGAACCAAGCCATCCGTGTGCTTTTATGATGATGATGAAAATAACACCATGCAATAAAAAATAAACATACGATTAATTTCTTGGCAGAACCACAGATTAAAGATACACAATAAGCAGTACCTCAAATAAAGGAATTACACAATCCATATTCCATTATCTAAATGAGCAGCAAATTTGTCGTGAATATAATAAGAACCCATGCTAGGGGGGTATGTGCATGAAGAATTTGTTCATCAAGAGATATGTCCATGCATATTGCATACTCACAGATGAAAGGAATTAAAATTAAAATTATGAGCATGTAATGTAGGGATGGCAATGGGGAGGGTTTGGTACGGGGTGGGTAAACCCAAACCCACCACCTCTCACATTTATCTCATCCAAAATCAACCCGCCTCGTGACAGGTCAATATTATGTGATACCAAACCCACTCCGTGATGGATTCACTACAATGTAATGAAGTCAATCTAGACATGATGGGGCCCTCATTTGTCCTATAACAAGCAGTGCATGACCCACACTTTTTTTCCATGATTTTCCTTTTTTTCAAATGATGAGTATGAACATACAAAAAAGAGAAAAACACACATTTCTTTAAACCACTATTTCTTTGCCCATTTTTGGATTTCATATAGGGGCCCACCTTTGAGCAATTTGACCCCTTCACCCACAGATCCCTTCAATCGGCACTGATCCTAACTTCAAATTGTTCAGGACATTCATTGATCACAATAAATTCGCTTCATGTTTAGCCGTGAAACTTTTGAGTACTTTTTTTTGGTAAAGAAACTTTGAGGACTTGAAACTAAGTCTGGGGTTATTTGATCAGCCTGACATATCTCATATTCCCTTCATCCAGATCTGAACCTTGCTACTGTTGTCTCTCCCTTATTAAGTGTCATGCAGCCAGGTGGGCCCCACTGCAGTGGACACTTTTTTTAAGGAAAAATGCCAGTGTGTTTTCTAGCATGACTTTCTTTAATTTCATTTCTTTTTTAAGTTTTTTTTATACAGATCCATAGTTTATACAAACTCCTCTGGTTCTTTTTCTTCAAAGTCATACTGAAAGTTGGATCCATTCGGCGAGAAGCAGTCATCATGTGCCTTGAATTTTGGGTGGGTCTTGCTCAACTTAAAGTGGAGGCCTTTCATTGGTTGGAGGTAGCAGCCAAGATTTTGACAACTGTTAACTTAATGAGGAGGGGGCTAGCATTGGAAATTAAATATGACACGTGTTGTCTCTGTGGGAGGGAGAGGGAGTCGATTGATCATCTATATATTCATTGGGATTTTGCATAATCTCTTTGGAGGCACTTCCTTAAAGAAAGCGGTGTGGCTTGGTGTCTCCCTCATTCACTAGTTGAGTTGATTGAGGCGGGGAGGAAAGTTACTTTGGTTTGGTGTGGATTTCTTTTGTGGAGGATCATTCCCTATTCCATTCTTTGGACAATATGGAAAGAGAGCAATGAAAAAAAAAAAAAAAATTTGAAACGGTAATAACATAATTTTTAGCACAACGAAATTGTCTTGAAAAGGTCTCATTACATATGTGGCTTTGACAATTGTAAAATGGGCTTGCACTAGAAAGGAATTTCTAGATCTTAAGATAGATGTGTTGCATAATTGGGGAGCCTGCATGAAAATGGGTGTATCAATGAAGAAAAAGAAAAAAAAAAGTTGGTGCTCTCCTCCATTTGGAGCCCTAAAGTTTCATGTGGATGGAGCAGCACGTGGCAAACAGAGGCTAGCAAGCATTAGAGGTATACTCAGAAATTACAAAGGAAACGTGCTAAATATGTTTTCAAAGCATGTTGGGATTAAAGATTCCAATGAAGCAGAAGTTTTGGCCATCTTGGCTCCTCAAACCTGTTGTTCCTCATCGGCAAAGTCTTCATGTGGAAAGTGATTCATTTAATGCCATTTCTTGGGCGAACTCCTTTTGAGGCCCCTGGAAGATGAAATTCTACCTTAACAAGATTCATCATCCAGCACTTTTTTCTCGGACTTCTATTCAGTATGTTAGTAGGCCTACAAATGGAACGGCAGATTCTCTAGCTAAGGGGTTGATTATTAGTGTAATTTAAGAGCTACTATTGTGTAGTTTAGGTTGAAGTCTAGTATATATCTCTTGCACCAGCGCACCCATGTTAGGTGTTTTCTTGTTTAACCATGGTTGTACTATCTTTTCATTTTTAATATATTTCATCCTTATCGATAAAAAAGAGAGGAAAAAAGAAAGAAGGAGAATTTCATTAATAACTTAGGTATTTTGGTATTGTTGGTTTTCTTGAGTCATAATGGTCCAATTTAAACATCCTAGGGTATAAGGGGATGAAATCAAGTTGCTGAGATTTATTTCAAGGTATGCTTTGATGAGGACATCAATCCAAATTCCCCCAATTCCTTGAAGATCTACGAGTGATGAAGGCATAGGATTGCAGAGCAAACTAATTTGTGGATGGATGACACGTATCCAGACTTTGATCGCCAAGATATTAAAAACCCACCATTGGATTACCATTCTGATAACATCCGACGGTCGGATCTCTTTGGAAGCATTTGATGAACGAAAGACCCCATGCGTGCAATTGCATCAAAGGCCCCACATTAGGAAGTGCCACATGGGAAGAATTAAAAGATTTAAAAGGAATTATGATGGGCCCAAGAATAATCTAAAGAAAATATAAAAGAGGGATCCAAAAGGGGGCCCGCAGCTGACGTAGAACACCCCTCGGGATTCATGCGCAAGTCTCCTTCCACACAACCTCCCATGCGTCGGCTGCTAGTTCTTTTTTATTTCCTTTTGTTTTTATTACTTTCTATTTCCTTTCTCTTGTTAATTCTTTTTTATAAAGTTTCAAAATTATTCATATGGAGAGACTTGTTGATGGCGTAGCCCAAAGGCCATGGTGAAGATCTACACCTCCAACGGTGAGATCGAGCCCTAAGACTCAAAACCCTAAGATTACTTTAGGGGAAATACCCCAAAGGGGAACTCACTAGAACTTCTCTGAACTTTTATTATCAATATAGCATGAACATGTCAACAAGGAGCTTCTCTATATATAGAGTAGCATTGTTCCTAAATAAACAATAAAGGAAATAGCTAATCCTAATCAACATATAAATTAGAAAGGAAATCTTCCTAAATAATTAAGCAACCTGCTATTATAGAAATAAGTAAATAAAGTAACACTACTAATCTAGAGACTACCTAAACTAATGATAGGGATCCCAAAATTAGAGATCATGTAGACCCCATCAAGCGGGTCCATCAGGGCCTGCGAGTCCTGGTCTTGATCTCACTGCATCAACTCTCCCCCTCTTGAGAAAACTCGACTCCGGCAAGTTGAAAGGTTGATAACACGAAAGAATCCGACCACAAGGTTGGAAAATGTCCGCCTGGGTCAAAAATCAAGCGCACAAATGTCTGCTTCTTCTTTTGAGCTTCATCTGCATGGCATGGCATGGCGTGGGAGTTTGACGCAATGTATTCAGCCATCTAAAAGTAGGTCGGATGTATCGCTTCTTATGCCGTCTGCATTTAGTGTGAGCTTGCATTTTTCCTATGAGAGACTTGCAACTATAAAATCTGCAATATCTAAGTGCAATCTTCAAGCTTCCGTTGTTAATCCCTGAAGATGAAGTCAATGTGAGGGACTACAACAACTTGATCTTCTTGTGAAACGACTGGAACAATTGAATTGATTTATGAAGACCCAATTGAATTTTCTGGAAGTGGCATGACAATGAGCTCTACCAGATGTTCAATCTTTTTGCTAGCCTTTTCAGAGTCTTCAATATTTTCTTTACCTTGTACGTCATCAACCCTTTGCAGCTCTTTAGTGGCACTACCTTGATCAATGTTGTTTGTACCCACAAAATCATCTATACCATGAACTTGTCCTTCAATGTCATCTTTGTTGTTCGAAGTCAACTCTTTTGGTGCAATCATGACTATTGTTTCAAGTTTTCACTCCGTTTGTGGCGCTTCTATTGAAGGTGCAAACGACAACAGAGATGTTGAAGTTATGGGCATGAGTCTATTCCATCTTCCATTGCTGAAAATGGTTTATGTGTTTGCCTTTGTATCCTGATGCACTTTCCGATCAAAAAGCCATGGACGATCAAAAAGGATATAAGCAATATTCATATGGATCACGTCACACCAAATCTGATCTTCATAGCCGCCAATCTTGAAAGATACCAAACATCGGTGAGTCACGGGAATAACATGACCATTAGACCATGTGACTTGGTAGGGCTTAGGAAGCTTCTCAGTAGGCAATTTAAGCTTGTCAATGACCTCCTGTGCAACAAAATTAATCACACCCATTGTCAATAACCACATTAACAGCTTTGTCAACGACTATCACCCGCGTGTGAAATTTCTTAGCATGTTTTCATTCTTCTTCTTCTACCTTTTCATTTGTATGGAGGCGGCGGCGAATGACAATAGTGGGATTGTCTTCTCCTGAAAAAAATCTTCCCACAATATGAGCTCTTTGTCGACATTGTTGCCTGCGAGACTTTCTAAGCATGCGCTCATCACGGATGACTTCTAAGTATGCATCTTGACTGGTTTTGCACTAATTCATATTTTCCAAGATATCTGGTCTCAAGCCTTGAACATAACGAGCTAAATCATGTATCTCATCTTCCTCCAATTCGCATTTCTCATGCAACTCACGAAAGTGGTGGGTGTATTCATCAACCATCTAATTTTCTTGCGTCAAGTTGAGAAATTCTTCAAAATAGAATTCATTTTCAAAATACCAATTGCCATATTTGTGCTCATATAGAATTCTTTGAATTTTAATGGGGCTCCCGAAAAGTTTCATATTGACTTGAATCAATGATTCAAATATACTGCTTTGCAAATTTCTGCACTTCTCTCTTCTTTTTTTTGGCTTGGGTCGGGTCTGAACGTAGGGTAGACCCAGCTGTAACACACTAGCAGGTACTTTGGGAGAGAAACTGTTGTTTTCTGGTTTTTTTTTTTTTTTTTTTTTTTTTTCTGCAGGTTTGGGCTTGGGCTCAGGTTGGGCCCAAACTCAGGCCCAGTAGATAAGACACGTAGGATAGATACTTTTGGCTCTGCCTTGGGGTTTGTGCATGAAGGAAAAGAAAAGAGAAGTGTATGCCTACTGCTTTGAACTTCAATGATGGATACCTACTGTTTTGATCTTTAACGAAGCGAAGGAACTGTCCACTGCTGGTTGCTGTTGTGCGTTGTCCACTGCAGGCTGGAGAAGATGAGTGGTTCTTCTTCTTCTTCTTTTTTCTCTGTTCTGCTTCTCTCTCTTTCGGTTTTTTTTCTTTTTCTTTTTCTCCTTTCTTTATCTTCTATCTTCTTCTCTCTGCCCTCTCTGTTTTCTGTTGCTGCCTCTTTCTCTTCTTCTACTTTCTGCTCTTTATTTTTTTGGATGGTAGACAGATGTGAAGGGGACGGAGGGTGCCATTTGGGTTTGTTGCGGGAGATTGGTTGATGGCGGATTGGTTGTTTTGGGGCGTTGGTTGATTAGGGAGACGGAGATTTCTTATCGGGAGAGAGAGAGTGATGGAAAGTCTTGGGTCCGGCTGGGATTGGATGATGGAGGGTTTTTTTTTTTTTTTTTTTTTTTTTTTTTTTTTTTTTTTTTTGGTGAGTTGGGATTGTGGGATGCAGGGAAGGTGGGTTGGATCTGGTTTTTATGGATTAGGGATGTGATAGGTTCGGTAGTCTAGGGAGATGGTGCGGGTAGGGCTGCTGGGACAGTGAAAGGCTGGCGATGGGGATGGGGTGGGTGGCTGGATTGCAGGGATGGGGTGTGAGTGGACGGTGGGTATGTCGGCTGTTTTTTTTTTTTTTTTTTTTTTTTTCTTTTTTTTCTTTTGGGTTGGGCGATTGGGAGGCGAAGGGGTGTATTGGGTCCAGCTGGAATGGGTTTCGGATGAATGTAAGGATGGGTGAATGACAGTAGATGGTGGATGAGAACGAAGGGGGAACCTCGAATCGGCGATCGGAACGGCGATACGAAATTGGATCTTCGCTCTAATACCAATTGATGGCGTAGCCCGAAGGCCACGGTGAAGATCTACACCTCCGACGGCGAGATCGAGCCCTAAGACTCAAAACCCTAAAATTACTTAGGGGAAATACCCCAAAGGGGAACTCACTAGAACTTCTTTGAACTTTTATTATCAATATAGCATGAACATGTCAATAAGGAGCTTCTCTATACATAGAGTAGCATTGTTCCTAAATAAACAATAAAGGAAATAGCTAATCCTAATCGACATATAAATTAGAAAGGAAATCTTCCTAAACAATTAAGCAACCTACTATTCTAGAAAAAAAAAATAAAGTAACACTACTAATCTAGAGACTACATAAACTAATGATAGGGATCCCAAAATTAGAGATCATGTAGACCCCATCAGGACCATCAGGACCATCAGGGCCTGCGGGTCCTGGTCTTGATCTCACTGCATCACTTGTAATGCTTTGGACAATGGCCATTAATGAGAAAACTGAGTTTCTTGAGTTCTTTAAAAGCTTAACTTCTAGTTCTAGTTGTGAAAGATCATCTCTTTTGCCTCCTGGATTGGAGTTTGGTGCAAAGCCAATTATGGGTAACCCTGGTTATCTTCTACTATTTTCTTTCTTGCAATTTCTTTTCCTTTCTAAACCCTAAATCTATATCATCGCCACCATCCATTAGCCAATAAACCCATCACCACCACCATCTCCTCCTCCTAAAACCCAAAACCAATCCTCAAAGCCATACCTATAATCTAAATCTAACCTTCCACCAACCCAAAACAACCCCGAACCCAAACCGCACTTCACCCAAAACCCAACCAGCCTGGCCGAACCCTACTTGGGCCCCACCTGACCAAGTTGGACCCTTAAAGGCCCCACTTGACCCAGCCAAACCTGTCCCAGGCCCAACCAGACTGGCCAAATCTGACCCCACCTATTTTATTGAGTTTTTTTCATTTTTCCAGCTTCACAAACTTGAAATTAATTAAATTCCCTAAATCTGAAAATCAGTTTGAGCCTTTTAATGCTGTGGAAACATTATTTCTGTGCTGAGTTTTATTTTAAATTCCCAATTTTTTTACATTAAACCCTTTGATCCAAGGCATTGTTTAAAATTCTCATTAAAGGGACAACTAATCTAATTAAATTGAACCATCCCTAAGCAAGTGAAAGTCCTATCTTCCACTAAGATCCATCCCTCTTCTTACTTGAGGGACCATTACTACAGGATTGTGACGACGCCTTGGACTAACACATAATTTTCCCACTTTATTTTCAATATTGGATTGTGTGATTTGCGTGATTCATAATTTAAATTGAATTATTAATTCTTAAATTGATCTCGCCTCCCATATTAGGTTAGAGTTCATACTGTCCCGCATCATCTTTTCAATTCAGAATATACTAAAACATGCTTTGGGTTTTTATATATGGTATCCCTCCTCGCCATGAATAGGGAGCCAAAGTAGTTATAGTATATAATCTATATACAAAGCTGCACACCAATACCAGTGGAGTGTTGCAGCTTCCTTGCATATATATGTTGGGAAAGTCCCACATCGCCCAAGTAATGGGCTTGACATGTCTTCATATACCTGCTTGGGCCTTCCACCTATCAGCTTAAGCTTTTAGCGCTCTCTCTCTCTCTCTCTCTCTCTCTCTCTCTCTCTCTCTCTCTCTCCTATGGATGGGTTCTTATCTATAGTTTGACCGTGTTGTCTCTTCAACTCTAAGAATAGGTCTCCCACCAAAAAAAAAAACACTATTAGAATAGGACCTTATCTATCTGCTGGTCCCTGTGGAAAGGAAAAAGAATTTCAAGTTCTCCCTTTCAGGAAGGGAGAATTAGGGAAATCCTATTGATTGCTACTTCCTCCAGACCTCCGGGGAAAAGCAAGAAAAAAAAAAGGCTCGGATAAAGTTTAGTCAACATTTGATTGCTCGATTCTCCTCTACGTTTGCTGAGTACTAATTGAATTGGAGTGCATCAAACTAGTATTGAGCTTTTTTTTTTTTTTCTTCTTCTGCTTTGGAGGACTCAAGCTCATGCACTCCAGGCTGATCAGTGCTTTAGTTACTTTCATTAGCTAAAGAGACAAACGAAACAAGAGAAACAGAAAACCCAAAAGAAACAAGAAAGGGCCCCTAACAGAGGATTCTGATTTGCATAAGAACTCCAGCACAAAGCATTTCTACAACATGAGAACAAAACGGTTGAATATAATTCAATAGAAGCAGCTATCATTTGTGTTTTGCAATTATTATACATGGAGCATAGGAATTGGAAAGTACACAATTTACCTTTCTTAAATAATCAAGAGCCTCAGTGCTGGCCTTACATAGTTCTGTACAAAGCTGGACTCCAGTTATTAAAACTCCATGATGCTTTTCTTTAAGTAAAGTGGTAGCAGGACCCATAAAATTTTCAGCCAAGTCTGGAACCTTTCTAACAATCCTTATGGAGCACAATGCAGCCTATAACGTACAAGAAAGCATCATTAAATAGAACAACTAAAAAAATAACAAATCAATGAAAATGAAACAAAAAGAAAAGGAAATAACACCAGCATATTAACAGCTGTGAGAGGAATTTGCTTCCCCATGGATATGAACTGCCATGAGATGATCCACAAAGTCTTTCAAGTATTTCATAGAATGCTAAGATGATTGTTCCAGAATATTATAACATAATGAAAAAAAATAAAGAAAAGCTAATCAGCCACAGGATAACACAAGCAACCAGTTGAAGCTCAATGTTACTTGCAACAAATTTCCCAGAGTTGAATCCAACATGCAACAAACAGGTCCAAGAAAAATGTTAGTGAACATGTTATAGTAATGACTAATCTGCATTCCTGCAGTGTTATCCAAGTAACTAACGTGAAGATTTCACTCAGACTACAGAAACATTTTATCAGTTGAGAGCAACACCTTTTTCCGAATGTTCTGATCTCTACTCTGAAGCAGCTTCTCCACTTCTGGTGCAAGGTCACGTGCCATTTCTGCTGAGCAAATGTTTCCTAAAGCACATAGTGCAAGACCCACAATATATTGATTTCCATGATTGAGATCTCTGCGCAAATGTCAAGGATTTTTCGTAATAAAGCATAGATAAAGTGATCTGAATTTTTAAAACAGCCACAACACTGTCTTGTGCTAACGTATGAAAGTTGGACCAAAGTAACATAAAATTCAGTTGAATTACTATAAGAACAAATGTTTAGATGTTCGGATACTGCTTTAATGAGTTAGTAACCAGCATGAGAACTTCTTGTCTTTCGTCAAGAAGTAACATCAGGCCAAGATATCCAATTCGTTTCTCAGGAAATCCAGCAGATGCTATCAACTTAAGGCACTCCATTTGACCAAAATGTGTGGGGTAACCAAGCATGTGAATGAACATAAGTTTTGCCAGGTTGCGGTGCCTATAATCTTGGTCATTTTCACTAACTGCAGCACGTATTGCAGCGCACTCTTTTCTTACGACAGCACGCTCCTCAGCTGCAGTTTTGCAAGCACGTATAGCCCGGATCATGTCCCTGCAATCAAATAGTAAACATTAGATGAATGATTTAAAAATTTTAACCAAAAGATTCAGGTTCGTTAGCAGCTACCTGTAGTAAATGTAGGCATATTTTTAGTACGAGTTTTAATAACATTATCTGCTACAACGGTTCTGTGATAATAACACAAAGGAAACATCTCACATGGAGTAAAGCCCACATGGAAGATTAATGAAAAGAACACCAACCTTGGAAAACATTGTTCCTGAATGGTAACAAAAACTTAACTACTTCCAGTCATTCTTTGATTGCCAGAATAACGATGTAATAAGTGTAATTCTTAAAACCTTACATTTCGCAATAGAATTGTGTCTAATTGGCATGAAACCGAGTATTTTCATGCAATTCACAAAAATCATATCATACAGATTACATAAACGAATCCTATGATTTGTGCCATGAATTTAAAACTTAGGAAGAGAGTACGATCTGTGTCCAGTAGGATCTTTCCATTTCGGATCAATACATCACTAATTCAAAATAATAATAATAAAAAAAAAAAAAACTTGCTGTTTTTTTTTTTTTTTTTTTTTTTTTTTTTTTTTTTTTTTTGCCTAAATGCTTACTTTTCTCACTATCAACCACTTCATTAGCATTCAAATCCGCCAACAACAACAAGAACAACTATCATCTCAAAATCAATAGAAGAAAGCTGCAATTTTGATACATAAACAACAATAAATGAAAAGAAAGAGAAGGAAAAGATCATCTCGCAAAATGTAAAAAAGGGGTTGTCGGGGGTGAAGAAACCAAACAAAAGATCTGCAAAGAGATGAAGAAAGAGGGAAAGATTTGAATGATTGAAGTAGATGAGCTAGGGATTATGTATTGAGAATGAATTGGTGATGTGTGTGTGTCTCACCTCAACCGAGTTCCAGATGAAAAGGGATTCATGACTGAATCCGTTGCGGATCGTCGATGAGAGAAGGCTGGATCGAATCGAATCGAATCGAATCGAAGATGTAGAGAGATGAGGAGAGGAAGCGCGAGGAGTAGAAGGTCGTCGAGATCTGGAGAGAAAAAGAGAGAGAGTAGGATCGAGTAATTTTTTTATTTTATTTTTTTTCCCTGTGGGTTCTTCCTTCTGGGCAAAGGGGAGAGAGACAGAAAGTGCAAAAATAGATCCAAATCCAAGCATGTACCGTGTTATTATGTGCAAGACCATCATGTAGTGGGCCACACTGTCATATTGATGTTGATTTGTTTATTTTTTAACAGGGCATTGTGGGAATTTAGGGCTCCTGGATCTGGTTTGGAATTCGGATCTAAAATCTCTAGTTTTTTAGGTTTTGATTGGTATCTCACCTCTTTTTTTTCTATTGGTCGGTCAAAATAAAGCCATTATAAAAGTTATAGAAAAAAAAAAAAAGCTGGAGTGTTTGATAATGAAATGATTTATTTTAAATAAAAAATTTTGAATAAATAGTTGAAAGTTTTTTACAAATTTCTTGAGATTCACAAAGTGTATCAAGCTTTAAAACTTTACCTCATAGTTGTGTGCTCAGCCTTCCGAAAAACATCTTTTGGAGGATTGTGCATTTAAGCACCCGTTCTTTTATTAGAATTTCTGACAGGAATTCAGGTTGTCTGAGAATTCAGAATTTCTGTCAGGAATTCTGTGTTTCATTACCAGAATTCCTATGCATTTGAAATTCCAGACATTTGAAATTCCAAAAAACTCAGCATTTGAAAAACCACTTTCACAAGGAGGATTTGGAAATCTCACTTGGCATAGGAATTCCGGGAGAGAGACGACGGCATTCCGGGAGCTCAAACAAGAATTCGGACCATGAATGAAACAATGAATTTAGAATTATAGAATTTGGCAACATTTTAAATACTAACATTTGAAATTTCCAAACAACCACCAGACATGAATTCTATGAATTCTAGTCATTGCCTATGCTTCTTTAAAGTGTTCAAAACTCTACCCACTTTACAGATGTAGGTAAGAGATGCCAAGTAAGTGCTTGAACTATATTCGGATTTGGATTTAGATTGGAATTCAGTTCTAGTTTTAGGCAGAACCTATTGAATGGATTTGAATCTAATTCTGACTCCTTAGTTTGGTTTTTATTTTGGTTTCGGTTTCTATTCTCGACATCACTAGGAAAGGCCACGTTCATTGCCTCCAAGATCAGTGGCTCACTACTGGCCTGCTTTGTGACATCACAGACACCCCCATCTCCTAGTGCTTTCAAATCTCCATTGTCATCTTTAAGATGGGTTGATTTTGAAAGGATGTGTGGAATTTAAGGGCTCCGATTTAAGGGCCCTTCGGATGCAAGAGAGTTTGCTAGTGTGGGTCACAAAAATTAGGTTGATGGAATGTTGATACTTGTTCGATTTAAATTTAGTAAATGACAAAGGATGTCTGCCTTTGTCAACCTAGATTGAATTATAAATATTACTTTCCCCTACTTTTTTCTTTCATTTGTTTGTATTTACGTCGGTTCTATTTGGCAATTTACTAGATTAGAAAAAGTAATGTAAAGGTTCCATTTTTCAGACAATGGGTCAAATAAAAAACAACCTCTTTTCTCTAATAAATGACAAGAAAATACCCACTTTTTATACAAAAAATCAAAAAGATCCTCCACCAATCCACTAAAGAGAAAATATCATTATAACTCCATTTTATTTTTTTTTTTTTTTTTTTTGATTTGATGATTTACATTACTTTTACTTTAATGGTAAATTTTCAAACTAACCCTAGGGGTTCGCTTGTTTGCATTCATTTACATATATAATGATCCCCATGGGTAATGGTTACGCATAATAATAATGTTTGTTTATGATAATTTATGTATTAAAATGGTGTCTAAATAAGAACAATATACAGCAACATCTTCACAATTGAGAATAGCTATGAAAATCACTTCCACACCTCCAGAAAGGTACTAGTACAATCTCTTACACTATAATTGTGCTCTTATGGGCTCCAATTTCCATCAATCACCTTTATTTTTTCTTCACTTGTGAGCGTTCAATTTATTTATCGAACTAATAAACCAAAGACCTTCAAGATGGATGATAATCATTAATCTTCATAGATTTTAAAGAAATATGTTTAAAAAAAAGTCTCAGTCGAAAAATCTAATTTCTTGCATTTTTTGTGAACTCTAGATCATGATCCAAAACTTTCAAATTTTTTTTCATTAATGGTAAATAACAGGACATGTAGTTTCATGCGTGAATGGCTCTCTTATCTGTTACGGTCAGTGGGCCACAAACTGTGTCACGCGTCGTTTTTAACAGCAACTATCTCAATCATATAGACAATCTAAATACAGTGCATATGGTCATTAGTGTGAAAATCAAGAGAATCAAAAATCAAAAGTGGTCAAGATTGTTTATTATATGCAAACAAATTAGGATTTACATAACAAAAGAAGCATGCACAACATTACATTTAGGGATTTTTACAAGAAAAGTGTCCTTAAGTATATATTTGGCCATTTTAAACACAAATGCATGTATTTTCTCAATTTGGTATTCGTACATACAATTAGGACTCTTTTACCCCTCCCTATGCTGACTACATCCTTCGAATCACTCTCAGCATACATCAATCCCAGTCCCCCTGTCCCGCCAAAAAAATTCCTCTCCCTCTCCCCTGCATGTCTTCTCCGGTCCCTTTTCTCTCCTTCCTTCTCGCGTGCTCTCTCCTTCCCTCTCGATCCCTCTCTCCATTCCTCTCGCCTCCCTCTTTCCTTCCCTCTCACTTCCTCTCTCATTTCCCTTGGCTCCCTGCTCTCTCTTTCCCTCTTCCTTTATTTCTTCACCCCAATCGGTGATTCCGTCCGGATCATCTCACACCGGCAGCCAGCGATGATCTCTCGTCGCCGTAATTGATGGAGAAAATCCTGCAAATGAAAGAGGGTTTCTAGCCAAGAGAGGTGAGAACTTGCATAATATCCATTTTTTATTGTAGCATGTGTATGGGCACTCCCTGCATTCAATGCTCTGTTTGTTTGAATGAATTTCTAAGAATGGATTAATGGCCATTTGAAATCCCAAAACTGGAGGTTTTGTAATGCTTGGCATCTTCATCCTGTAGTTATTCTTTACTATTTGAATCTTGTTTTATTTTCTTATTTGCATATAGGCATCGATTTCATCATCTTGACAATTTTTGGCCTGCATCAACTTCCCATGTTCTGTTATTGTAATACGAATGTACTGGTTTTGCAATGCAGCCGTGCATTTCTATGCGACAGCAAATATTTTTTTTTTATTTTTTTGATATTTGGTAACCTTTTCTGTTAAAATACCCGATGGCAATCTTGGATTATGCTGCTGTTCACTATTTAAAAACACAAATCAAGATATGGCTCGTATTAGAAACTGAATTTTATACTTGGTATCTTTTTTGTTATGCTCTTTCCTGGAATGAGTTTATGCATGAGAATGAACATTTACAATTTGAGGGAATGATTAAGATAGAAGACTATTGTGTACTGTTTTTTAGATGCTAAAATGTCAGTGAATTCTTACAATCTCCTTGAGACTGCGTGATTTCTTCATACTTGACACATGCAACAACAACCGTAAGAAATTGCATTTAAATGGTTTATGTAGTTTTGCCCTGTGGTTTACTTTATAAGCTCTCGTCAATAAGGTTAAGTCAGATTTAGATAATCGAACAAAATCTAATACTTGGAGATTTGTATATCCCTTTAAGTTTGGACAGGAAGAATTCGAATGTGTAGATTTCTATCTTCAATTAATGACAAGGGTAAAGAAGCTAATAGTTTCATGAATCGATCAAGCTTTAGAGACTAGATGGTTGAATCTACAATCTTTAAAGCGCCCCCCCCCCCCCCCCTCCCAATCACTAGTCTGTAAGCCTCCCACCCCCCATCTTCTTCTATCCCTTATTCCCTCATTCCCTAATCCAATTGTCTCCTTTTCCCCACCTGTTTCCCTATCGTCATCCAGGCTTCAAAATTCTCCAATAAATAATCACTTTTCTCATGTACAAGTAACCTTGATGGTCACTTACACAATATCTATCAATTTGACTCGTAGTACATTATCATATGTATAACAAAAAAGAAACGATACTACTCATGTTTACTTCTATTTTCCGGGTTTGGTAAGCGAATTACTAATGAACGTTTTTGAAATATTTGATAATATGAGATTCCAAGCCTTTGGACTAAGTAATATGGCTACATAAAGACGTTTAGAGTGTAGTATAAAATGAAATCTATAGAACTCATATTCACAATGGTAGTGATCCTATTCTCATATGAATGATGTTGAGATCACAATATGGGTGAAGTCTGTAACTCTTTTCCATTGCTTATGCATGTCATTATACAATCATTATCGTGTTGTTTTAGGATGCAACTGAAACGATATCATTATCTTCCAATAGATTTGTTTTTTAGTGTCTTAATTCTCCTTCCGTTTAAATTTCGTTCTCCGTTTCCTTTCGAACTTTTCCTTGCCTTTTGATTTTGGTTCTATTAGCTTCTCTTGGGAATTGGCTTCTTGGGTTTTTGCCATGCATAGTAATTGTTTGGGTGATTTTCTGTACTTTACTGTCATGGGCTTTCCTGATATTTGAATTACTCATTATAAATGTAGTCGTTCCCAACGTATTTTGATGTCTCATCTCCCTTTTATTGATATTTCAATTGTATCCCGTTAATATGATGTATTGAAAAGACATCCGTGGTTTTTGTCGGTGATTTAATATGGGCACTTATTGCCTAGTTGATAATATGAGATTCCAAGGTTTTGGGGTAACACGTTAGCTACTGAAATAAGGTCAACAAGTGCAGGATCAAACGAGTTTAGGAACATTCCTATAAATAATTATCGATGATGCTGTTGTCCTATGAAATCAACATCTATGTGAAGTTCGTAAGTCTTGCGAATTGTTTACGTATCTCATTATACATTCATTATCGTTCTCCTGCATGGTGCAGAAATTTGGCGAAGAACCTGTAAATTATTGAAACGATATCGTTAATATAAAATACCAAAAAATCCAAACTTCATTAAATCGTGCTTCATTCTCATCGTTTTAGCATCTCAATATGAAGTCATCATCATTCCTCTTTTGGACACCAAAAGTGGGACGTAAGGATAAAAATTATAGTTACGATATCGTTATCAAAGAATAAGTTCCTCCGCATGGATTCACAGGTAGAGAATATCTTTAATTGGATATTTGGCTGTTCGGGGGTCTACCTTGTGGATCAGGGACTGGTTATTTTTTGATTTGATGAACTTACGAGTAGGGTCTGCAAAAATGATATCTGATCATTTAGGCTCTGTGGCTTAGAGATTTTTTGATTTGATGAACTAATTAGTAGGGTGCAAAATTCACAGCAATTCAGAACATAACATAAGAGATATGAGGACAGCTTAGCGATAAGGTTAAGAAAGCTATCGTACTTGTTGGGATATGGATATTGGGAATAGGTATCGTACTCATTGTGTACTAGTGGCCTTTTCGCCTATTTGATGGCATTCAGAGGCTTCGGCACTTTCGGATCAATATACAATCTATAGTTCCATGTCAACCGGGCATGAAAAAAAAGGTAATTATTGGGAATAGCTATCGTACTCATTGAGACTGTTGTCATACAAATGATGTTGAATGGAAAATCTGGGCGAAGTCCATCAGTATTTCCTATTGTTTATGAATGTCATGATACAGTCATTATTGCCACCTTGTAAGACGCCAAATAATTGGATTAGATACTAGGGATTTTTACCAAATAAATTTCTCTAAACGTGTATTATACTGATTTAAGCACGAATACAACAAAATACTCATGTTTTGTTGTTCGTACATGTGCCGTTAGACGATTTTACCCTCTCTTGTGCGAACGAAATCATCATCTCCTGATCCTCCCGCCTATTCTCTCTTTCTCCCTCTCCATGCGTTATTCTTCTCTGCATGCTTTTTTTCTCTCTTACCCTCCCTGCTCTCTACGTCTCTGCATGAGTATTTGTCTCCTTCTCCCTATCCCTGCGCTTTGCCTGTCTGCACGCCTGTTTCTCCCCTACTCCCTCTCCCTAAGCTCTCCCTCTCTGCATCCCCTTTTCCCTCTCTCCCTCTCCCTGCTCTCTCCCTCTCTGCATGTTCACACCCGATCCCTGCTCTCTCCTCCCCCCTCGCATCCACCATCGTGTTGTTGTAGGATGCAAAAAAAAAAAAACGGATGAGAACCTAAAAATTTTCATAAACGATATCGTTATCAGTAAATTGAACGATAATCATCATTGAGTGAAATCGTGAGTCCATCTCATGTTTCATGCATCTCAAAATAAATTTAACAATTTATTTTTGTTGGATACTCTAATTTGGCGAAGAAACTAAAAATAATGGTGACGATCTTGTTATCAAAGAACAACTCTCTACCCCCCTCCCTCTCCTTTCCATTTTGCTGCTGCATTCGGTCTTTCATTAGATTATCTTATGGATTTGTTTCTAGTGTCTTAGTTCTCCTTCCGTCAAAATCTCCTTTTTCTGTTTCCTTTCTAACTTTTCCTTGGGTTCTGTTTTGCTCCTATTGTTTTTTTCCGGAAATTGGCTTCTTGTGTTTTTGCCATGCATGTTAACTGTTTGGGTTAGTTACTGTTCTTTTCTGTTGTGGGCTTTCATGAACTTTGAATTACCCATTAAACATGTATACGTTCCCTATTTTTTTGGTTCTCATCTCCCTGATATTGAGATTTCAACTGTAGTCCGTCAGTACGATGTATTGAAAAGACATTGGTGGTTAAGATGATAAAACCTTAAACCAAATCGATTTACCTTACATCAGTTTGGCTCTAGTTCAACTATAGGCTCATTACGCAATTCCAAGCATGAAGATGCTTTGGTTAACCTCGGTGTGTCGCCTGTCCATGAATAGTACAGCCTGAAGTGTACATGAAATGGCTCCCACTAATAATATTGACAAACAATATTCTACCACGAAATCTTGACGTCCCACGAACAAAATTCTTGTTCGAACTACTTTTTTGGATATGGGGCTCAAATTAACCATGTTAACAGTTTTTTGTTAGTATCAACTTTCCATGTTCTGTTTCTTTAATATGACCTGTATTGGGTTTGGATTGCATCCATGTCTTTCTATGCGATAGAAATCTTTCCCTAAGTTATATAGTAACTTTCTTCGCATCGCTTATTGATAGCAATTTGTTAGTGCATTGATTTACATCAATTTTACAACTGATAAATCTATTGTTGCTATTAGAAACCTACATCTATACTATTCTGTTATTTTCTGTATTGATCTTTCTTGAATGAGAGTACGTTTGAGAATGAGTATTTAAGATTGCAATGAATGTTTAAGATAAGTGAGCAACCACTAAAAATATTTTTTTAGCTGTTAAAATGCTAGTTAATTCCTATGGGGTTATGGATTTTAACTTTCTGTGTGTCTACTCTAAACGCTCTCGTCGATAAGGACAACTAAAAGTTTTACATTCTAACTAACTCCATTACCTATAGATTTGTATATCCTTGAATTTGGATATGAAGACTTCGGCTTACTTAGATTTCTATCTTCAATGAACGGGAGGGGTTAATAAGCCGAAATTTTTTTTTCATCGATCAAGCTTTAGAGATTTGATTGCTGAGTGAATAGTTTATAGGGAACCCCCCACCCAATCATTTTTCCCTCCCTTATTCTTTCATCCCCTAAGGGAGCTATTCCGTCTCGCCTGCCTTCTATGACATCGTAATCAATGCCTTTTTAATTACAAAGTAATCACTTTGGTCATCTGCATGTAATCTCGATGGTCGTTTAGATATAATGGAGCAAGTTCGCGTCTGGTTCATTTTCACTTGTATAACAACATAGAAAAATGAACTACCTTTTGTGTCTACCACTATTTGTTTTTGGTCAGGGTGATATGCTATTGGCACTTATTGCCTATTTGATAATACGAGATTAGGTGACTTTGGGGTAACACATGAGCGTCTGAAATAGATAATCAGTGCATGATCAAATGGGTTTATGAACATACCTATAAATGATGATCGATCACAGAGTTCTCTGTTCAACGAAGTCTAAATCAACATCTACGAGAAGTTCGTACGTCTTTCGCATTCTTTATGCAAGTCATTATACATTCATCATCGTTCTCCTGCACACTGCATAGTCTTATTGTGAAGTTCCTATAAAATATTGAAACGATATCGTTTTTTTAAAATACCGAAAAATCATAATTCCCTTAAATCGTCTTCCTTCTCATTTCTAAGCATGTCAATATGAAGTCACCATCATTTTTCTTTTGGATACCAAAGGTGATATATAAAGATATAAATTATGGTTACGATATCGTTTCCAACGAATAATTTCCGGTGAAAAACACCTTGAAATTTAAATTTGGCTGTTGGGGGTGTCTGCTTTGTTGATTAGGGACTGGTTATTTCTTAACTTGATGAACTCACGACTGTGTTCGGTAAAAATGATATCTGATAATTTAGGCCTTATGGATTAGAGACTAGTGAATTTTTCCTGAATTTATGAACTAGTTAGTCGGGTGCAAAATTGACATCAGTTCAGGATTTATGAATAGAGATATGAGGACGGCAAATTCGGATATGTTAAGAAAGATCATTGTACTCGTCGAGATGTGTACATTGGGAACAGCAGCTTAGACGTTGATGATAGTTATTGGCAGCACTGATCCCGAATAGAATTGATGTGCGTCTGGGTTATGTATTTCGTCGTTGTGGTCCGATAATACAGCTCTCGTCCATAAGGTTGATAAAGCTTTGGATACTCGAAGAAAGTTTGAAATGGCGGTGATCTGTAAAACCCTTACATTTGTAGGGGAATACTTTATATATGCATATTCACTCATCCATGTAACGACAATGGATGCGAATATAAGAGCATTATGGATAGACGACCCCCCCCCCCCCCCCACCCCCACACACACACACACACACCCACACCCTCCACAAAATCATTTTATGAATGACACAATATCGTCATCAGAATATGTGGAATAATCTTAATTAAGTGAATTCGCGAGTCCTTCTCATCATTTTCACAATTCAATATAAAGTCAACACTATTGTGCGTTTGTATACCAAACTTGGACGAATAAAATCATAATTATTGTCAGCAATTTCGTTATCAGAAAAAATATCTGTTTTACGAAATAGACCAAATTCAATGAAATTTTGAGTCCTACATCCTGTTTATTTGTCTCAGTATGAAGTCCCAACTTTTATGTCATTGGAAACGAGCAATATGTGTTGACCCCAAAAAAACATGTTAACGATATCGTTACAATTATACAGTTTTTCTTTTTCATTTTTGCATCTCAATATAACTTCCACGACATTTTGATTTGTTTCAGCAAAATTGGATGACGTGTATACAGATTATAGTCACGATATCGTTATGAAAGTTATCTCCCCTTTTCCCAATCTATTGTATGAACTCCTACTCATTAACTTATTGAAGTTTATACTGGTAGCTACTTAAACGATCTTTTCGATGTATTCCGACAATTGAACCCAGTACTATCAACAATGCATATTACTTTATAAATCTATTACCACTGTTTGACAATTTTGATTTATGCAATAGCATTGTTAATGTTCTGGTTCCTTCTGCACATTTTTTATTTTTTCTTAAATAAATGAAATACTCCTCACCTGTTTTATTATCTATTCATCTTTTTATAGATGCGCTATGCGGTGGGCCAGCATTGTATTGTATTGAGCACAAACTTCCATGACTGTGTGTTAGTTTTTCATACTTGGAACACAACCTGCAACCGTCTGGCAATAGATAATAGATAGCTATTAGTTTTACTCTCAATAATACATGATTTCGGCAGGATGTGCGATCGTGATCTACTAGTCATATTCCATTCCGGTGGACAATTAGTTTGGGACAATGGTAGTCCAATTTATAATGGAGGTTGTCCAAAGATGACGTTCCTTGAAAGATCCATAACGTATTCACAGTTGGTCCAAAAAATAGGTGGGTTATCAGATGGGGATCCTCCTGGACATATCCAATACCTTCATCAAAATGGGAAAGTATGCACTTTAGTTGCCATAACAAACAATGACGATGTAAAGATAATGTTCAGAGCATCTACGGGGGATGCTAGTGCAGTGTACCTGTACGTTCAACCAGGGTCGGTCCATACAATAGATTACCAAACGAACGAACAAAGATATGCTGTGATCAGACTTGTTATCTTCATCAATAACACTTGATACTTATCTTTCCTTGAATTTTACTCCCCTTGCAGATTGGCAAACGGCGTAGTCGTTCAGCAGAGTAGTCCGCCGTCAGTTCATGGAAAAAGGTCATCACCATGTATGGATATAGCTATGCCAGCCCAAATATTCGCTATTTATATGCGTAACCATCCACCTCTTTCTTCTGTGCCGTAAGGATGCAGCCAGACATGATCTTCATCAACAAGATGGTGACAACAGCAGTCGTATCAATTGGGATGCGAATCTGAATAACACACTACCATCCTCGAAGTATGTCATTTCATATCCTACATCGCTTATTGATCCGTAATCATCTGGTTTCCATCTTCATTTTTTTTTTTAGATTTTTTTTTGTCATCTGTTCGTTTCAATTATGTTATTATGACTTCCTGAAGCGTATGCGATGGAATCCCTCTCGATCCTATACTGAATATTTTAACATAGCAAGGCATGTCCTCGCTGGAAATGAAAATTTCTCTTTTGCTGATATAGAAAGATTGCTGCGTCATATTTTCAGATTAGATATGCAGTATTTGTAATGATGACTGTCACTTGTCATGCAGGGTTAATCCATCGAAGAAATGGTCTGAATTGACATCAAAAACTCCCGCGTTCGTGAAAGAGTCTATTTTGCAGCAGACATATCCAGCAATGGACCTTGGAGCTGATTTCGAATCTCCCTTTTCACAAGGACACTACGTTTGCAGAGGAGTAGAAGTATCATCTGCATATATCGACGCTGGGCTGGATCTCTTGAATGACAATCAGCATTCACTGCATGTGGACGAAGAAATTTGTAAGGGAGGGTACACCTGCGGAGGAGATGGTAATCCAATTGCAAAAACTCAGCCTAGGCTGGGGATTGACAGTGAGAATCAAATAACTATGCAATTGGATACAGAAAGCTGTAGGGAAGGATGCCACACCTTGGGTGTCGAACAACAGAATGGTGCAGATGAGATTGGTGAGTTGGGGATTGACAGTGACACACTTGTGAACCTGCATGTGGACACAGGATTTTGTAGAGAAGGCCCGACAGGCTTTGACCGAGGATTTTCCATTCGGACTGATGAGGGCCTGGAAAATATACCGACACTAGGCGTGTCTGCCATATGCCGAGGAGACATGCCAACAGTATACTCAGAAGCTGACATCGTTTTATCGGAACGAACTGCAAACGACAAGATCCAATCAGAACCAGATGTGTCCAAGGCATCATTTCTTTTCGACACGATGCAAGCAGCGGATGAATTGCTTTCCACGCCCCCGCACGAAGAACCACCGCACGCAATGTGGAAGGGCAGGGTGTTTAAAAGCCATGACGAATTCAAAAGCACGTTGGCCAAGTATGCAATGTACAAGAACTTCTGCTTGAAACCCTTAAGGACCAATAGATTTGAAGCGACAGCAAGGTGTAACCATCCAACATGTCCATGGCGCATCCATGCTTCTATTGTAGAAGCTGGGCCCCAGTTTCAAGTTAGGACCTACAATCCTGAGCATAATTGTTCAGGACCTATTAACGGAACAAAGTATCCTCAGGCAACTTCATGTTTGATTGCGGATTTTATCAAAGAAAGACTTAGAGTCCATCAAGACTACAGGCCGAAAGAAATTATGTCGGACTTTCAGAGGGAATTTGGCGTACAAATATCTTACAGGAAGGCCCACATTGCAAAGGAAATAGCTATGAGAGACATTCGTGGTTCGTTCGAGGATTCATACAAGATCTTATCAGACTACCATTTGGAGCTGAAACGCACTAACCCGGGCACATTCGACTATTTGTGGACAGAAGACGACCACTCCTTCCAGAGATATTATGTCTGTTTTGGTGGATGTGCCCGATCTTTCAAATCATCACTCAGGCCACTAGTCGCCCTTGACGGGACACACCTCCGGGGGTAAATACCCAGGAGCCTTGCTCATTGCGGTTTGTCAGGACGGTGACCATGGGCTCTTTCCACTAGCTCTTGCTATTGTGGAGTCCGAATGCTATGCGACTTGGTCATGGTTCCTAGCATGTCTCGATGAAACCCTGGACCATGTTCACAATCTTACAATAGTGTCTGATCGAATGACGGGACTGACCAATGCAGTCATGGACGTACTTCCATCTGCAAAACACTGTTACTGCTGCCATCACATTTCACAAAATATTCAGGCGAAATTCAAAAATGATGGAATCGTCATGAAGTTTTGGTGCTCCGCACGTTCAACCCGCGTATGCGAGTATGAAAAGTACATGGCAGAAATCAGATCTATTGATGTCGGGGCTTATGATTACATTAACGCGATCGATCGCCAGCATTGGGCAAATGCATTCATCGAGGGACAGCGTTACGACATGCTGACTACGAATATTGCGGAGAGCACAAATAGCTTGTTGAAGGATATTAGGGAGTTGCCCATCACACAGCAGTTAGAGTCGATACGGGCTAAGCTGATGGAATTTTATCAGAAGCGGCGTGAAAAAGGGCTAAACATGAAGACAAGATTCACCCCATATGTAGACAAGATCCTTAGCCGCGAGGCGGAAGCCTCACGGAGACTCCAATGTTGGCAGGCAGGGGAATTTGAGTTTCAGGTAATGTCGCTCGGAGTACACAGATGTTGTGCACCTCGATAAAAAGTCATGCACATGCCGCAAATGGGACCTGCTTGGCATTCCTTGTTCGCATGGCCTTTCTGCTGTTACACTCAAAAGATATGATCCGTATGACTTTTGTGAGCAGTGGTTTTCTAGTGACTTTTATCGCGCAACTTATAATGATGTCATTCATGCCACGCACGATGGAAAACAGTGGGATCGCAGAAGTGAAAAGCGTGTGTTACCCCCGATAGCTCGCAGACAGCCTGGAAGGCCGAAAAAATGTTGGATAAGAACGGAGGACAGGATGAGGAAACAGGTTACATGCTCCCATTGCAAGAAGCTTGGTCATAATAGACAGACTTGTAGAGAGCCACCTCTAAGGGGATGAATACTTGCTTACCTCGGCTGATTTTGGGTAATACATATCTATCAACTGTACACATCCTTCTACAAATCTCGCGCTTGGTGTAGATACTTGTTTATAGTGGGGGAGCTTGTTTTGCTTTATATTTTGGATGTATCTCCCGATAATTGTGGGAGAACATAATGTCGATATATATTGATATATAGCAGCAAACCATCGCGCGTGGCAGTTTGGATAAGTTAGCTTATAAATTTCTGTATCTCGGCACCATCCATATGGGTCGTCTTTTGTATCTATCAATTAATGAATACCAATTTCTAGTTACATACTTTCCCTTGCTGATAGCAATCATTGAATCCGCCCGTTTATATTACAAGTAGGAAGATTCATAATTTGGATATATTTCAAGTATGAAGAGTCATAATATAAGTTCTAAAAACGACAAATTCCATGCGATTGTTGTTATAGAATGTAAAAAAGCAGACCCAAAGGTTTATCAACTTATCCAAATCTATTAAATGAGAGTATGCAAGAACACGTGATAAATAATTCAAGATTAACAATGACTACCATCCGTCAAATGGACGATGAATAAATAGTGAATGTGTAGAACAGACTGGTTAATATTGTTCGACATTGACACTTTTTGGGTGCCAAAGGGGCACCCACCTCTGATATCATCGTGCTTCACCATGTTAGTTGTTGGAAGATAAATTGCTCTTACAGTGAAAACTTTTAGATGTATCTCGCGGTGTTTCCTCAATTGTGGGCGCCTTGTAGATTTTATAGTTCGATAGCGGTGACTGCTACTCGCAAGCCAGTTCAACGCTCGAAACTGCTCTTAATAGTGGGTTCGATCCTTCACATCGAGGGTTCGATTCTTTGATATCTCTGCCAGATGGCCCACGCATGGCAAAATGAAAAGGTTCGAACCTTCTCATTGAGGGTTCGAACCTTTGTTCTCGCTGGAATATGGCCCAGACAGGATGTTGAAAAGGTTCGAACCCTCTCAATGAGGGTTCGAACCCTTGATTTCTCTGCCAAATGGCCGATAGATGGCAAAAAGTAAAGGTTCGAAACCTTGGCATCGATAGTTCGAACCTTGGTTCTCTCTGGAATATGGCCCAAAGAGGATAGGTTACAATGGTTCGAACCCTCACACTGAGGGTTCGAACCCTTGATTTCTCTGCCAAATGGCCCACAGATGGCAAAAAGTGAAGGTTCGAACCTTGCAATCGAGGGTTCGTACCTTGGATCTCGCTGGAATATGGCTCAGCATGGGCAAGTTACAATGGTTCGAACCCTCACACTGATGGTTCGAACCTTTGATTTTTCTGCCAAATGGCCCACAGATGGCAAAAAGTAAAGGTTCGAACCTTGGCATCGATGGTTCGAACCTTGGTTCTCTCTGGAATATGGCCCAGAGAGGATAGGTTACAATGGTTCGAACCCTCACACTGAGGGTTCGAACCCTTGATTTCTCTGCCAAATGGCCCACAGATGGCAAAAAGCGAAGGTTCGAACCTTGCAATCGAGGGTTCGTACCTTGGATCTCCCTGGAATATGGCCCAGAATGGGCAAGTTACAATGG
>QPKB01000005.1:28069015-28093507 GCA_003546025.1 Camphora micrantha | reverse complement strand
TGTCATTGGAACTAAATGGATCTTTAAAAAAAAACTGATGAGTCGGGTCAAGTGATTATGAACAAAGCTCGCCTAGTAGTTCAGGGGTATACACAAATTGAAGGAATTGATTTTGATGAGACTTTTGCCCCTGTTGCTAGACTTGAATCAGTGCGATTGTTGCTTGCTATTGCTTGTTTTCTGAATATTAAATTGTTTCAAATGGACGTTAAAAGTGCTTTTCTGAATGGTTTCCTGAATGAGGAAGTATATGTTGAACAACCAAAAGGATTTGAAGATCCTCATTTTCCAACTCAGTTTACAAACTGCGAAAAGCTCTTTATGGATTGAAGCAAGCACCAAGAGCTTGGTACTAGAGGTTAACAGAATTTTTGATTGAGAATGATTTTCAAAGAGGAAGTGTTGACAAGACCTTGTTCATTAAAAGAGACAAGAACAACATTGTTATCGCACAGGTCTATATTGATGACATCATCTTTGGTTCGATGTCCGATTCTTTGTTTGAAGAATTTGCTCAAAGTATGTCAAGAGAATTTGAAATGAGCATGGTTGGAGAGTTATCCTTCTTCCTGGGTTTACAGATTAAGCAAACCCCATCTGGCGTTTTCATCTCTCAACCAAAATATGCCAGAGAACTACTGAAAAAATTATGGAATGCAATCCTCGAAACATGCTGGGACTCCGATGAGCACCACTGTTAAAATCAGTCTTGATGTTGATGGATCGGATACTGAGGAGAAAATGTTTAGAAGCATGATAGGTAGTCTTCTTTACCTTACTGCTAGTCGTCCTGATATTGCTTATAGTGTCAGAGTTTGTGCGAGATATCAGGCAAAACCAAAGTTGTCTCATGTTCAAGCCGTGAAAAGAATTCTCAAAAACATTGGCGGGACTGTTGAGCATGGAATTTGGATGTCAAAAGACACCAACACAACCATTGTTGGCTATTCTAATGCTGGTTGGGTTGGTTGTGTGGATGATAGAAAAAGTACTTCTTGTGGATGCTTCTTTGTTGGGAACAATTTGGTTGCTTGGCATAGTAAAAAGCAAACTTCGACTTCTCTCTCGACTGCTAAGGCTGAATATATCGCTGCTGGAAGTTGTTGCACGCAGCTTCTTTAGATAAAACAGATGCTGCAGGATTACGGAATTGAGCAAACAACAATGACTATATTCTATGACAATCAGAGTGCAATTGACATTTCCAAGAATCCTGTCCAATAATCACGAACTAAGCATATAGATATTAGGCATCATTTCATTCGTGATCTCGTGGAGGAGGGAAGAATTGCTTTGCATCATATTCCTACTAAGTCTCAATTTGCTGATTTTTCATGAAACCATTAGATGCAACACGGTTTGAATCTTTACGAAAATCTTTAGGGATTTCTCTTATTCCCTACACACCATAAGTTTTTATTTATTTAAGTGCACAATCACTTTTTCACATGACCATTTTTTTTGCACTGCATGGATCGTCTTCGATTCTCTCACAGCTATCTCCATCTTTATCTTTGAGAGATGTCGTGGTAATAAGGCTAAATCGGAGGAAGAGGGCTACCTATGAATGTGTGTGAAACCTTCCACTTGATTGGTAATTTTCATTTGTAGAAGGCTACCATGTTCAATAGTATGAAAGTCACCCATGGTGGTTTAACCCGTCCTTAGAATTAAAAAAAAAAATGAATGAAGGAAAATATTTTGCTCAACTTTTTGTTGATGGGTGTGCTCCCTATGCAACAATTTTGTTCATCTCATGGAGATTAAGAGGGAGTGGATCATACAAGTTTTATTTTTTTTTATTTTTTTTTTTTTTTGGTCAAACTGTTCACTTTTTCACTGTGTACTTAAGTTTATAAAAATTTCTATAGTGACTTGTTTTCATTGTTCATGGAAAAATTTAACCGAACAATAATCCGTTAGAAAACTCTTGATGCACTGCGTTTGATGGTTTGATAACCCTAGGCAGTTCGCTCGAGCGAACCTGAAGAACTTATATCAGCACAAGTCTCTTTCTTTTCTCCTTCTTCTTCATTCTTTCTTCCTTCCTCCGCACCCTAACGCCCTTCTCAAGATTGGTGTGTGACGATCTTCTACAACCCTCCTCTTAGGTATTTCTTTCCTTTTTCCATCTCCTTTTACTTATTATTAGTCTTTTTCAACTTCTATTTCGTAGTTTCATTAGATTCACACATTTTCAATCTTCCAATCCTTTTTTCTATCTTATATACACATCTTGCATTATCTCCTCACTCTCATGTCATATTTTCTCCTCCTTCTTGCATTTAATCATCCTTCCTTTGCATTCCATTTACATTTTCTTCATATGGCTCTTGGATAATGGATTTTTGAAAAATCAAATTCCATTGTTATTTGCTCAATTCTTTTGCTTTGACATTGTGTGATGGATGAAAATATATTGTGGATCTTTATGGCTGAATGGTAATGGAGATTGAACTTAGAGATGTGATTGTATGGAAGTTGAGATTGTTTTTATGGTGGTTCTGAATGTGTGAGAAGTCTTGATGGGAGATAATATGATGATTGCTGGAGATGGGTGGTGATACCCAATTTTTTTCTGTAGGATTTTGATTGAATACTATTGACTTAGAATGATCATTTACAACTCTTTCTTATGGCACCAAAGAAGAGAACTCACGCTGAGTCTTCCTTCTCTCAATCTCAATATGATCGCCATCGGTTCCCTTCTGTTAACAAATCCATTCTTTTTCATGAACAATTTGTAAATCGGACAGTTGAATCAGAAAGAGTAATTGATGATGCACTTCTTGGGAAAGCTGTTTGTCTATCCATCATCAATAGGAACTGGGATTCTCTTTTAAAATTCAATATCAAAGATGTTTATCCTAATTGGGTTCATGAGTTCTACTGCAATATGGAACCTTTCTCTTCTGAGGACCCTGATTCAGCCGCATTTTTGAAGACTTTTATCAGAGGAAAATGGCTTAATATTACCATAATTGAGATCTCGGAATTTCTGAATATTCTGATACCAGACAGAGCTGATCCTCTTTATGATGAAAGTCAATTCCCAATTAATTTTGATGAGATTGGAACTCTTTTGTGTGGAGAAGAAACTCCTTGGCCTTCGGTTCTTATTCCCCATGGCAATCTTACAGAAGAATATCGATTTCTTAATCGATTTGTTTGCCATAATCTAGAGCCACGTGGGTACACATCTGATGTCAGTCACAAGAATGGATACTTGCTTTATTGCATTGGGATAGGGAAACAACTGAATATTCCTCAAGTGATTTTGGAATTTCTTTTTCAAGATGTTGTCAACCAAAAGAAATGCAATTCTTCTTTTTGCAGCATTCATCAGTGAATTTCTTCTGTGGAAAGAAGTTCTGAAGAGACAGAATGAACCAACTCAAAGGATCTGGAATCCAATAATTGCTCGCACTCTTACTCTATCTTTTGCCCACGTTCAGCAAAATATTCAAGGAGAAGATATTGCAATGGAAGAAGATGTTGCACCTGCACATAGACAGGGGAAGCAACAACAACAGCCTGACAGGATTGCTTTGCTAGAACCACAAGTGCAGGGGTTGTCTGTGCAAATTGATGATGGATTTGCTGCAGTAAATGGAAGATTCAATTCTGTTGATCAAGCACTTGCTGAGATTCTTGCTAGACTGAGCCAAGCAAATCAGTGACAATCTTTTGATGATAATCTTTTCGCTTGTTTAAGACTTTCATTCTGTTTGGAACTTTATTATTTTTTGAATTGTTGCTAACTTTTGATGACTAACTAGTACTTCTGCTGATGTTTAGATCTGCTATTTAGTACTTTCATTCTGGTGATTGTTTTCCTGTTTCTTTTCCTTTATGTTTCATGTTTTCACTTTGCCAATTTATGTCCAAAAAGGGGGAGATTCATGCACTTCACTTCATTCTGCTTTCTTGAGTAACAGTCTTTACAGGTGTTCAACAAGGATCAACATTTTTACGCCAAATTCTTGCTTCATTTGAGTATGGGTAGATTTTTCATGTATTAGGTGTTTTGTCCATTAATTGCCAAAGGGGGAGATTGTAAGGTTTTTTGGTTGGCTAATTCATTGGGTATTGGACAAAATCGGGATTTTTTAAACTTGTATGTTGTTTAGAAAAGGACTGCCCATCTTTGAAGAAATTTGTCGCAAGGAGAAGTTCTCAAAATTCTGGAAACAACAGAGGTCGCTCGAGCGAACCTCCATTCGCTAGAGCGAACCCTTCACAGAGGTGTCTTCGCTCGACCCAACCATCAGTCCGCTCGAGCCATCAAGGTTCTGGAATGAAAGTTTTGAAGACAGAGAGTAGGTCGCTCGAGCGAACCATATGATCGCTCGGGCGAACCTCTCACAAAGAGTAGATCGCTCGACCGCCCTTTTATATCGCTCGACCCATGGAATTTATGCGCTGAACGTCTGCAAACAGAGAGCAGTTCGCTCGAGCAAACCTGGTCGCAAAATTAGAAACCTGCCCAGGAGTAATTAATTACAATTACCATTAAGAATTACCAATTGGTAATTGTCTCAAGATACAATTACCAATTGTAATCAACTTGCAACCCTTGAGGCACGAATTGAGATCTATATAAAGCCTTTATCTCTCTATTCAAAGTTACCTCTCCCATTAAGAAATTTCCAAGAGAGAACTTGAGAGATCCATCCCCTTCCAAGGCTATCATCTGATGTGCTGAAGGTTTTCAAGCTTTGGATTCATACTTCATTCAACTCTTCTAATATAGAGACTTCTTGAAGAGGCTTTCAAGGTGGTTGCAAGCACGGTGAAGGTGAACGGCGTGTAGTCGGCAAGATCACGCAGTCCTTAGGTTGAGTCAACAACTGGAAAGGGTTGTGAGTATACCTTGTAACTTTTATTTAAATAGTGCTTGGTTGTCTATTGGCCTAGACGATAAGGCCCGTAGTTTTTCCCGAGCAGGGTTTTCCACGTAAAAAATTCTGCATCCTTCTCTCTTTGTGGTTGACTGCTTTTAATTTGAATTAGGGTTAATTATTAGTTTAATCACGTGTGGATTGATATTCAATAAAGATCAAATAATCGGGACCTCTGCCTGTTTTAAGGTAGAAATCTAAGTTTTTCAAATGGGAAAACGATCATCGAAATATTTAGTTTCTAAAAAGTATATATTTTAAGGGTTTCGGGAACATCGAATTTTGTGTCCAGATTTGGTGTAAAAAGACTGTTTTACCCTCGACGCTAGGAAAGTCGGGTTTCAGGGTTTCGAACGGGCGCGGGATCAACACGAAAGTTATAGAGATTAACGAGATGATTCAAATGGGGTTAAAACACTAATTACAGGAATCTCGAGTAATCCCCCAAGTATACGTAAAGTCATAACAAGAACCCCAAAAGGGTCCCACTAGTCATAAAGGCACTCGAAATTTCCCAAAGCTATAATAAAACTATTCTATTCGCAACTTAACCAAAATTCATTAATCACGCTTAGACCTAACACACGACTTAATTAGTACTAATCGAGGTCATTCGGGTAGGGGTCTTACACCTACTGTGTCATTCACTCAATCTCTCAACCACTCAGTCTCTCAATATCAATGTCCATGCCAGCATCATATCCCTCGGTAGACCACTCATACATCCACAAATCCTACAGATCACTAAGTGGGGGTACTCCGAACTGGATCGCCTAATTGTCCTTATTATGAGACGATGTTAGTCAAGGGTATGAGGCACGGAGTTCGGGTATGCTAATCTATCATCATGATTCTCAATAGTTAATAATGCATACCCTTATAAACTCCACTTCTCGATATGCTTAATTAACATTATCTCATTATACAGTCCGTCCATCAATATCTACCGTTAAGTTCCCAATATTACAGGTTAGGACTTCAAGTGCAATGTCCCGACATATCATCCAATACGGACTATGATCATGGATTAGAGCCTAAGTGCAATGCCCTGATTTATAATACCTCTCGAGGCCTACCTCCAAGATTCGGACCTACCAGCCAGCCTTAGTATTCGTTTCAACAATATAAGTACCACATATCTCAAATCTATCAATAATCGATTCCCCTCTCTTCAGGTCCAGGGTCCCACTTTCACCTAAGACAGTGATCACAGGATCTCAGATGCTTATTATGTATCTTTGGTGCTCTCGTAGGTATTTAGCATCATAAGAAATCCATAATCATTGAATCAGGTTCCGTTTCACAACCCAAAACCCTACTTAGGTAGCTACACGGGTCAAGGTTAGCCCGACCCTTGACTCATGTCTCGCATATCCCAAACAATCTAAATAGAAGGTCAACGGGGCCCACACATGATCAGATCATAAAAGGGTCCAAATCTGGGAAATATAATGTTTGCAGTGTACCGGGTCGACATCATCTGTCCAAGGGTCAACCTGGTACTCTGTGGAAAGGAACAGATAACTGGGAGATAAAAAACATTGTCTACAGTGTCCTCGGTTGACCTGGAGGGTCCCCCAGTCGACCAAGTACACTGCGGACATTATAACAAACATCTGGTAGGTAAGGTGATCTCAGTGTGGCCGGCCGACCGGGTATAATGGGTTCTGTACCCTGTGACCATTTCTGCTCTTAGTTGGGGTAAAAGTTCCCTGTGTGCCCTGTCGACATCCTGGGTGACCAGGTCGACCGGGTACACACGAAATCCATATTTTCAACATTTTGCCCTCTTCTATTTTCCATCAAAACTACATCAATTACATGTTAGATCTACATCAATCACCTCCAAACATCAAACACAAATCCCACATCATGATCTCATCACAAATGGGCCATTGATCTTCCAAATCGGGGGATTCTCATCCATCAATGGCCAAAAACACATAAGAGAGCTTAGAAGGAGGAAGATCTACACAATATAACATCCATACAACCATCCCATTACAGAAATCAAATCAAATGTCCATTCAAGACAGTAATTAGTAATCTAAGTATATTAATCAATTTAATTAAGCATATCTACTTGCCTAATTAAGAAGGAAACTCCTCAATTAACTTGGGCTTCTCTCCAAATGCTTTAAGATCACTCCAACAGCTGGATCTACAATCTCTACACCCATTCCCAAAGAGAGAAATGCATAAGGAAGAGAAATCTAAGAGAAAAGACTATTTTACAAGGAAATTGAAAAGGGAGATGAAGATTATCTTTACTTGGAGAGGGAAGGGAGAACTAGGAGATGAGATGAACTCCTTAGCTTGTAGATGGCTAGATATAGATGAGGCTCTAGATTTTTACAATTGGAGGGCTAAGATCTAGAGAAAGAGAAACCCTAATCCCTAACTTAGAGAGAGAGAGAGATGGGAGGGAATTGTAGTGAAATGAGAGGATGATAGTGTAGGAAATGTTTGGGAAGCTTGTAGTAGGTTTCGTTTATAGGAATAGGTGGAATGGAAAATATCCAAGGTGCCCTCTCTTGCTGGTGTAAGTTTAAGATAAGGATGGGGGTATTTGGGGAAGGTTAAAATGGAATGACCAAAGGGTTTTTGGTTGCTAATAGAAATAAAGGATAAGGACTATGGTAGTTTAGGTTTTCACATATAATGACTAAAGTATCCTTAAATGAGTGGTTGTGAATAAAGGAGCCTAAGGTCAATAAAGGTAGGCTATTTATTATGACAAAAGTGCCCATGTTTACTTGGTACAGAATGAAGGAGGCCAAGGTCATTTAAGGTATTGTGATTTCCAAAAAGGAGGGAAAATGTGTGGTTGGATGGACTAGAGTACCCTCATATAATTAATGGGTTAATGGGTTAGGCCATGGGTAGTTGGGTCATTCTAAAGTTAATTACACAACTCTCTAAGGAAAACTCATTTATAATTAGGATTACAACTAAGGACTCTAATTGGCTAATTAATTCTAGGAAAACCACTATTAATCTCACAAGGGACTTAACCCTATAAACTAGGCTTAATTAATGGGAATTACTAACCACTCATACCATTCACCTATTAAATAGGATAACTTAGGGTTGACTTGGTCAAATTGGGTCCCACTAGGTATTTCTAGGGATGGATCTTTACATGTGCACAGAGCAACCATGGATGTGCATATAGCAGCTCTCAAGTTTTATCCTTTTTTTTTTTTAATTACTCCTTATTCTTTTGGTAAATATGCTTGGCCTTCTTCATATATCATACTAGCTAAACATGCCCGTGCTAATCCCGGGCGGTATAATTTACAATATTAAAAAATGACAAATAATTTAGAATAATTAAGTTTTTTAGTATGAACTATATTACGATGGTGAAAATTGCAATCAAATTGAATCACCTATAATATTGACAAAGAAAAACACATAATTATTAGTTAATCTCAAAATAAGATCACTTTATTTTATTATCATCCTAAAACTAATAATTGACTTAGATGATGATTTGGTTGCCATGGTAAAATGAGCTCTAATAAACATAAAAGTTAATTAATTAATTGAGAAATTTGAGCAACAAAGGCCTGGGCTTAAGTAGAAATATATTAAATTTGAAGATTTTCTTTAAGATATTATAGACAAAGAATATTTCTAGAAGAAACAAATCTATTATCTATCATTCTTAGAACTTGTTCTATAAACTCTTTAAATTTGATAAGATTACAACGTGCATTGGCCCACTTTAATAAGAAACCATTTATCAATGGTGCCCACATTGATAATATTAGCTACATACCAATCCTCCATTTCAAGAAACCCATAAAGATCTGGTCATTTCCTCTATGTTCAAAAACCCATGAATTAGTAAAAAGAAATTGGAATATAGCAACGGAATAACAACATGTTCATATCATGTAATATATTCCAATAAAATGATATTTTGCCCCACAAGAAATTGTGTTGTACTTGGGATTTGAATTATATGAGGAAGGGGAAGGGTTTCGACTATCTAGAATAAAAGAGGGTAGGGGCATACCTTTTGTAACAAGGGGGGCATGGGCCAGCAGCCCATTACATATTTGGGCATTTTCCAAATCCTAACGGGGTCTAATGCCTATAATGTGGGTCCGCCCCTGGTGATATGCTCATATGCTCACTCTTACGGTAGAGACCAACTTCTATTAATAAAATTTCTTGGAACATCCCACTAAAGGAAAGCATTCATTTTGAAAGTTGCGAATTTTCTATAGGTGTAGGTTCATGAGTGCTTATCCTTCCAATTTTACTCAAACGCGTGTGCACTGGCTAGAGTGGTTGGGCTCAGGTTGTGTTTGTGGGTAAGTGTATGTGTTCGCGAGCATGATGCATTCATCTTTGATCTTCTATCCAAGATGCATAATGTGTGAACCGACCACCATAGAGGTAAGTGTTTACAACATACAAGAAGTTAAACCTATGGGGGAATGGCAGGGTAACAAATTTGATACTATGTGTTAGTGGGAAAATCTAATTTATTATCAAAATCTAATTTAGAGAGGATAAAGAGTCCAGAACAAGACTCATTTTAAATTTTAAATTTTCAAATTCACATAAAAAATAGTCATTTTAACTTGGTTGGATAGAGTTTTGATCAAGGTGGAGTTCTTACATCATCTGGACTCTTTAATCTCCTATCCATAACAGATATATTAAAATTTTAAATCCATCGAAAGGAAGTTAACAAAAGTGGACTCTCGATAGAAATTTCAAGAAAATTTAAAATTTCTTTCAAATAGCACCCAAGCATTTTTTATGAGAAAAAATGTCTCTCTTAGTTGGCCCACTGGGATACATGATGATTATGGAAGTAAATTGGAAGGAAAGATCTATATGAGACTTACCTATATATAGAATTTTTGATTCTATAAGATTATCCTAATCTTTGATTCATGGTTGTAAACTTTAATGATTTAGATGCATCATTTAATTTTGATTTCAATATGATGGTGAGGAAAAGTTGAGATGATTGTAAAATTTGGACTTGTAACTATATATGGGGGGTAGTGTATGTGAAAAGACTAAATTGACTCAAGGTGGGCTCCATGACAAAAAAAAAAAAAAAGATTGGCGGAAAAAGGGTACTTTGGAGAATTGCTATATATATATATATGAGGATTTTACTGGAAAAATCATGAAATATAGCCATATATCTCGAAAGGTCCTCGCAAAGTGTGCAACACTAATGAGGTCCTCCCGCCAATTTTTTATATTTTTTAATATCTTTTTCTGAGCGACGATAGCATCACCATAAGCGACGCTAGCGTCGCTCATCACACCCACCTTTCCCTGCATCTCCCTGCACACCCATCTGCTACACCGCCGTCGCACCAGCACCTCCTTCTCTCTTTCTTTCTTTCTTCTCTCCCTCTCTTTCTCTCCCTCACTGCACCACTCTGCCCTTCCCCACCTTCTTCTTCCCTTCTTTTCTTTTCCTTTCTTTCTCTTCTTCCTCCTCCTCTTTCTTTTCCTCCCCACCTACACTCACTCTTCTTCCTCTTTTCTTTTCCATTCTCTGTATATTTCTTCCGCTCCCATGATATCTCCTAGCCTGACCAAAGAAGATAATATTGATTTATATCCTATGTTTTGGATGCTAGGGAAGCTTGATTTGTAGCAATTCCCTATCCAAAAAACATCTTCCTTCTTACCTATGCTACTATAAAGACTGATCAGGTAATTGAAAGGTTCTCGATCCTGCCCTGTGATTCTAAGCTTGACATGCTTCAAGCAATTTTTAGCCTTCTCAAAGTGGCCAAGTTTGATTTAAATGCTTGCAAGTGTACTATATGTGGTCCAGTTGGCATTGATGCCACTGTCCCGTCTCATCTCATTGACCACATGTTCCATCTCCTCCGTATCTTCCATTGCTGCGCAAGTTGTAATCCATATATTGTAGGAATATATATCCAAGGGCACGTTACTTTCCCTCATTTTTCAAGTGCAAGGTGAGTGCAAGTGGGAGGAAGAGAAAAGGGAGGTGGAAGAAGAGAAAGAAAGGAAAAGAAAAGAAGGGAAGAAGGTGGGTGTAACGAGTGCGACGCCCATGGTGATGCTATTGTCTCTCAAAAAAAAGTATAAAAAAATATAAAAAATTGGCGAAAGGACCTCATTAGTGCTACACAATTTGCAAGGACCTTTTGGGATATATGGTTATATTTCGGGATTTTTCCAGTAAAATCCTCTATATATATGTATATATATATATATGGAGATATTTCTATAAGAACATCTCTCACCTTCTCTCACCTTACTATGAGAGATTAGGTAGGAGCCCTCACCTTAAATATATATATATATATATTATGGTCTTGGAAAAAAAAATCACATAAGAATTAGACATGGATTATTTTTATGGAGAATCAGATGCATGTCACTGAAAAATCATATAAAAAATAATATAAGGATCAATTAGTATCGAAATAAGAAACACGCTTAGAGAAGCACACGTACATGTTTGTGTGAAATAAATCCACATATATAAATAAGAAAAGAGGGCTGGGTTTGGCCTACTATTGTACAAGCTTGCCCTCAAATTGGCATGGTTGTAAAAAAAAAAATCGTCTAATCCCCACTCTCGTGCTTTTGAAGTAAAAAAAAAAAGGCCCTCATTTTGCAAGTTTCTTGAGGGCTAGGTTGGGCCGGGTACACCATAGGAAGGCCCAATTGACATCATTATAGTTCAAACTTCATATGGTGATGCATTTGGTTATGCAATTGGTTATGGGATCAAACCTCTTCAACCACTTTTATTCTTATTTAATCTTGTGGGCCTCGTATTTGTATTCTAAACAGTTTGATTTGTTTATTGAACTAATAAGCCCCAATACCTTTAGGGCCCGTTTGGTAATTTTACTAATATAGTCAAGTGAAGTCAAGTCAAGTTAAACATCTCATCAAAAGCACTTTTCCAAAAAATTCCCTCCATCTTTTTCAAAAAAAGTCAAAAAGCAACTGCATTTACTCACTAAAAGACAAAAAAACTCCATTTCCCGATACAAAAAGTCAAAAATATTCCATCACAAACAACTAAAAACAAAATGCCATCATAACTCACTAATATTTTACTCATTCTTTTCATTTCACTTCACTCCACTTTATTTTAAAAGTAAATTACCAAACGGGCACTTAAGATTATTACGTTAAATCCTTGTAGATTTTGAAAATATATGTGAAAAAGGTCCAAAAAACCTCAACATGTAGATGTGATTTTCTACACTTTCGTGGGTCCCAATTCATGACCCAAACCATTTAGTATACTCACATACTGCTTAACTTCGACTCGTGAAGTTTCATATCTTGGATCATTACGGATTTAGAGACATGCAAAAAACACAAAACAACTAAAGCCTACTAAATAATTTTTCAGCATTTTTGTTGCTCCCAAATTCATGATTCCTATTCAATATTCTATCTGATGTGATAAAAACTTCATAGCATGAATTGTTGATATGTAAGATCCTTTTGGATTCTGAGAAGTATGTGGAGGACACAACAAAATCTTATCCTTATTTCTAATTTTACGCACTTTATGCGCCTCCAATTTATGATCCGAGTCATTCACTATGTTCGAGTCTACTACTTACACTATAAAAATGACTTTTGGTGGGTATGAGGCACTAAATTATATAAAAACTGATGTAAATCCTTTCTTGATATTTCTCTTATGGCCCTATGGCATTTGCTCATGTGAAAGTGGTTGGCCCTATGGCATTTGCTCATGTGAAAATGGTGCTTCCCAACTAACAAGGTAATTTGTTTATTAAATGTAAGGGAATTTTACCAAAAAAGTGTTCTAAAATGTAAATTATACTGTATTAATCACAAATACACTAAAATACATTTTTAGGTGTTCGTACACCGATTTTGGACCGTTTTACCCTACCTATTTCGAACGACATCGTTTGAGCCTGAGCCCTAACCTCTCGAACGAAATCGTCCCCATCTCCTCTCCAAATTTCTCCTCCTCTCCCGCCCTTTCTCTCTTTCTCATTCTCTCCCTCATCTCTCGTTGCCTCATCTCGCGTGTGTATTCCTTCTCTCTTTCCCTCTCCTTCTCCGCTCACCTGCGCTCTCCGTCCTTCTCAATCTCACCTCGCTGCGTTCTCCTACCTTCTCCCTTTCCGCGCGCTGCTGTAACCTCGCCGGAACCTGCATCTCTTTTTCCCTCTCCCTCTCCCTCTCCGCTGTTGCTCTCTCTTTCCCTTTCTTCGACATCCCGGCACCTGCTGTCCCCTCCGGCCGTTTCTGTCTAAGTGATAACTGGCCAGTTCCTCTGGCGGAAAACCCAACGACTCTTGCCACGTCATCTTCCAGTTGAGATTTCAGTGAAGGTGATTTTCCCTATTATCCTCTCTTCCACATTGTCTGTTTTGTTGTTTTATTTTCATATTCAGTTTCTACAACCGTTGGAGTGATCTTCCATCTTTCATTTGTTTTCCATCTTTTAACTGCTTGAGTGATTCTTCTCACATTATACGATTGAAATAGAAACTGAAAAAATCCATTGCATAACGTTGAGATCTCTGAGTTTTTCCTCATTTTTGTTGTATTTTCTTTTACCTTGACTATATGCTAATGCCTGCATTTGTTCTGTTTGGTCGAGTATTTTATTTTCTTTTAGCCACTTTGTTATTTAGTTCTTCAGTGGAAAAATGAGAATATGGAAAGAATTTGTTAATTGTTTGTTGTATGTATAAAATGTTGTTTATTTGATTCTTTGTTTGCATGAACAAAGGGCAGAATAAATAATCAATTACTAAGAGTGCGTTTGGATTGTTCTCTCTCCCATGTTTCCACTGCTCTACTACACTGTGTAGAAATGATGGGTTTTCCATTACAACATATTGGTTTAGAATTCCAATACGCAATATAACACCCACAACAATGATAGAAGAAGCCATGTTGTTCTTTACGTAAAGGGATCATATTTGGCAACTTAAGTACATGCTTATTGGGTAAAAAAAAAAAATCCGATAACCAACTTTATTCTTTATTTACTGTTCTCTTTCTCTTCCACTAGTCAAGACATTATGTGACGTGAAAATCTTTTAATGATTTATAAGACACTAGTATCTGGATAAACCCAAATAGCTGTTCAATTTATAGCCCATCATCCATTTTCCTACAAGTTCCCAATTCATATAAAGTGTTTAACCATTTTCATCTCAATTCATGTCTCACTTTTCCACATAGAGAAGATACAATACCTATCTTCCACTTTCTCGAGGGGGATCCAGTTCATCTAGATAGATGGGGACAGATTCAATGTTTATTGAGATGAAGTCACAAAAGTACATAACAACAGTGGCAGCTTAGTGTTCACCTCCAAGGGAGTTTGGTAATTGTATCCATGCGACGGGACAAGAGCATAGTTTAAAATAGTTGCCTGTATTCCATGTTAGTTCATATATTGAATCCACACATTCATATATTCAATATTAGGTATTTTAAACGACATTTAACCCTAAGGATGGAACCGTTTAACTATAGCCAATGACAGTCATATTCAATTTTATTCACTGGACAACATCAACAGATTTGCCTGAATCCGAAAGACTATTATAATTCCATTATATGATAAACTAATAATCTGAAAGTCACAAAACTCTAACTTGGAAAGGAAAATCCAATTTCTATTTCTTTTTGGTGATCAATTGGACGTTCTCAAGGTAGGAAGCCTTTAAAAATGAACTGGAATCTAAAATGAGTAAAGGGATAACACTCACAAACTGAGAATAAAATCGACCGATTTTAACTCATAAATAAACTGCTCTGCGACAACCATTGCATGCATCCTCTTAAACATAATTATCTATTACAATAAATTTAATTAAATTTATCCACTATAGCCCAACAGAGACCATACAGAAGAGTAGGAGTCATCTTAGAAAGATAGGTAGACTCTTCTTGCTATGAGGATGTATTAGAAAAGCTGTCTTTAGTATAGCCTACTAATCAAAGTCTTTAATCAAATTTGGTGAACATAACTCCAACAATAATGATGAGAAATACAAAAACACACACAAATAGAGAACGAAGCCATGAGAAACTGAAAACAAATCCTTAACAATGTGATTGTTAGATTGGGATTTTTAATTATTAATTGTCTGGGTCGTATATACGGAGTGTAGGACTGACCATCTCTATAGGAACTCCATAGTCTCTCAGACGAAGGTGACAAATTACCTGACCAAGCTTTTCTCAGCTTCTCTCGAGATATTGAAATCCTTTTCCGGCATACATCTTCAAGCTTCCTACAGTTCTCGTATACTCTCCCTCAATTTTAGTTTCCAGGGGCTCTGTTTCACATTTGTTTTTCTCTTTATTTGTAAGCTTGGTGGTTGCCTTCACTTGTTCTCTCTTCTCTTCTCCCCTGACCTGTTTTCCTATTTGATTTACATTGTGCTCTTCCCAAAAATCCATGCATTTATTGTAACTACGATTTTACCCAAATATTTTTTTTTATGTTCTTCTTCTTCTATTTTTTATTTTTTTAATTTTTTTCCAAGCTATCCACCCACATATATTTGTTGTTTACGTCAGTTGTACTGATCAAGACTATCATGTGAGCTTCTAATACTTGAGTAATGTTTCGTAGCCATGGTCTTTGTTTTGTTTTTTTCTTTTTCAGTTTTTTGTTGGAAGTCGCCCATGTACATATAATTGTTGTATATGTGGGTTTATCTGAGCACGGTTCTGACTGATTTTATTGCTTTGGAGCTCCACCACTTTGCCCCATTGAGTTGTTGCATTTTCAGAGCCACCTTGCATTTGGTCCAAATAACTTCGATGGCCATCAACGACCCCTTTGCCTATGTCCAGATAGCTTTCTTCCATGCCCATCAAGCTAACATTTTGGCTATTCCAAGCATCCTCTCCACACACACTTCCATTGTTCCCATCTTCCAAAGTTTTCTCTAATCTTTCCACAGATAGTCTTGATCAGGAGTTGCATTTCTTTTCTCCCAACCACTCATCCCAATATTAGGGAAGGATCTCCCTGAGTTTCACTTCCGATTTTATCTTTGCCCCTATCACCCGCACCTTCCCAACCACCAGCGTGATCTCCAAGTTGGACATTTTGTTTTGTCCATGCATCAGATGAACTGGAACCAACGTCACTTTTCACTGTATGTTTGTCCCGACCACATGCAATTGGTTCTTAAGAAGATTGTTCGATATTGTTTCCATCTGTTGCTTTAATCCGTTACACATTCTGACCTCCATTCGAGGGAGTTTCTTTCCCCCAGCTGTTTGCAACTGTGTTGCCAGTGCCCCATAGATCGACTGTCGCAACTTTACCTAACTTTCATCAAAGACGATAAAGTGGGCGGGATCCCATCTGCAAGCGAGCGAGTGTGTGTGTGTGTGTGTGTGTGTGTGTGTGTGTGTGTGTGTGTGTGTGAGATAGAGAGAGAGAGAGTATAATTGAATCCCATTATAGATTGGAATCGGACAATTTAAAATTTGATTTCAACTCATACCAGTATCGGTACACAGTTCGGGTTATAAATCCCATTTTGCTATAAATAGTACTATTTAAAATATATATTGTGAAGCACATTGCACAAATTGTGCCGAGAACTTGACCTCGTATTCCAAATCGTCATGTGGGTCCATACAAATTGAACTGAACCACGAAATGTAAAGAGCTTTAGGTTAAAATACCAATAAAAATTTAGAGAAACTTAAAAGAAAGAGGAGATGAGTAGTTATAATGAATGATCCATCAATATCAGCATCAATAGATGCTAAGACTATTGGACAATCACACGAGCATTATCATTAACAAATATCAACACATCACAGATGTAATCTGAGTATAGGAAACTGTGACTTTAAGATATAAGCAATCACAGAAACAATTACAGGAAATGTATTTATATGTTTACTTAAAGACAAAGAATAAGAAATTTATCATTAACATCATATTGAGGATGCCTTGTATACAGTTAAAAGATTGTGCTCCATGAAATGAATAATGACATGACAAACACACTGAATAAAAAAAAAACTTCAAATATAGAGAGAGATAACAATGAAAAGTTGGGAGAAATCCAATCCTACAATTAACAGCCTCCACTGACATGCCTATTCCTTGTTTTTCTATCTAAAATCACCTTTAAAGCCCCCAAATTAGTAAGCGGTTGCCTCAATCAGTTTATAATCTTTTTTGTTCTTTTCCAATGAAGGATAAGACAGTTACTAAGATTTTCGATCGGAAAATCTTCCCCTTAACAAGCGCCCTTGCGAGGGAATGCGACCCAACCATCATGAACAAGCGGAGCACACCTGAAATCCAGTCTGTCCAGCACCTACTGGCAAAGGTTGTAGGAAATGTGATTGTTTATGGACTGTTTTACAGGAATCAATTGCAGGCGTATACTACAAGTGGCTAATGCACGTCATGATATACTTGTTACCAATTTGGCGTTGGAGAGCAAAAATGGATGAAGACGTAACAGCCATCAAAACATTATATATGCTTCGCGATGCCTTGCCGTTGAATGATAAATTTATATTTTAATATCCGTGTTTTAGATGCAATATACGAATACGATCTTTATTTATTCGACGATGAACAAATGTGAGGATGCAACATTAGATGGTTGTATCGATATCGTTACCATGATATTAACAATGATTGACTACCAACCAGACATAAATGAAGTTCTTATATATATTACCCGATAACGTTGTTTGTTGCTATCCTTGTACTATTAAAAGTTGGTTTATGAAGTTTGATATGATTGTTGTGCTAACTTTAAAATGGCTAATGATTCCAGATGAAGAATCTCCACCCAGGTCCTGTGGATAATTCAGTTCTATATGATCAAGAAAGACATATTTCAGAAAGAGTATGGAATGGCAAGGTGAGCATAATTTGAATTCAAATTGCATCATTACACTTGTGCTCATGCCATGACAATATAAAAAGACTATGCATCATTTTCGTAATGCAGGAAGCAGGCCCACTCCGCTGCATACCAACGCCGAATCACGATAGCTGGGAAATCAACGACCGAATGTAGGATCTGATTTGCCAGACCGGGCTAGAGCAACTGGCAAAGATAGGAAAAATCGAACTCGATCATGGCCTAATAACTGGCCTGGTCGAGAGGTGGAGGCCAGAGACAAACACCTTCCATCTCAACTGTGGTGAGGCCACCATAACCTTGGAGGATGTCGCTTACATCTATGGCCTCCCCATTGATGGCCTCCTAGTGAGTGGCCGCACCTTCTCCGAGCCCTTGATCATGGTGAAGGTATGTGAAGAGCTGTTAGGGATGGTGCCGGACGTGAACTTTGACTGCTATGGAGTGCAGATTAAGTTCACCTGGTGTAGGGATAATTTTGGAAAGCTGCCCAAGAGCAGACCGAGAGACCAAGACGTAAGGCGGACTCGTCCTTTCCTATTTTGCCTCGTTGCAGGTCAGATTTTCTGGACCTCCTCAGGTACAAAGGCTCCAGCCCACATTTTAGAATTATTCAGACGTTTTGAGAAGCGGGCTTGGGGACGTGCATGCCTTGCAAATCTATACAGGGGCCTTGCGAAGGTATCCACATCCCAAAATAAAGGAAGAGTTGTTAAGACCATCACCGGTCCTCTAAAACTATTGCAGGTAAATGAATACAGTATATGGTTCTGCGTTCATTTGGAATTTTTAAGATAATATTATGAAACTAAACTTGTATTCATCAATATTTGCAGTATGGCAAGGTGTGGCCATATTCGCGCATGGCAATAGGCAGGCCGATTCGTCGAAGAGGTGACTGGACCAATGATTTGGAGTTTCCTCTTCTCCTCACATGGCACAACAGATTGCGGTCCCATCATTTCCAGACGAGGGTCGAGGAAGCGAGGTGACAGCTGGATATCATGGAAGTCGATGCAGTAAGCGTGAAATTATATATAACAATCAAACACCGATTTGAGACATTTGCAGCATTATAATCATTTATCTTATGTGATTATCCTTTATACCTTTTTATTAACTATTCCACATCGATCCTAATTTACTCTGTGTTCTTCCAGTTCAACTGGCTGCCATACCAAGATTTTGAAAATATTTCGGACTATATCGACGATGGGGATGTGCCCCTTTTCTGGTCGAACACGGCACTGATTTGCTTTTGGGTGGTGGAGCGCCACTGTCCGGAAAGAGTAATGACACAATTTGGGTTACAACAAACTGTGCCACCCCGTTTCCTAAGGCCATTTCCTAGAATGGAAATTATCCCAACGGGAGAACATAAACGCGAGAAACTACATTCCGTGTATTTCGGCGTCTGGAATAGAAGGATGGATGACATAACCTACGGGGAAGAGGGTGATGCTGGCCCACACAATGATGCGTACTTTAATTGGTATAGAAACATCACTCGGCTACGCATCGGTCGTCCTACATCCGGACACACCAACATTGACATGATATCCTTTTCATCCCAAGTAAATTCCATCTTCCTCCTTTGCCACTAACTCACTCCCATCATTCTCTGCTGTCTTTAATGATTTCTCTGACTTTTTCCTGTGTCCATATTTTCTATTCTAGGTCTTCAATTTTACCGAATGACTCATGGCATCATGTGACTCAACAGAGAAGTTGGAGGGAAGGGCTGGCGATTTATCAAGCTTCATCCACGATGTGAGAGCCGAAGTTGTCCACTTTAAAGATGCACACATGCCTGATTTTAATGCGTCCAACTTAGCCGATGCAGAGGTGGCTGGAAAGGATGATGCATCCCTTAAGGTATCCTATATATTAGTTCCACCTTACATTTTCAAAAAATCCACACATCACACCTAGTCTATTAAATCGTTTAATCATTCAATAGATGGACAAGGGAGCTCAAGCGGGAGAATGTCCCAGCAAGGAATCCAAGAAACGCACACATAAACAGAAGGGAGTAAAGTTTCCCATCGGTCCAATCAAATCCGACATTCCATTTTCATTGAAACCTCTCAGAAGATCCAGCCGCTTAATGGTCAAATCCAGTCAACCACCCGCAGTGTCCAAACACATATTACAAGAGACGCCCAAAGAAACCAAAAGAGCCACGAGTCCAATATCGCTATCACCCCGAAGGAGTCCCAGATTAGTCCAAATCGTTAAGAGCCCAATGTCCCCTATAAAACTCCGAAGCCCCAACGATGCAAAGTCCTCCAATATTCCTTTCATTTCCAGCCCATACACTGCACAAGGGAGCGTTGGTACCCCGTCTCCAGGCCTGTTTAAAATTGGGATAGGTCGGTCCCCATTCAGCGAGATCTCATCCATGATTATGAATGTCAAAGCACGCTACAGAGAGCCTAAGCCCCCTCTGTGGATGGCTGATTACACAATCGAAGCGTGGTTGAGGAATCCACGGTATAAGCTAACGATTGAAGAACTTGAGATAATCACGGTATTCCAGAATGAATTTGCTGATATAGCGGGGTATTTCCTACTATCCTATATCCCTTGCATTCATTGTGTGAACTCTTATTCTTTATTAACTTCTTCCAATGCTGTCTGCTATTAGGAAGGCTAAGTTAGAGGAATGGTGTACACCTGTAACTGCCACAAACATGCATGATCTGCTAAGGGGAGCATGGATGGACAACTGGGTTAGTGGCTTAGTTCCCCATCTCCTCCGCAGTTCTAGTTGTTAGAATCCAATGATTTGACATTACTTCCCTCACCTATACTCGTCCCATTCTATGGTTGCAGACAATGCACTATTGGTTTGGGATACTAAAGAACCATGCTCCATCATCATACTTTTTTGAATGTGCTCTCTCAGTAAGTGTTAATAAATTGTTAAACACATTGTCAGGCTTGGATGTTCGTTTCTCTATGGTTTGACCATTTACTGTCCATGATCCTATAGGACTGGTATATGCATAAGAGTGAAAAGCTCATTGAAAACTGTTTCGCTGAAGCTTTGACGGACAACATGACAGAAAAGGAGAATCTGTTCTTCCCGGCATGGAACAACCACCACTTCTTTCTTTTAGTAGGATGGGTCAACAGAAGAAGGTGGGAGTATTACAACATCATGTTGCGTGAAGGAGATTACAATTTCGCCGAAAAATATGTAAGTTGATATCAATTACACATCCTGGCTATATCTTGCCCATTGTCATCTTTCGTTCAAATCCCATATTGCTGATTATCATGAAAACCGTTTTATGCAGATTACATGGATCAACGAACGGTTCATGCAATTTGGGTGGAGTGATCCAAATGTCTGGACAAAACACCAGATGGAATGTCCCAAGCAGACAAACAGGTCAATTTCGCTAACCGCTTAAATCCCCTAACATTTATGCCTAATCTGATTAGAAGCCCATTTAATGCACAGTCTGATCCGAATTTTCTGTTCTGTTTTTCATCGTGGACTGTGGAATCTTTGTAATGGCATACGCGGATCACATATCGTTGGGGAAGGCTATGGACTTCAAACAAAATGACATGTTCTACTACCGTGCGAAGATCGTTACTGACATTTATAAAGACCAGTATGCGCGCTGGTCTGTGAAAAAACAAACGGAATTGATAGACGATTATTCGGACTCTGAACACTAGTGTTTCTAAATGTCAGCATGTTGGGCCTTGTGTCAAACCCCAACCCAGGATTAACCCAATAGTGTTTTCTTAGTGTGTGCTTAGTCTTAATCAGGTTTAGTTACCGTGGGTTAGAGTATGATTAGTTTTAGTCCTGATTATAGCTTTGGGGAGTTTCGAGAACGTTTAGTGTTAACTAGGCACACTCAGGAAGGCCAGGGTGTACGTGCAAGCGTGGGAAGATCGTGTTTGGTTGTGTGTTAATCGTGAATTTCATTTCATTTGAATGGTTTTATGATTATGTACAACTTTCGTGTTTAGACCGTCTGTGTTTGTAGCCCAGAAACTCAAATTTTGGCCAAAAAGGGTAAATAGCCTTTTCACACTTAAATCTGGACACAATTTTTCGAGATCTCAAAACCGTGTCAAAAATATACTTTTCAGAAACTAGATATTTCAAGGATCGTTTTTATCCTTCTTCGTCGACTTCGTCCGAGGCCCGCAAGGTCATGCTTTCCTTGATACAAGAATGCTCTCTTTTGGGTCCCACTTGCAAACACTTAAAACCCTTTTTCCCCTTATCTCTTTCTCCATTTCTCAAATCTCTGCAACCTTCCTTGACTTAGGGCTGAGAAACCCTCTGTTTTTCTCTCCATCTTCTCCTCTTGAATGCATGAGCTAGAGATCTCCAAAAGAGATTTCCAAGACCATCATCTTCTTCCTCTCACCCCAAGCTTTCCATTGATGTCATTCTTGTTGGATTTCTAGTTGGGCAAGCTCTCCATTTCCTTCCTTACATCTTGTTTGGGCATCTCTAAGTAAGAGCTCATACCCATCTCTTCAATGGAGTTCTTTTGACTCCTAATGATCATGTTTTTCTAACTTTCAACACCCATTTCGAAATGGGTTGCTTGGTTGCATTTTTGGGTGAGTTTTGAATGGGTTTCATGGGGTTTTTGTAGTTCTTGGCTTGGCTCTTGGGTAGGAGTGCTTGAAGGAGAGTTTTGTTAGCACTTGGGCAAGGCAAGTAATCTCTTTAGGTTGTTTGTGCATGTGTGTTCATGGATTTCACTACTTCTCTTGAAATTTCCATATGATTTGTCATTTGGTATTAATGTTTTGTTTTACTAGATTTCCATGTTGTGATTTTACTTTAGAAATTGCAAGCATGCTAATTAACCTTCCAAACTTTCAGATTTCATCATTTTTAATTAGGCCTTACCTTTTTGAAGTTTGGATTTGTTATGATAAGAATGGGATTGAATGATTATGAAATGGGCTTTAATATTAATGGCTTGTTTAGGTTTTAAATAAATGCACCATAGTGAGTCTTGATAGCTTGTTTTATTCATGAATCAAATTGCTAATCAGGTTTGAAAAAGAATATAGAAAAGGAAGGGAGAAATGGATGAACCACTGAACTGCAGAAATCAGAACTGGGTTCTGTTACGCAGTTCACACGGTCAACCGGCCAAGGGGCGCTGTCGACCGGGCACACTGGATCAGGTCCCCTGTTGGGCGACCTGATGCACTGTGGGAACTACTGTTACGCGGTTCACACGGTCGACCGGCGACACAGGGTCAGGTTCCCTGGAACCTGACCAAAACACTGTGCACCCTTTTAAGTTACAATTGTCGGTCGACCGGGCCTGGGCCGGGTCGACCGGGCTCACTATGTAAGGGGTCGACCGGCCAAGGGCCAGGTCGACCGGGCCAACTGAATTTCCCTTCTTGGGAGGATTTTTACCCCATTTATATATTCTTTTAAAATTTGAAAACTAGGCTATATTAAGGATTTTAACTTGACATTGTGTAATTGGAACTCCAAGATATGTACCAACTTCGGGGACACCAAATCCTTGTATTTTAATAATAGAGTCTCAATCACATAAGGGTCAATGAATAGCCTTAGCATGTACTTGATGAAATTATCGTGTTTGAACATTGGTTTAATACAGTAAGTAATATCGTATACTCGCTTTAAAGTCAAGTTTTAAGCTCGTATCGAAGATTTGTTTCAAGTATTAAATGGGGATCATTTCATAAGTTGTGAGCATATATATTATGCATTTTGCTAGTCGTGCTATGTCTTATTTTGATAAGTGATTTCCCCTTTTATTCAGACGTGTTTGTATCGCGTGTTTTATGCATTCATGAATTCAAAGTGAACACCACAGAGCTTGGACTGCCCGTTCAGTCTGATCCACTGTCCGGGGGTCCTTAAACATGTGGACTATCTGCAGATTAGTCGTGTATTTATTACACATCGTGCGTGTCCGGTTCCGCGGCCGGAATCCTGTATTTGTTGGAATCGTCTCGTGTTCTATTATGTATATTCGTGCTTGTCGTGCGTGCTTACTCTTTTCATTACAAATGATAGAGAAAGGATGGGCTCTTTGTGGATTTACGATTCATGATATATTATGTAAGCATACTAGTTTGTCATAAATTCTGAAATATTCTTCAGTCAAGTAAACATTCTTATTCATGCTCTAGCTTAAATTGATTTCCTGTCAAACCGTTGTGTTTGATGCTTGTATTTTTGGTGCCCAGGTGCAGGAGGTTATCCCTTTGAGGAGCAGTGCCAGGAGGAGGCTGTTGAGCCTACCTCAGCTCGCGAGTGGCAACCCGACGTCGTCATCTAGACGTCGGGATGGGTCATGAGTTCCGACATATCACTTTTTGGGCTTTATATACTTTTGGTATTGTATTAGCCTTTGTTGGCCTCTTATTTTGGGATTGTAACAACTTAGCACATCTTGTTAACTTTGTAACTTGAACGTATTTATGGGAATGCCTTGTTATGTCTCCATTCTGGTATTTTAGTCTCGATGACATTTATGTTCATATTCTGTTATGATTTATTAAGATGTGATTTGCTGCACGCTTCCGCCTATTTGATCATGTGAGTTGGTTTCCCGTGTCCTCGGAACCCTCACCGCGGGAACCTGTGGGAGATTTAATCATCTTACCTCATCAACTACACCGTCGCGGGGCCCGGGTCTCGGTCCGAGATC
>QPKB01000005.1:27990347-28068915 GCA_003546025.1 Camphora micrantha | reverse complement strand
TGAATGATACACAATCCTATGAATTAATTTAAATAAAAAAGTATACGAGTCCATCAAAGATGCCACTCGTACACGCGATTTCCCACAGGTGTCCGCGGTGATGATATTACATCAACATGAATATTTATTTTAAGTGCGGAAGCGTGTAGCAAATCTAATTCATACATTCATGTCCAAGATAACAAGATTTATACATAATTAACACCAGTATTAAAATGAGCAATGATCATTAACTATTTCCCAAAAGAAAGTTAAAGTTTACTGCAATGTCATTTAATTACAATTCCCAAAACTAGAGGCCAACAAAGGCCAATATAAACAAAATAGCAAGTTTCCAAAAGAATGGTTAATTCCTAACCCAAAATGTTACGTGACTCAAACACCTGAATGTCTAAATGACATCATTGGCGTGTCATTCAACTAGGCGTTGCGGTTCTCCTACCTCCTCCTCGTGCTCATCCTCGGGATAACCGACAACAGGACCTGAGTACCAAAACAAAGCTCAAACACGACGGTTTGGCAAATGGGTGAAAATATATGACAACATAGAAATTACCTTGGAAAATGTTTAAACCTGTTAGAGCAATAATTTCATAAAACGAGAGAATCATTTATTCAAAATACACATGCAATATAAAACAAGTGAGGTATCCAAGGAATTTGGGAAAAAACAAGCAATATGGCAACCACACGAAGCTAAATCCTCTATCACCGAAGTGACATGACCATATCAGGATGTTGACCTCAGTCACCGAAGTGAGGACATACAACATAAGTAACATATACATATACATAATAATAATAATACGGGACATGGCCACGGTAGCGAACCAGGCATCGGGAACCATAGTAGCAATTTGCGGCATCGGGACAAGACCACGGCAATAACCGGGTAGTGGGATCCAAACTGCAGCTAGCGGGACGGGAGGGAGATCTCCAAGTCGGTGGATCAGACCAATAAGGTTATCCAAGCTTAGTGGCGCCGACTCATGGGTCAAATCATATAAAAACAAGGCATGTACAAAATTCATATGATGCACTATATAAACGGGCGGGACGGGGTGCTCGAAGTCACAAATATCATTTCAAACGGGAAATGCATATCGGGATTAGCAAAATGCTACAATACAATTTCAAAGCTTTCGGAAATGATGAATCATAATTCATAATTTTCGGGACAAGTGTCGGGATGCAAAACTAATCAAGGTGAATAAGGGTCCCGTATGTCAATTTCAATATAAATTGGTACTCCTTGAGTTTGGAAACATTCCGGGCTCTTTATACACCTTAGGATTTTCTTATGGTTTCAGATGAATCTTTGTGTGATAGTTTCTTTCTCAAACGGACTCCATACATATCTCTAGTTAAACGGTCCCCATCATTTTCTAAAAGGATGCACAAATGATTGGGACAGAATCCTCTTCCTTTCCCTTCATTTCAGGATTTCTGTGGAATTTTGGTCAACTGGCGGTCACCTGGCCGTTAGCCGCGGATGGGTTCAGCGGCTAGCCGCTGGATAACCGCTAGGCTGATTGCGGATTTCTGGGAAGAAATCATGCTCTCAGGAGAAGTAACCGTGACAGCACGGTTAGCTGGCGGTTAGCCGCCAGTGGGTTCGTCGGTTAGTCGCTGTCTAACCGTGAGGTTGACCGCTGGTTCTGGGCGAAGATGTGCTCTCTGGAAAGCTGACCGCAATGGTTTGGTCAGATGGCGGGTAGCCGTCGGTCACCAGGCGGCTAGCCGATAGGTGACCGCCTGCTGACCGCCAGGTGCGGAAATATCCCACCGTGTCCAGATTTCGAGCCCATTTCCTCCTTCAAACCATTTCCCTTCATTTCATTCATCTTTCTGCAATAAAATGAGCTAACAATGCTCCTCTAAATCATCATTCAACACTTCTCCAATACTCTTATGAGTATTTATCCAATCAACCATTCTTCTTCTAATTCACATTCAACCACAAGAGGAGAGAAACAATCCATAATCACAAAGAGTCATTTAAACTTCAATCAAGCAATAAATGAAGAGCTAACAACCACATTTTTAAACAATAAATGAGTTAGTAAAACTCTTAATGAGCATTCATTTCAAGTCAATGCAAGACCATAAAACAAGTAAATCCTGATAAATCAACAAATTTCTCATAAAATCATTTAATGCACAAATCATCAATTCATCCACTTGCCTTAAGTCCAAGCTGAGCAAAAGATCTTCTAATCACCCTCTCAAGCTCAAAATCAACAATCTCTACAGAAACCCTAAATAAACCCTAAAATGGGTCAAACAAAGAAATAAGAAGAGAGAACTTCCAATAATGGAAATGGAGCTCCTCTAAGGTCACAAGAACACAAATCTAGAAGATGGAGATGGTTACTTACCTATGGATTCTCCAAATGGGCAAGACAAGCTCAATGAGGATCTTGGAGTGGAGAGTTTTCTTCAAGAATAGTGTCATTGAAAAGCTCTTGAGATGGTGAGGAAGAAGATGGAGTTCATTTCTCAATTTGTGCAAGGTTGGTGGTGTTTTTATAATGGAAAAACAAGAAGAAAAAGAAGAACAAGGAAAAACCCTAGACTAAGCTCTTGTTGTGCTGGAAAAGGAGAAAGGGAAAGAAATGGGTTCTCTTATAAAGGCAATGCAAGTGGGCTCCACCACTAGGAAACTTTATGGGGTCAATGTCAAACCCCAACCCAGGATTAACCCAATAGTGTTTGCTTAGTGTGTGCTTAGTCTTGATTTGGGTTTAGTGATCATGGGTTAGAATGTGATTAATTTTAGTCATGGTTATAGCTTTGGGGAGTTCGAGAACGTTTAGTGTTTATTAGGCTCACTCAGGAAGGCCTGGGTGTACGTGCAAGCGTGGGAAGATTGTGTTTGGTTGTGTGTTAATCGTGATTTTCATCTCATTTGATTGGTTTTATGATTATGTGCAACTTTCGTGTTTAGCCCATTTGTGTTTGAAGCCCAGAAAATCAAGTTTTGGCCAAAAAGGGTAAAATAGCCTTTTCACACTCAAATCTGGACACGATTTTCGAGATCCCAAAACTAAGTCGAAAATATACTTTTTGAAAACTAGATATTTCGAGGATCGTTTTATCCTTCTTCGTCGACTTCATTCGAGGCCCATAAGATCATGTTTTGACTCATGCAAGTTTTGCACTAAAGGGGACCCACTTGTCTAAACACTTAAGCTACTTTCCCCTTTCCCTTTCCCCATTCCACAACAAAAATCTCTGCACTTTTCCTTGCCCTAGAGTGAAAGAAAACCCTCTTTTTCCTTCTCCTTCTCTTCATGATTGCAAGAGCTATGAACCTCCAAATGGAATTCTAAGACCATCACCTTCTTCCTCTCATCTCAAGCTTGCTATTGGTACCATTTTCTTGAAGTTTCTTGTTGGAAGAGATCTTCATTTCTTTCCTTGCATTTCGTTTGGGCACCTCTAGGTAAGATCTACAATCCATCTCTTCAATAGAGTTCTTTCTATTCCTAAAGAGCATGTTTTTCTAACCTATAGCACCTATTTCTAAATGGGTTGCTTGGTTGTGTTTTTGGGTGAGTTTTGAATGGATTTTTCATGGGATTTTGTAGTTCTTGGCTTGACCTTTGATTTGGAGTGCTTGAAGAAAGATCTTGTGTTCATTTGGCTAAGGCAAGTGATCTATTTAAGTTGTAGTGCATGTGTGTTCTTGGATTTGTATTTTGGTACTAAGGTTGTGACTTATTAGGTTTTTATGATGGTGATCTTACTTTAGATAATGCAAGCATGTTTATTAGCTTTCCAAACATTCAGATTTCACACCTTTTAAGTAAGTCTTGCTTTTGTTGAAGTTTGGATTTGTTTTGTTAAGAAATGGTTTCAAGGGTTTTGAAATGGGTTTCCATGTTAATGACTTGTTTTAGTATGAAACAAATGCCCAAATGTGAGCCTTGTTAGCATGTTATATAAGGTATTTAGTTTGCTAAATCAGGTTGGAAAGATTGTAGAAAAGAAAGGAAGGAAAGAAGGACCAGTGCATTGCAGAAATCAGAACTGGGTTCTGATTTCCACAGTGTGCGCGGTCGACCGGCCAAGAGGCGCGGTCGACCGGCGACACTGGGATTTTGTCCCAGTTGGATGACCTGCTGACTGCGGGATTTACTGTTTTCGCAGTTCACGCGGTCGACCGGCCAAGGGGCGCGGTCGACCGGCGACACAGGGTCAGGTTCTCTGGAACCTGACCAAAACACTGTACATTGAATTAAATTTACAACTTTGAGTCGATCGGGACTTGGCCGGTCGACCGGGCTCACAGTGTACGCGGTCGACCGGCCAATGCCACGGTCGACCGGGCACACTGAATTTTCACTGTTTTAAGCTGAGTTTTGCCCATTTGCTTTTCTTTTAAAATTTGAAAACTAGGCTATATTAAAGACTTTAAGTGGACATTGTGTGAATGGAACTCCATGCTTTATACTAACTTCGGGGACACCAATCCATGTATTTCAATAATAGAGTTCCAATCAACCAATGGCCAATGAATAGCCTAAGCTTGCACTTTATAAAATTATCGTGCTTTGAAAGTGGATTTAAGACCGTAAGCTTTGTCGTATACTCGTTTTGAAGTCAAGTCTTTAAGCTCGTTACAAGATATGTTTCAAGATGTGTTTCAAGTATTTTCAAGTATTTTCAAGATATGTTTCAAGATGTGTTTCAAGTATCAAATGGGGATCACTTCTATAAGTTGTGAGCATATATATTATGCATTGTGCTAGTCGTGCCTTGTCTTGTCGTGACGAGTGATTTCCCCCTTTATTTTCGATATGTTTGAATCGTGTTTAGCGTGTTTTGTGCATTCATGAACTCAAGTGAACACCACAGAGCTTGGACTGCCCTTTCAGTCTGATCCACTGTCTGGGGGTCCTTAAACATGTGAATTAACTACAGATTAGTAGTGTATTTATTACACATTGTGCGTGTCCGGTTCCGCGGCCGGAAATCCCGTTTTTGTGGGAATCGTGTCGTACTATATTATGTATATTCGTGCTTGTCGTGCGTGCTTGCTCTTTTCATTATAAATGATAGAGAAAGGATGGGCTCTATGTGGATTTACTATTCATGATATATATGTATGCATTCATGCTGGTTTGTCTTCGATTTAGAAAGTGTTTCGTAAGTATTGTTTTACGTTCAGCAAAGTATTTCTTTATGTTCTTGATTAAACGATGTTTTACATGCTTTCACTTAAAATGATTTCTTGCCAAACCGTTGTATTTGATGCTTGTATGTTGGTGACCAGGTGCAGGAGACCCTCCCTTTGAGGAGGAGTGCCAGGAGGAGGCCGTTGGGCCCAACCTAGCCCGTGAGTGGCAACCCGATGACGTCATCTAGACGTTGGGGTGGTGCATGAGTTCCGTTGGATCACTTTTTGGGATTTTGATATACTTTTGGTATTGTATTGGCCTATGTTGGCCTCTTATTTGAGAAGTGTAATAACTTAACTTATTTTGTTAACTTTACAACTTGAATTATGGGAATGCCTTGTTATGTTTCATTCTGATATTATGTCTCGATGTCATTATGTTTCCTATTGTGACATGATATGATAAGATGTGATTTGTCACGCGCTTCCGCATACTTGATCGTGTGAGTGGGTTGTTCCATGCGTGTTTGTTTGGAACCCTCACCGCAGGAACCTGTGGGAGGTCTTTTAATCTTTCAAAATTTTTAATTAATGCCGCGGCCTCGGTCTGGGGTCGCGACAGTCAAAATCATGGCTTTCGGGACTTCGGATGAAATCGACGAAGAAGGAAGAAATGATCGTCAAAATTTATAGTTTCCAAAAAGTATATGTTCCGTGGGTTTTGGGAACATCAAATATTGGGTCCAGATTTAGTGTAAAAAGACAGTTTTGCCCTCAATGCAATGGAAGTCGGGTTTTCGGATTTGGGATGGGAACGGGATCAACACGAAAGTTGTAGAGATCGACGAGATTAGTAAAACGGGATACAAACACAAATCCAAAGAATCTCAATTAATCCCCCAAGTAGACGCAAAGTCATAAAAGGAACCCCCAAAGGGCCCACTAATCACAAAGGCACCCAAAATTCCCCAAAGCTATAACAAAGCTACTCTAAACCCAAACTAAACCAAAACACACTAAACACACTTAGAACTAACACACGGCTTAATCAACATTAATCGAAGTCACTCGGGTCGGGGTCTTACATAAGGCTTGATCAAATGCCTACATGACATCGTTAGCCTGCCATTCTCCTACTCGTTGCAGCTCTCCGGCAGCCTCCTCTGGCTCCTCCTCAGGATAACTATGGCATTTGGACCTGAGTACCAAAGAGTGGGTCAGACACGACGTTCTGGCAGGTGGGTGAACAAATATAACAATAAAATAATATTTAAGGTTACCTTGAAAAGCATTGAAACCTGTTTAAACAATAATTTCATGAAAAGAATGCATTATTATCCAGAAAGTACATGTGCAATATAAAACATGAAAAGGTACCAAGGAAAAGGAAACTGGTAAGATGGCAACCACACTGTCAGACCCCGTCCCAGGTTTAGTATAATTTATTATTACTTTAACTGTTATTAGTCACTAAGTGGGATTAGAGGACGATTATCTTAAGTTTTTAGTTAGATTAGAATTTTGAATAGCTTTGGGAAATTTTGAGAGCGCTTTGTTTGGTTTGACCGGGCCCGAGGTGGCCCGTGTGACACGTGTCAGTGTGGAGATTTGATTTATTGGATTTATTTGATTTTTGAAAATATGGATTTCGATATTTTTGAATTTTTTAATATGATCCAAACAACTTTCATGTTTGTTCCGTCTGCATTTGAACCCCAAAAAATGCGTTTTTCAAGAAAAAGGGCAAATCAATCTTTTCACACACAAGTCTGTGTATCAATTTTGAAATTTGAAAATCATGGGGGAAATATACTTTTTGAAAACTAGATTTTTCAACAATCATTTTTCTTTTCTTCATTAACTTCATTCGGGACCCACAATTGATAGTTCCAGCCATGTGAAGATTTCAGGACCATTGGGGCCCACACCCTCAATTTAAAACCCAAAACCAGCATGGGTTCCTTTTCTTCTCCTCTTCTTCATGTTAGATCCTGCAATCAGGAGAAAACTCCTCTCCTCTTCTCACCTTCTCTTCCTTCTTGCATGTCAATGGGATTGAGCCTAATTTGAAAAATGAATTTCACCATCTTCATCTCCAACCCCCAAGCTTTCTAACCATACTATTTCCAAGGAATTTCAACTGGATACATTATCTTTTTCAAGCTTTTCTTCTTGATTAGGACTCCTAAAGGTCAACAATGGCTTCCCTCTTGAAATCTTGGGTTTTCTAGACCCTCTTGAATTGTTCTATCATGCATGCAAAGGGGTTCCTTGAGAGCTCCTTCTAATTTCAAATTTGGTGGGTTTTGTGTCTTTTGCATGGGAATTTCTGTAGCTTGGGATCTTGCAGAGATTAGAGGCATTTTTGGAGTGCATTTGAGACCCATCTTGACTTGAGGCAAGTGAATAATCAGCTCTTTGAATGCATGAAAATCTACACCTTGTTTTCTCAAGAGTTTTGACTTAAAAATTGTATTTCATCCTACTGATTTTATATGACTATTTAAGGTGCGTTTTAGAGTGTTATATGTCTGGGTTATAATTAATCTTCTGCAGGATTTGAGTTTATGGAAATCTTATAGCCATGAATTGTTTTACAAGGCAAAATGTTAAATCTTTGAAATTCTGCATGCTTACTTATGTGAATTTTGATGTGTTAGTTGATAATGTATATGGGTTGGGATTAGATTTAATGGTGATAGATGTGGTTGGAATAGTGTAGGAATGATGGAAATGAAAGGTAGAGAAATGGTTTCAGAAATGCAGAATTTCTGCACTGGCGAAACAGCGAGTGAGTTGTTCGCTCGAGCGAACCTGGTGGTCGCTCAAGCGAACAGGTCACTGTCTGATGAAAAACGTTGCAGAAACTTGTTCGCACGAGTGAACTGTGTGTTAGCTTAAGCGAATGAGTTTCTGGAATGGCTCGCTCGAGCGAGCATATGTCAGCTCGAGCGAACTTGTTACTGTCTGACAAAATTTGAAACAGAAGCTCGTCCGCTCGAGCGAACGTTCTGGTGGCTCGAGCGAAGGAAGTTCTAGGAGGGTCTGCTCGAGCGAAACTTCATCTGGTCGAACGAACTTGGGCACAGTTTAGGGTATTTTTCCTGTGCCCTGTTGATAACCAATTGTAGAGAATTGTTTCCGTAAAGCTTCATGGAGGCGAATATGACATTTGAACCATGTTATCTCATAATGTTCAGATGAGAAATGTAGGTAAGTCTCATTATGCACTTTGTGTCTCAAACATCGGAGATCTTCAGAGGCACCAAACTATGCTTTATAACCGGTGCTGTGACATTAAGTGTATTATGAGAAAATCCTCGGGAGATCAATCGACCACTATGTATCACCTCATCCCGAATTTGTGGATTTAATTACGAATCTTCTTATAAATCGTTTGGAGACTTAATTGATCGGTTTGTTACGTTTGAAATTATCGGTGAGACTACTCATTTGAATTGTTCAATTCTGTCCGTTTGTATTTTGTTCAGAGTAGTTCATCTTATCAATTTTGAAATGTATCATTCTGATTTGATTTATTTCAATTCAAGTTTTGGAATGGCACCACTAAGCTTAGGTCACCTCATTGGGCTGATCACCCGGCTTGAGATCTTTAAAATTATTCGCCAACTGCGATTTGGATTCTGTTTGTTTGTTCCGGCCATGGCAACAGTTCTGTTTTCCGGTCCCACGAGTAGTGGCAACAGTTTCTGTCTGTTTGATCCGACCATTTCATACGGCAACGGTTATTTGTTCCGGCCATTCTATATGTCGACGGTTTCTGTCTATGTGCTCTTATTACTTCGGTGATAGGAGAATTTAGCTAAATGTGGTTTGCCGATATTTTGATTATTTGTCAGTTAGTTTGAAATATTTAAATCATGAAATCCTTTTATTTGTACAGAAATGACTCATTTGATTTACTCTTATATGTGTTTCGTTTCAGTTGCATTTCAATGATTTTAGCATGGTATTTATAAAACTTGTATATCTTATCTGTATTATTCACTTGCTAGACCGTCGCGTCTGATATTCTTTTGTTTGGTGTCAGATGTCGGACCCGTAGCCCTTGAGGCGGAGTGCATGCAGGAGGCAATAGAGCCTTGGGTGGAGCACGAGTGGCAACCAAATGATGTCATGTAGACGTCATGTTGGGTCTGGAGTTTCGATAACACTTTTTGGGGAATGACTTCTGTTTTGGGAACTTGTTAATGGCCTCTGTAGGCCTTGTTTGGGATGTATAACTTAAATTACTTTAATCCTGACAAATTTGATCTTAAATTTGGTCTACGCTCTTATGTATATATTTCTCTTTGATACTAAACTTGTGCACTTATCTTATGTTATGTGTGATTTTTATTTTGCTACATGCTTCTGCGTATTATCATTTGATGTGAAAATTGATTCATTGGTTGTGATGGATCGTCTGAAATCCTCACCATAGAAACTTGTGGGAAAATAATTAGAGTGTGCGGGCGGAACTTTCTGGCCCGTCGCGCCATGTTCCCTGCATTAAGGAATTGATTATCAAGGCCTCGGTCCGGGGGCGTGATAGGTCTTGGTATCAGAGCGAGAAATATGTGGGGCAATTAAAAGACATTAGAAACCTAGGGAAGTGGAGAGGATCCGATAGAGTTTCCGTTAATTAGTATTGCGTGGGGATTGTGACAATGTTTTCTCAATACATTTTGTTGTACTAGCATGTGGTTTTGCAGCAAAATGTCTCCACGTAGGGATCACACCAACACCAATCCTTCTTCCAGCAATGCTCATACAGCAGGCTCCTCCGGAGATAATCCATTTCAGGACTTTATGTAGAGAATGATGGAACGGCAACATAAAATAAATGAAATGATGATGGATCAGCAAAGGAGAGCCAACGAGAATCAGGCCGGATTGCAAGAGCAGATGGCTAAGAAAGATGAGGAATTAGCACAAGTGCAGAGATAGTTATTGGAAGTGTTGGGTAGGAGGCCAGAACCTGTACAACCTCAACACATGGGTCCTCAGATTGTTATCAATAACCGTGACGATAACCCGAACGCATTATTTGAACGCTTCCGAAAAAGAGGACCAAAAGAATTTACCGGGAATGAGGATCCTTTGACAGCAGATGACTGGCTAACTCACACCAAGAACATCTTTGACCTTTTTCAGTGCACGGGTAGACAACGAGTTCTCCTAGCAGCATCTATGTTTATTGGCTTGGCTGACATTTGGTGGAAAACACTCAAGGATGGCTATCAGGACATTGCTACTGATGTCGCATGGGCTACTTTCAAGGAACAATTCACTGAGAAATATGTGCCCACTTATGTCAAGAGACAGATGGCGGTGGAGTTTTAGTTGCTCACACAAGGAAACATGACAGTCCTCGAATATGTCACAAAGTTTGAGAGACTATCTCGGTATGCACCAGAGCTCGTCGATACCGAGGAGACAAAGATTATCAAATTCCTTGAAGGATTGGACCCTATCATTGAAAGAGATGCTTCAGGTGTTGTCTTACCAGCTACATTCCAAGAAGCAGTCAAGCGAGTTTATAAATTTGAAAACATCAATAACAAGATTATTAAGAATAACCAGAGGAAACGTCAGCAGCAGCAAGGACAGAAATCCTATCAAGGAAAGAAGTCAAGGTCAAATCAAAACACCCAAAGGCAAGGTGGATGTGAACACTGTGGCAAGAATCATCCTTCCCACCTATGTTATAGAGTCACTGGTGGATGCTTTAGGTGTGGCCTTACAGATCATTTGATGAAAGATTGTCCAAACAATATGAACCAGGGCAACAGGCCACCTTAGTAGAATCAGCAAGCAGCTCAAACCAACCCAGGCAGCCACAGCAGTAAAACCAGCAACAGCAGCCCCATCAACAACCTCAGAATCAGAATGCCCGTCCACCTCAGCAGAATAGGAATGTACAACAAGGGAGACAGAACCAAAACAGAAACAGACCTCCACAACAAGGACGCATGTATCATCTGAATCAAGCGGATGTGGATGCAGCGGGCAACGTAGTTGAAGGTATACTTTTTGTTTGTGGAATAAAAGCTAAGGTATTGTTTGATCCTGGATCCACACATTTATTTCTTTCTCCCATGTTTGCTAAATTGATTGATGTGCCTGTTAGCGAACTAGACTTTATTCTAACTGTCACAACACCAGTAGGGAAACAAGTTGTTTGTAGCACAATTACCCTAGTTGCACAGCTAAGATAGGTGATGTTACTTTCCCAGCAAACCTTATCCTGTTAGACATGCATGACTTTGATGTCATTTTGAGAATGGATTGGTTGTCTGGACACCATGCCAGTATGGATTGTTTTAACAAAACTATTTCCTTCAAGTTAGTTGGAGCATCATCAGGGGTGGAATTTCATGGAGAGAAAAGGGTTTCACAAGCTGGTGTTATTTCAGCATTGTCAGCAGTTAAATTATTGAGAAGCGGATGCGAGGGATTCATATGATTTATTTCAGAGGACAAACAGTCCCAAGGGGTGGAGCAAATTTTGGTAGTGAGCGAATTTCCAGATGTATTTCCTGAAGAAATTCCAGGATTGCCACTAGTTAGGGAAGTGAAATTTACCATAGAGCTTATGCCAGGAGCAGCTCCAATTTCCACCGTGCCGTATAGAATGGCTCCGACAGAATTGGATGAATTGAAATTACAGTTGTAAGAGTCATTGAATAAAGGTTTTATCAGACCAAGCATATCACCGTGGGGAGCTTCGGTGCTATTTGTCAAGAAGAAAGATGGAAGCTTGAGAATGTGCATAGATTACAGAAGACTGAATTAAGTGACTATTAAGAACAAGTACCCATTGCCAAGAATAGATGAGCTATTTGATCAGTTGCAAGGAGCAGAGTATTTTTCGAAAATAGACTTGAGGTCCGGGTATTACCAGCTAAGGGTAAGAGAATCAAATGTAGCTAAGACAGCCTTCAGGACAAGATATGGGCACTATGAATTTCTAGTAATGCCCTTTGGATTGGCGAACGCACTAGCAGTGTTCATGGCTCTAATGAACAAGATCTTTGCACCTTACTTGGATCAGTTCACTATTGTCTTCATTGACGATATACTAGTATACTCCAATCTAGAGAAGAGCATGAGCAGCACCTGAGGACATCACTACAATTGTTAAGGGACAACCAGTTGTATGCAAAGCTCGAGAAATGTGATTTTTGGCTGATGCAAGTTTATTTCCTTGGTCATATTATTTCCAACGAAGGTTTGGCAGTTGATCCAGCAAAGATAAAAGCAGTCATTAGTTGGGAGAGGCCAAAGAATGTAACCGAAATCAGGAGTTTTCTAGGTTTAGCACGCTACTACAAAAGGTTTGTGTAGGGATTTTCATCTATTGCAGCACATTTAACCAAATTAACCCGGAAGAATGTGCCATTCGTATGGACAGAGCAATGTGAAGCAAGTTTTGAAGAATTGAATAAGAGATTAACCACAGCTCTAGATCTCACCTTACCTTCAGGCAGTGGTAATTTTGTAGTCTACACGAATGCTTCGACTGTGGGACTTGGATGTGTACTAATGTAGGATGGCAAAGTCATAGCGTACGGCTTAAAACAGCTGAAGGAGCACGAGAAGAATTATGCGACGCATGACTTAGAATTGGCAGCAATTGTCTTTGCATTAAAGATGTGGAGACACTATTTATATGGAGAAAAATTTGAGATTCACTCGGATCATCGTAGTCTACAGTATCTGTTCTCTTAGAAGGAATTGAACATGAGACAGAGAAGATGGATGGAGTATATTAAGGACTACGATTTTCCAATCAAATACTGTCAAACCCCAACCCAGGATTAACCCAATAGTGTTTGTTTAGTGTGTGCTTAGTCTTGATTTGGGTTTAGTTATCGTGGGTTAGAATGTGATTGGTTTTGGTCATGGTTATAGCTTTGGGGGAGTTCGAGAACGTTTAGTGTTTATTAGGCTCACTCAGGAAGGCCTGGGTGTACGTGCAAGCGTGGGAAGATTGTGTTTGGTTTTGTGTGAATCGTGATTTTCATCTCATTTGATTGGTTTTATGATTATGTGCAACTTTCGTGTTTAGCTCAATTGTTTTTGAAGCCCAGAAACTCAAGTTTTGGCCAAAAAGGGTAAAATAGCCTTTTCACACTCAAATCTGGACACGATTTTCGAGATCCCAAAACCATGTCAAAAATATACTTTTTGGAAACTAGATATTTCAAGGATCGTTTTATCCTTCTTCGTCGACTTCATTTGAGGCCCATAAGATCATGTTTTGACTCATGCAAGATTTGCACAAAAGGGGACCCACTTGCAAGCACTTAAGCTACTTTCCCCTTTCCCTTTCCCCATCTCCACAATAGAATCTCTGCACTTTTCCTTGCCCTAGGTTGAGAAAACCCTCTTTTCTCTTCTCCTTCTCTTCATGATTCCTTGAGCTAGGAGACTCCAAATGAAATTCTAAGACGATCACCTTCTTCCTCTCAAGACAAGCTTCCTATTGGTACCATTTTCTTGAAGTTTCTTGTTGGAAGAGATCTTCATTTCTCTCTTTGCATTTCGTTTCGGCACCTTTAGGTAAGGGCAACAACCCATCTCTTCAATAGAGTTCTTTCTATTCCTAAAGAGCATGTTTTTCTAACCTATAGCACCTATTTCTAAATGGGTTGCTTGGTTGTGTTTTTGGGTGAGTTTTGAATGGATTTTTCATGGGATTTTGTAGTTCTTGGCTTGACCTTTGGTTTGGAGTGCTTGAAGAAAGAACTTGTGTTCATTTGGCTAAGGCAAGTGATCTATTTAAGTTGTTGTGCATGTGTGTTCTTGGATTTGTATTTTGGTACTAAGGTTGTGATTTATTAGGCTTTCATGATTGTGATCTTACTTTAGATAATGCAAGCATGTTTAATAGCTTTCCAAACATTCAGATTGCAAGGAGAACAAGCAAAGTTGATATTTCAGGGGATCAGGAAACCGTCTAGAACAGGATTCATTGCTGTGCTTAAGGCAAGCAGGTTGATTCGTAGTGGATGTGAGGCTTTTGTAGCGTTTATCACGGAGGATAAACAGTCCCAAGGGGTGGAGGGAATCCCCGTTATGTGTGAATTTCCGGATGTTTTTCCAGAAGAAATCCCGGGATTACCACTTATTAGGAAAGTTGAGTTCACTATAGAGCTTCTTCCAGGGACAGCTCCGATCTCGATTGCACCTTACAGGATGGCTCCAACAGAATTGGGTGAGTTGAAACTTCAGTTGCAAGAGTTGTTGGGCAAGGGTTTTGTTAGGCCAAGTGTTTCACCTTGGGGAGCACCAGTTCTATTTGTGAAGAAGAAGGATGGAAACTTGAGGATGTGTATTGATTACAGGAAATTGAATCAAGTAACGGTCAAGAACAAGTACCCTTTGCCTAGGATTGATGAATTGTTTGACCAATTGCAAGGAGCAGCATACTTTTCCAAGATAGATTTGAGATCTGGGTATCATCAGTTGAGAGTCAGAGATTCAGATGTGCAGAAAACGGTTTTTCGAACGAGGTATGGGCATTATGAGTTTCTAGTAATGCCCTTTGGTTTGACCAATGCACTGGCTGTTTTCATAGCTCTCATGAACAAAGTGTTTGCTCAATACTTGGATCACTCGGCAGTAGTGTTTATTGATGATGTTCTTGTGTATTCCAAGAGTAGAGAGGATCATGAAGAACACTTGAGGTCATCATTGCAGCTTTTGAGAGATAACCAGTTGTATGCTAAACTCAGTAAGTGTGAATTCTGGTTAGAACAAGTTGCTTTTCTAGGCCACATCATCTCAAAAGAAGGTTTAGCAGTGGATCCAGCCAAGATAGAGGCAGTAGTTGATTGGAAGAGACCGAGCAGTGTGACAGAAATCAGGAGTTTCTTGGGGTTAGCAGGCTACTACCGAAGATTTGTTCAAGGCTTCTCGTCTATTGCAGCACCTTTGACTACTTTGACCCGGAAAAGTGTTCCATTTGTTTGGACAGAGCAGTGTGAAGGGAGTTTCCAAGAGTTGAAGAGAAGGTTAACCACAGCTCCAATCCTCACATTACCATCGGGCAGCGGTGGATTCATTGTTTTTACAGATGCTTCCAATGTGGGATTAGGTTGTGTGTTGATGCAAGATGGCAAGGTGATTGCCTATGGCTCAAGGCAGTTGAAGGATCACGAGAAGAATTATGCAACTCATGATCTGGAATTAGCAGCGGTAGTCTTTGCTTTGAAGATGTGGAGGCACTATCTCTATGGAGAGAGATTTGAGGTTCATTCAGATCATAGGAGTTTGCAATATTTGTTTTCTCAGAAGGATCTGAATATGAGGCAGAGGAGATGGATGGAGTACATCAAAGACTATGATTTCCCAATCAAGTACCATCCAGGCAAAGTGAATGTTGTAGCTGATGCGTTGAGCAGGAAGTCAGGGATCATGGCCAGTTTGAGAGGAGCCAGTGTTCTTCAGCAGTTTGAAGAGCTAGGTGTTGAAGTGCAGACCCTAGAGTTGGGTGTGATGTTAGCCAATATGACAGTGTCTGACCCTACTTTCATCCAGAAGATCAAGGACAGTCAGTTGCAAGATTCAGATTTGGCTAGGATTGTGGATCATATTGCAGAGCGTCCAGACTTCAAGTTGGTGAATGGAGTATTGTATTTTCGTGATCGGTTGTGTGTACCGAATGTGGGTGATCTGAAGGAAGAGATTATGACTGAAGCCCACAACACAAGATACTCCATGCATCCGGGTAGCACGAAGATGTATCAGAACTTGAAGAATAGATTTTGGTGGAACAACATGAAGAGGGAAGTAGCAGCTTTTGTATCTCGTTGCTTGACTTGCCAGTTGATCAAAGCAGAGCATCAGAAACCTCCAGGTTTGCTACAGCCATTAGAGATTCCGGAGTGGAAATGGGAGCACATCACCATGGATTTCGTCTCCGGATTGCCTATCTCTAAGAAGGGGAATAATGCAATATGGTTCATTGTAGACCGTCTTACCAAGTCTGCTCACTTCATTCCGATGAAGACTGGTAACATGATGCATATGGCACCTCTTGCCAAACTTTTTGTTGATGAGATTGTGAGTAAGCATGGTCAACCCGTTTCCATCACCTCAGATAGAGACAGCAGATTTGTTTCAAGGTTTTGGAAAACTCTTCTTGAGTCCATGGGTACCAAACTTCAGTTCAGTACAGCGTATCATCCTCAGACAGATGGTCAGTCAGAGCGGACGATACAGACTCTTGAAGACATGTTGCGTGCATGTGTGCTGGATTTCAAAGTGCAATGGGATGAGTGCTTACCACTTTGTGAGTTCGCTTACAACAATAGCTACCATTCTAGCATTGGTATGGCACCTTTTGAGGCTCTCTATGGTAGAAGATGCAGAACTCCGGTTTGTTGGGAAGAAGTCGGTGTTCGTAGCTTTCACGGACCGACTATAGTTGGTGAGACCAGTGACAAGGTCAAATTGATTCAGGAACGCTTGAAGATCGCCCGTAGCAGACAGAAGAGTTATGCAGACACTCGCCGAAGAGAATTGCAATTTCAAGTGGGTTATAAGGTGTTCTTGAAGGTTTCACCCGTCAGAGGGACCCTAAGGTTCGGACAGAAGGGTAAGTTGTCAAGGAGATTTATTGGTCCATATGAGATTTTGAGCAAGATTGGAGACGTGGCTTATAGACTTGCATTACCGCCGGAACTCTCCGGGGTACACAACGTATTTCATGTTTCCATGCTCAAGAAGTATGTGACTAGTCCTTCTCACATTTTACAACATGAGCCTTTGGAGATTCGAGAGGATGCTTCGTATGTGGAAAGACCGATCAGGATCATTGATACCAAGGAGCAAGAGCTGAGAAATCGGACAATTCAATGGGTCAAGGTACTTTGGGAAAATCATGAACCAGAAGAAGCCACTTGGGAATTGAGAGAGCAAGTTCAGAGGAAATACCCACACTTGTTACCCGAGGTAAAAGTTTGATTTATTTGGTGGACCAAATATCCTAAGGGGTGGAGGATGTCAAACCCCAACCCAGGATTAACCCAATAGTGTTTGTTTAGTGTGTGCTTAGTCTTGATTTGGGTTTAGTTATCGTGGGTTAGAATGTGATTGGTTTTGGTCATGGTTATAGCTTTGGGGGAGTTCGAGAACGTTTAGTGTTTATTAGGCTCACTCAGGAAGGCCTGGGTGTACGTGCAAGCGTGGGAAGATTGTGTTTGGTTTTGTGTGAATCGTGATTTTCATCTCATTTGATTGGTTTTATGATTATGTGCAACTTTCGTGTTTAGCTCAATTGTTTTTGAAGCCCAGAAACTCAAGTTTTGGCCAAAAAGGGTAAAATAGCCTTTTCACACTCAAATCTGGACACGATTTTCGAGATCCCAAAACCATGTCAAAAATATACTTTTTGGAAACTAGATATTTCAAGGATCGTTTTATCCTTCTTCGTCGACTTCATTTGAGGCCGATAAGATCATGTTTTGACTCATGCAAGATTTGCACAAAAGGGGACCCACTTGCAAGCACTTAAGCTACTTTCCCCTTTCCCTTTCCCCATCTCCACAATAGAATCTCTGCACTTTTCCTTGCCCTAGGTTGAGAAAACCCTCTTTTCTCTTCTCCTTCTCTTCATGATTGCTTGAGCTAGGAGACTCCAAATGAAATTCTAAGACGATCACCTTCTTCCTCTCAAGACAAGCTTCCTATTGGTACCATTTTCTTGAAGTTTCTTGTTGGAAGAGATCTTCATTTCTCTCTTTGCATTTCGTTTCGGCACCTTTAGGTAAGGGCAACAACCCATCTCTTCAATAGAGTTCTTTCTACTCCTAAAGAGCATGTTTTTCTAACCTATAGCACCTATTTCTAAATGGGTTGCTTGGTTGTGTTTTTGGGTGAGTTTTGAATGGATTTTTCATGGGATTTTGTAGTTCTTGGCTTGACTTTTGGTTTGGAGTGCTTGAAGAAAGAACTTGTGTTCATTTGGCTAAGGCAAGTGATCTATTTAAGTTGTTGTGCATGTGTGTTCTTGGATTTGTATTTTGGTACTAAGGTTGTGATTTATTAGGCTTTCATGATTGTGATCTTACTTTAGATAATGCAAGCATGTTTAATAGCTTTCCAAACATTCAGATTTCATATCTTTTAATCAAGTCTTGTTTTGGTTGAAGTTTGGATTTGTTTTGATAAGAAAGAGTTTCAAGGATTTGAAATGGGTTTCCATGTTAATGATTTGTTTTAGTATGAAATGAATGCCCAATATGAGCCTTGACCACATGTTACATTCATGTATTTAGTTTGCTAATTAGGTTGGAAAGATTGTAGAAAAGAAAGGAAGGAAAGAAGGACCAGTGCACTGCAGAAATCTGAACTGGGTTCTAATTTCCGCAGTGTACGCGGTCGACCGGCCAAGGGGCGCGGTCGACCGGGGACACTGGATTTGGTCCCAGTTGGAAGACCTGCTGCACTGCGGGATTTTCTGTCCCTGCAGTTCATGCGGTCGACCGGCCCAGGGCGTGGTCGACCGGCGACACAGGGTCAGGTTCTCTGGAACCTGACCAAAACACTGTTCATGGAATAAAAGTTACAACTTTGAGTCGACCGGGACTTGGCTGGTCGACCGGGCTCTCAGTGTACGCGGTCGACCGGCCAAGGGCGCGGTCGACCGGGCACCCTAGAATTTCCCCTGTTTTTGAGATTTTTGCCCATTTGTATTTTCTTTTAAAACTTGAAAACTAGGCTATATTAAGGACTTTAAGTGGACATTGTGTGAATGGAACTCCATGCTTTATACTAACTTCGGGGACACCAATTCATGTATTTCAATAATAGAGTTCCAATCAACCAATGGCCAATGAATAGCCTAAGCTTGCACTTTATAAAATTATCGTGTTTTGAAAATGGATTTTAGACTGCAAGTTATGTCGTGTACTCGTTTTGAAGTCAAGTCTTTAAGCTCGTTACAAGATGTGTTTCAAGATGTGTTTCAAGTATTTCCAAGATATGTTTCAAGTTGTGTTTCAAGTATTAAATGGGGATCACTTCTATAAGTTGTGAGCATATATATTATGCATTTTGCTAGTCGTGCCTCGTCTTGTCGTGACAAGTGATTTCCCCTTTTATTTTCGATATGTTTGAATCGTGTTTCGCGTGTTTTGTGCATTCATGAACTCAAGTGAACACCACAGAGCTTGGACTGCCCTTTCAGTCTGATCCACTGTCTGGGGGTCCTTAAACATGTGAACTAACTGCAGATTAGTAGTGTATTTATTACACATCGTGCGTGTCCGGTTCCGCGGCCGGAAATCCCGTATTTGTGGGAATTGTGTTGTGCTATATTATGTATATTCGTGCTTGTCGTGCGTGCTTACTCTTTTCATTATAAATGATAGAGAAAGGATGGGCTCTATGTGGATTTACTATTCATGATATATATGTTATGCATCCATGTTAGTTTGTCTTCGATTTAGAAAAGTGTCCGTAAGTATTGTTTTACGTTCAGTAAAGTATTTCAGTATATCCTCGATTTAACCTTGTTTTACATGCTTTCACTTAAAATGATTTCTTGCCAAACCGTCGTGTTTGATGCTTGTATTTTGGTGACCAGGTGCAGGAGACCCTCCCTTTGAGGAGGAGTGCCCGGAGGAGGCTGTTGGGCCTACCTTAGCACGCGAGTGGCAACCCGACGACGTCATGTAGACGTTTGGATGGGTCACGAGTTCGATGGATTACATTTTGGGATTTTGATATACTTTTTGGGAATTGTATTGGCCTTTGTTGGCCTCTTATTTTGGGAAGTGTAATAACTTAACTTACTTTGTTAACTTTTACAACTTGAACTATTATGGGAATGCCTCGTTATGTTTTCATTCTGATATTTATGTCTCGATGTCATTATGTTTCCTATTATGACATGATATGTTAGGATGTAATTTGCCACGCGCTTCCGCATACTTAATCATGTGAGTTGGTTGTTCCATGTGTGTTTGTTTGGAACCCTCACCGCGGGAACTTGTGGGAGGTTTAGTCATCTTAATCTTTCAAATAATCTTATAATCGCACTTTAACCGCCGCGGCCTCGGTTCGGGGTCGCGACAAATACCACCCAGGGAAAGTAAATGTCGTGGCAGAAGCATTAAGCAGAAAGTCTGGGAGCATAGCCAGTTTACAAGGAATGGGTGCACTCCAACAGCTCGAAGAATTGGGAATTGAGTTCCAACCGTTGAAACAAGGTGTTATGCTAGTAAACATGACAGTGTCTGAACCTACTTTCATTCAGAAAATCAAGGAGACTCAGCTACAGGATCTAGACCTAGTAAGTATTGCGGAACACATTTCAGATCGCCCAGATTTCAGAATCGTGGATGGAGTATTATACTTCTGTGACCGATAATGTTTTCCAAACATTGATGACTTGAGAAATGAATTCATGGCTGAAGCCCATAGCACCAATTATTCTATGCACCCGGGGAGTACAAAGATGTACCATAATTTGAAGGACAGATTCTGGTGGAATAATATGAAGAGAAAAATTGCAGCATTTGTGTCCCGATGCATGACTTGTCAATTGATTAAGGCAGAACATTAGAAACCGGCAGGTCTTTTGCAGCCATTAGAGATTCCACAGTGGAAATGGGAACATCTTACGATGGATTTTGACTTGGATTTACCGACGACTAGTAGAGGAAACAATGCCATATGTGTTATAGCTGACCGACTGACGAAGTCTGCACGTTTCATTCCATTGAAGACAGGAAAGAAGATGCAAATGTTGTCACTAGTACAAACGTTTGTTAATGAGGTCGTCAGCCAACATGGTCAACCAGTCTCCATTACATCAGACAAAGATAGCAGATTTGTCTCGAGGTTCTGAAAGACTCTGCATGAATCAATGGGTACAAAGCTCCAATTCAGCATGGCGTATCACCCACAGACAGATGAACAATCGGAAAGGACCAACCAGATGTTGCAAGACATGCTTAGGGCTTGTGTGCTTGACTTCAAAACTCAGTGGGATGAAAGTCTACCTCTTTGCGAATTTGCATATAACAATAGTTACCACTCGAGTATAGGAATGGCACCTTTCGAAGCACTATATGGAAGGAGATGCAGGACTCCAGTGTGTTGGGAAGAGGTCGGAGAACTCAACTTTCATGGACCAACATTGATTGGTGAGACCAATGAGAAAGTCAAACTCATTCATGAGAGTTTGAAGACTGCGAGAAGCTGACAGAAAAGTTTTGCAGATGTTCGGAGAAAGGATCTACAGTTTCAAGTAGGAGATAAGGTGTTTTTGAAAGTGTCACCCACTAGAGGAACCTTGAGGTTTGGTCAGAAGGATAAACTGTAAAGAAGATTCATTGGACTGTATGAAATCCTGAGTCGTATTGGTGAAGTGGCTTACAGACTGGCCTTACCGCCAGAACTTCGGGGTGTGCACAATGTGTTTCATGTCTCAATGTTGAAGAAATATGTTTCGGACCCCTCACATGTGCTAAGACATGAGCCTCTAAAAATTCGAGAAGATGCCACTTATGTTGAGAAACCGGTCAGAATCATTGATACGAAAGAGCAAGAATTGAGGAACCAGACAATTCACTGGGTAAAAGTGCTTTGGGAGAATCACGAACTGGAAGAAGCTACTTGGGAATTGCGTGATCAAGTTCAGAAGAAGTACCCGCACATGCTACCAGAGGTTAGTGTTCATTTGGAGGATGTCGGACCCCAACCCAGGTTTAGTATAATTTATTCTTACTTTAATTGTGATTAGTCACTAATTGGGATTAGAGGACGATTATCTTGACTTTTTAGTTAGATTAGAATTTTGAATAACTTTGGGGAATTTTGAGAGCGCTGTGTTTGGTTTGACCGGGCCCGGGGTGGCCCGTGTGACGCGTGTCAATGTGGAGATTTGATTTATTGGATTTATTTGATTTTTGAAAATATGGATTTTGATATTTTTGAATTTGTTAATTTGATCCAGACAACTTTCATGTTTGTCCCGTCTGCATTTGAACCCTAGAAATCGCGTTTTTTGAGAAAAAGGGCAAATCAGTCTTTTCACACATAAGTCTCTGTATAAATTTCAAAATTTAAAAATCATAGGAAAAATATACTTTTTGAAAACTAAATTTTTCAACGATCATTTTTCTTTTCTTCATCAACTTCATTCGGGACCCACATTTGATAGTTCCAGCCATGTGAAGATTTCAGGGCCATTGGGGCCCACACCCTCAATTTAAAACCCAAAACCAGGGTTGGTTCCTTTTCTTCTCCTCTTCTTCATGTTAGTTCCTGCAATCAGGAGAAGACTCCTCTCCTCTTCTCACCTTCTCTTCCTTCTTGCATGTCAATGGGATTGAGCCTAACTTGAAAAATGAATTTCACCATCTTCATCTCCAACCCCCAAGCTTTCTAACCATACTATTTCCAAGGAATTTCAGCTGGATATATCATCTTTTTCAAAATTTTCTTCTTGATTAGGACTCCTAAAGGTCAGCAATGGCTTCCCTCTTGAAATCTTGGGTTTTCTAGACCCTCTTGAATTGTTCTATCATGCATGCAAAGGGGTTCCTTGAGAGTTCCTTCTAATTTCAAATTTGGTGGGTTTTGTGTCTTTTGTGAAAGTCCAAGAGCGAAACCTAGAGGGGGGGTGAATAGGGTGAGCCACGAAAAACTAGACCAAATAAAACTTTTTATCTTTTAAGTCACTTATGCTTTGAGAAGGATTAATTTTCATGTGTAGTGAAGCAATCTCTAAGATAAGCATGCCAAAGAAAACTAACAACAACTATCTTGATAGAGTCAAACATAAAAAAAAAAAATTATCCATGAAAAGAAAGATGAAAGATCAATCACCATGACACAAACATTTATAGTGGTTCGGCCAACATGCCTACATCCACTCCCGGTAATCCTACCGGATTTCACTATCTTAAATGAAGGTTTAGGATCACCTCAAACCTTACAAATACATCACTTATGCTTTTCAAGGCTAAGCAATAACCTATACACAATGCTTTTCTTAGGTTAAGCAATAACCTTTACAAGATGTTTTTCTCTTAAATAAAATGCCTATAGATGCATATATAAGAGAACAATGAAGTACAATTTAATGCCTCTAAAAAGGTTGAATAGAAAGTGAAAACTTAACTTCTAGAAGCATGCATATGAATGACAAAGTCTATGAATAATGCATGAACTAGAAATCACTCTATCTCTTTTTGAAAGATGAAACTATAATTAATGCAAAGATGATAAACATAAGTAAGAGAAAGAGTTGTTTTACAAACACTTGGTTTTTCAAAAGATCAAACTTGAATGATGAACAACCTTAAGATTAACAAGTTAGTTTTGAAAACATGGATTCATAACTCAAGTGAAATGTAAATCATATGTATATTTCAAAAAGTTAAACCATTTCAAAGTTCAAGGCATATTATGAAACACAACATCTCAAGAAGAAGGCGAACTATATGATCATGCTTGAAAAGAAAACAAGGATTTAAAAACAAAGCATGGAATTAATATTGGGATAAAGAAAGCACACCCATTTGAAGATCAAAGGTTGAATCAATGAATTGGCTTCATAATCCCTTCACTAATCCTCCTAAAAGTTGTCCTTTCTTGTCCTTAAAGATTCCTCAAAAGTTCAACCTCTTTTGCAAAACAAAAAGTCACTTTTTATAAAGAAAAATTTCCGAACGGCTAGTGCCCGGTCGACCTAGTACAGGGCCGGGTCGACCTCCCCTTAACGGTAAAAAAACTGCCCGTTGCAGAACTCCTTAACGGTCAGAATCCCGGTCGACCCACAGTGTGCCCGGTCGACCGGGTCCCTTGGCCCGGTCGACCGGCCACACAGGCAGGTCGACCTGGAGACAGCCCATAAAAACAGAATTTTTTAGGAAGATGAAAATGAGAGGGCTTCTTTCCAAGGGACTTTGAGGCACAATGAACAAGCTTGAGAAAATGACTTAAAAAGGATGAAAATAGAATTTTAAAGCCATGAAACTTTCAAACCAAAATATGGATTTAAAGCAATTTGAAAGCTTGAAATTATTTTTGAACTTAAGGAAAGAACATATTGAGATTTTAAAACTTGAACTAAAACCTTCATGAACTTTAAGATAATTAAGATTAGAAAACCATGCATATCATTTAATAAAAACAAAGATTATGAAAGAGAAATATGCATGAAGATCCTAAGATGAAGAACATGAAAGAATGAGAGGACAAGCTATGAAATTGAATGCATCCTATCAAATTGCAACAAAATAAAAACTCTAACATTTTGCATGGGATTTTTTGTAGCTTGGGATCTTGCAGAGATTAGCGGCATTTTTGGAGTGCATTTGAGACCCATCTTGACTTAAGGTAAGTGAATAATCAACTCTTTGAATGCATGGAAATCTACACCTTGTTTTCTCAAGAGTTTTGACTTAAAAATTGTATTTCATCCTACTGATTTTATATGACTATTTAAGGTGTGTTTTAGAGTGTTATATGTCTGGGTTATAATCAATCTTCTGCAGGATTTGAGTTTATGGAAATCTTATAGCCATGAATTATTTTACAAGGCTAAATTCTAAATCTTTGAAATTCTGCATGCTTACTTATGTGAATTTTGATGTGTTAGTTGATAATGTATATGGGTTGGGATTAGATTTAATGGTGATAGATGTGTTTGGAATAGTATAGGAATGATGGAAATGAAAGGTAGTGAAATGGTTTCAGAAATGCAGAATTTCTGCACTGGGCGAAACAGCCAGTGGGCTGTTTGCTCGAGTGAACCCGGTGGTCGCTCGAGCGAACAGGTCACTGTCTGATGAAAAACGTTGTAGAAACCTGTCCGCTCGAGCGAACTGTGTGTTAGCTTGAGTGAATGAGTTTCTGGAATGGCTTGCGCGAGCGAGCATATGTCAGCTTGAGCGAACTTGTTACTGTCTGCCAAAATTTGAAACAGAAGCTTGTTCGCTCAAGCGAATGTTCCGGTGGCTCGAGCAAAGGAAGTTCTGGGAGGGTTCGCTCAAGTGTAACTTCATCCGCTCAAGCGAACCTTGGCACAATTCAGGGTATTTTTCCTGTGTCCTGTTGATAACCAATTGTAGAGAATTGTTTCCGTAAGGCTTCATGGAGGCAAATAAGACATTTGAACCATGTTATCTCATAATGTTCAGATGAGAAATGTAGGTAAGTCTCACTATGCACTTTATGTCTCAAACACCGGAGATGTTCAGAGGCATCAAACTATGCTTTATAACCGGTGCTATGACATTAAGTGTATAATGAGAAAATTTTCAGGAGATCAATCAACCACTATGTATCACCTCATCCCGGATTTGTGGATTTAATTATGAATCTTCTTATAAATCGTTTGGAGACTTAATTGATCGGTTTGTTACGTTTGAAATTATCGGTGAAACTACTCATTTGAGTTGTTCAATTCTGTCCGTTTGTATTTTGTTCGGAGTAGTTCATCTTATCGATTTTTAAATGTATCATTATGATTTAATTTATTTCGATTCAAGTTTTGGAGTGGCACCACTAAGCTTAGGTTACCTAGTTGGGCTGATCACCCGGCTTGGGATCTTTAAAATTTTTCGCCAACTGCAGTTTGGATTTTGTTTGTTTGTTCTGGCCATGGCAACGGTTCTGTTTTCCGGTCCCATGAGTAGTGGTAATGGTTTCTATCTGTTTGATCTGGCCATTTCATATGGCAACGGTTATTTCTTCCGGCCATTCTATATGGCGATGGTTTCTGTCTGTGTGCTCTTTTTGCTTCGGTAATAGGAGAATTTAGCTAAATGTGTTTTGCCGATACTTTGATTATTTGTCAGTTAGTTTGAAATATTTAAAATCATGAAATCCTTTTATTTGTACAGAAATAACTCATTGGATTTACTCTTATATGTGTTTCGTTTCAATTGCATTTCAATGATTTTAGCATGGTATTTATAAAAGTTGTATATCTTATCTGTATTATTCACCTGCCAAACTGTCGCGTCTGATATTCTTTTGTTTGGTGTCAGATGTCGGACCCGCAACCCTTGAGGCGGAGTGCGCGCCGGAGGCAATAGGGTCTCAGGTGGAGCATGAGTGGCAACCAAATGATGTCATGTAGACGTCATATTGGGTCTGGAGCTTCGATAACACCTTTTGGGGAATGACTTCTGTTTTGAGAACTTGTTAATGGCCTCTGTTGGCCTTGTTTGGGATGTATAACTTAAATCACTTTAATCCTCACAACTTTGATCTTAACTTTGGGCTACGCTCTTATGTATATATTCCTCTTTGATACTAAACTTGTGCACTTATCTTATGTTATGTGTGATTTTTATTTTGCTACATGCTTCCGCGTATTATCATTTGATGTGAAATTGATTCATTGGTTGTGATGGATCGTCTAAAATCCTCACTGGGAATCCTGTGGGAAAATAATTAGCGTGTGCGGGCGGAGCTTTCTGGCCCGTCGCGCCACGTTCCCCGGATTAAGGACTTGATTATCAGGGCCTCGATCTGGGAGCGTGACACACGCTGAGCCAAATCTTCCATCACTAATGTGATGAGAGCACGATAGAGGTGTTGGTCTCGGAAACTCGGGGTGACGAGACCCAGCTAAATATATATACATGTAGCTAGAAAAGACTATGGCCGCGGAACTGGGTAACAGGATAGGCAGGATCTGGACTACAACTGGCAGGACCAAGAGGGGGACACTAAGTCGGTGGATCAGACTGACAAGGTTGTCCAAGCTTAGTGGTGCCGACTTATAGGTTACGAGAAGACAATAAAGACATATACATATATATACAAGTAGGTGCATAACACCTAAGCAAGCGGGACGGGGTGCCAATTGGCATATAAATCACATCCATGTCTGGTCATGCATATACAGGGCTAACAAGACACTTAAAGTGTATAAATCAGTGTTTCTGAAACAGGGGTAGTAAAATCACGTGAAAACAGGTGACTCCGTATGAAATCCAAGCGAAAAGAAATACCAAAGGTGTTAGATTGTATGAACTCAATCCATCAGATGAAGTAATAAATTGATTAATTCTTTATTTATCAATGATATCATGGTTACCTTTCATGAGATGAATGGTGTTTTTATTACTTAATGCACATGACCAATACATATGACATAGTAGTTCATGAGATGACCTAGGTTTCATTAGTATATTAGATGTGATATATATGTATGGATGAGATCCATATACGGGAGACATGTGTCCAAATCTTATACTTAAATATCTTCACAACCGGTGATGAGACTGGTCATCTCATCTGATAAGATTGCAGTACTTTGATTACTATGAGATAGTGTGATTTGTCTCGATCATCAGAATGTAAGATTCTGGATCATGGTGCTGGTACATTGGATGTATTGAAGGATTATGAGAAGCACCTTATGGAATACTGTCTCGAGTTTAAGGTTTGCTCTCATAATTCCTTAGCAAAAGGATCTCAATCCTGAGACATTGATGAACTCAAGTTTCTATCTATTCATTTGCTTTGAGTCACCAATGAGTGAGGCCAACTGTAGGTCAACACCTCGGTGTCTTGGATAGGTGGTATTAGGACTGTGGGAACATTCAATGGTCAAGATGAAATCTATCTATATTATCCCATTGTGCCGATTAATGGATTTGTCATTAGTAAGTGCGCACCCATCTCGATTAAGAGTTAATTGGATGGTACTGATAATCACTGTGATTAATTGGGTCTCAAGGATAATAAGATGTGGATTTAAATTGGTGGGACAGTTTTAGTCCAATTAATCCATGGATATTGATAGAGGGGCCTACTTGTGGTAATCGGGAAGTTTTGGGTCTTCATTGCAATTTATTCCTAAGACTGGAGTGCAATTGCATTTATATAGTGGTGTTATTTGCAATTAACTGTGGGCCTGGATTGCACATGAGATGTGGGATCGTGGTGTCCCAGTTGGAGTGAGCTTTCTATGGAATCCCTAGTGGTCCCCACGCTAGCCCAAGTTATTGGAAAGATACTAATCATACTTAAACTCTAAGATGAATGAATTAGAAAGCTACTATTTCTATTTGAAGTGAGACTTCTATTTCAATTAGTACAAGGGGAAGGAAGGAGGTTGCTTAAAGCTATAAAAGGGAAGCAAAGGGGCCGGGACGTCTATTTTTGGAATTCACGCCCAACCCCCCCTTTGTGTAAGAGTTTCACATCTCTCTCTTCTTTTTTCTAGTTCTTTTCTAGTTTCCTTAAGAGCTTCTAGTTGTTTTCTTTATGAGATCCCACCCATCTCCTTTAGAGAAGAGATCTGATACGGGTCATAGCGTGGAAGACTAAGAGGTCTAGGAGATCCGAAGTTGCTTACAAAGAAAGATTTTCTTTAACTAGCAAGTCTTCTTCTCCATTAGAGCACTACCAGGTTCCAGAGATATAATCTGCTTCTCTATTAGTTGTGGATTATTTTGTTGCATGGTGTTGCTTGTTTTTATTGCTGTACATGATTGATGAGACAGAGGGACTACATTCTGGATGTGGTTTACGGCCTTATGGTTGCTTGATCCCTGAGTCAAGAGGGTCAAAAAGTTTTGAAAATCTGTCCATGAGGCCCACCTACTTCCAACAAAAGGATCTCCACAAAATACTGGACCATACACGGAGGATCTAAGATTTAAATCAAAGTGCATAAGGGTGTTGTATGTCTATTTTTGTCACTGGCTTGGGAGCCAATAAAATGAAGGACATTCCAAGCTCCTTATACAATTTGACAAGTCAAAAAATCCTTAATGAATCTTCATGATGGGGTTTTTTCCACAATTAAGCTCCACATTCCATTTTCTCGGTCTCATCATCGCATTGGGGCTCCAAACAATACCTCCCCAGGCCTTAAAAGAATATTTCACGACTTCTTGCATTGATCTAGGCCTACTGCACAGTTGGCTCGAGCGGACTAGAAGTTCGCTCGAGCTAAAAAATCTTTGTGAGGGGTTCGATCGAGCGGACCTTCCAAAGTCAGGTTGGCTCGAGCGAACTGTCACAGAAGACAATTTCTGGGCAGTCTGGCTCCTTCCTTTCTTCCTTAGCAAATCCCTTTGAACCACTTCTATTCCACAACCATTTAAGTCTCTTTTCCTTCTCCAAACCATTATAACTCCACCAACAACCACTCCACCAAAATCATTAAACCACATTTATTTCCCACTTCATTTATCACAAGAACAACCATCATTTATGAAGATCCATAAGTGACAAATAACTTTAACAAAATATAATGTACACATTTTAAGAAATCAAATAAGAGAAAAGACTCACCAATATGCACATTTCAAGGTTATTAAAATTCATAGATAAAGCATAGGTGAAGGCAATAAATGAAAATTCATATTTTCACATAAACATGAAATCATTCAACAACCCATTCATCCACTTGCCTTGGCCTCAAGGATGACAAAGCAAGCTCCTAATCTCCCTCTTAAACTCAAAATCACCAAGCTACACAAAAACCCCCAATTATAACCCATTACAAACCCTAAATGGCCAAAACAATGAAATAAAAAGAGAGAGCTCCCCATAATGGAGATGGAGGCTCTCTAGGGCTACAAGAATAAAAATCTAGTAAACGGAGAGGATTGCTTACTTGAAAGGTCCTCTACTGGCAAGAGCTAGCTCAAAGAAGACCCTAGAGTGGGTGGATTTCTCTCACAAATGATGCCCTTCGAGAGTTCTCATGATGAGGAAGAAGATGGTGAAGTCCATTTTTCCTTTAGCAAGAGTTTGGTGGTGGATTGAAGATGAAGGAGCAAGAAAACCAAGAAGAATAACCCTAGGGCTGGAGCTTTTCCTTCCACAAGAACATGAGAAAGAAGAAGAAGAAGAAGATGGGCTCACTATATATACAAAGTGGGGATGGGTCCCACAACTTACAAGGTTTGTTGAGCTAAAGCATGGGTTTACGGGCCTTAGATAAATTCGACAAAGAAGGGATAAACAATCATAAAAAAATCTACTTTCTAAAAAATATATATTTTGAGGGTTTTGATGACGTCGAATTTAGTGTCCAGATTTTGTGTAAAAAGACTGTTTTGCCCTCGGAAATGTAAAAGCCGGGTTTCGAGATCTCGAACGGGAATGAAGTCAACATGAAAGTTATAGAGGTTAACGAGATAAGTCAAACAAAATCAAAACACGAATCATCAGAAATCTCAGATAATCCCCCAAGCACACACAAAGTCACTAAAAGAACCCCCAAAGGGTCTCACTAAATTAAGAAGGCACTCAAAACTCCCCAAAGCTATATAGAAGCTATTTTATTCCCAAACTTAAACCAAAATCTACTGATCTCACTTAGAGCTAAAACACGACTCAATTAGTGCTAATTGAGGTCACTCAGGTCGGGATCTTACAGAAATCAAATCACCGAAAAACATTTCAAATCGACAATAGGACTACTCTAAGCAAAGTACAAACAAACGAAAACGGAACGAAACAAACAAGTAGCATTACCGATATTTTTCCAACGTGGCGAACCACTGAAAGCTATTTCAAATCAATTTACGTGGCGAACCACTTAAAGCTATTCCAAATCACTTGTACGAAATTATATACAATCTTCAAAACCGAAATGAGTTAAGTAGTTGTGTCGAAATGGCGTATACTGGATCGTCTCAATGAGCACTCATAGTCCAAATTTGGTGCCTCCGAAGTTATCTGGCATTTGGAGCCTCCAAGTTCATAACGAGACTTCGATAAAAGTCCGATGTATTTCCCAGGTAAATTGAATTCCAAAGGTTCTCCTTATTTCCTTCTGAATTTCCATGTTACAATTGTTTTGGATTCAAATTTCCCATTCCTAAGCATAATTGAGTCCTTTGGAGGTCTGCACATCAACATAGGAGAAAATAGTGTGCAGGAACAACCTCGAGACAGAACATAGGCCCGCTCGAGCAGGCTATTTCAGAGACCTACTCGCTCGAGCGAACCCCAAGCTTGCTCGAGCGAGCGAGGTTCTGTCCTGCTCTTCGTCAGGCAGTAGCCTATTCGCTCGAGTGACAGCATGTCCGCTCGAGCGGACAACCTACTTGCTGACTTATCCATTACCGAAATCTCTGCTCCTTCGCATGTTTCTGGTTCTATTTTCTTTCTTTCAAACTCATCATCTTTCCAACACAATACCGAACCTTCTTTAGCTTCAAACAAACTCCATTCAACACCAAGCATAACAACATATTCCATTCACAAATATAATTCCAAAACAGATTATAATAATATGAAATACATAATTCAAAAATGCCTTTCCAACATCCTAGAAGCCATCAATTGACAACAAACCCAACTTGTGATAAAAGACAACTTATAGAAAGCAAAGACATAAGCCATACACTAAAACATTTTTGAAATCAAACCGTTCATAATCAAAAGAGCAGATTTGAAAGCCTTATAGATTCTAACTCAGAATTTTAGGATGAGACTAAATTTTTAGATTAAATGCTTTCCATTATCAGACCATTTACTTACATTTCCAGAGCCTACATGCTCTCCCAAAACTTCCCATTGTCCAACAATTTCAAAGCCAAAAATTCATCATTCTTAAATAAAACATCCCTTTTTCCATCCCTTTCATAAAATCATCAAGTCCAAATCCGTCATCATGTGACAAAAATCAAGATTTAATTATACTAGGGAAGGATTCAAGGGCACCATAAGAGTGAAATACATGACTTGTAAATACATGGTTGATGCTAATAGCCAAAAACTAGAAAATCAACATGATCAATTAAGCATATAATAGATGGAAAACATGTTTTAGAACCAAAATACCCAAAATCAGTAACATGCACATGAACAAACTATGTCAGTCACTTGCCTTGGCCTCTATCACTCCAAGGTCACTCTCTAATCTCACCAATTAAACATTAGCACACCTAAAAAAAAAAAAAAAAAAACATATTAAGAAAATGGCTCACAAATGAAAAGTAATCAAGAAGAGGAATTGGGTCTTGCATGTTGAAATGCTAGGCCTCCAAGGGTTGCTCTATCATAATCTAAAGGAGGAAAAGAGGTCTCATACCTGAAGGACTTGAACCTAGCAAGAAAGAGTTCAAATGGAGGGCTGCTCGGCTTTGTTTTGCATAAAAATGGCATCTATAGGGAGCTAGAGAGGTGGGGAAGAGAATGGAGAGGTCAAGCCTCTAATTGGCAAGATTTTGGTGAGATTTTGAGAGAGGAATGGCTAAGGAAAGAAAAGGAAGGAGTTCAGCTGAGTTACTGCAGCAAAGACTTGTTTGGGGAAGGAAATGGAGAGAAAAGAAAGAAGATGGGCTTAAGTAAGTTGATGATGGTGGGGCCCACAACTTAAAACTTTTCATGGGCTCGGAACTGGGCTTTTTGGGCCTCTGATGGACTTGATGAAAGAGACTAAAATGATCCTCGAAAAATCAAGTTTTCAAAAAGTATAGTTTTGGCATGGTTCTAGAATTTTGAAATTTGGGCTCAGATTTTAATGTGAAAAGGCTGTTTTGCCCTAGGGCTGAAAAACTGATCTTCTGGGCTTTGAATGGAGTCGATGTGAACAAAAAAGTTGTTGGGGCTAATTTGACCTATCAAAAGAGATAAAAGTTGGAAATCTTCAAAATCAAGAACAATCCCCCCACGCTGACAGGTGCAACCCAAGGCGTCCCTAGGCTGCCATACTGGGTCTGACGGCTCTCAAAATTCCCCGAATTTATGGAAAAGCTATTTTAATATACAAACCAATTCGATTAGGGTCAAATCTCACTTAGAGAACTAACCCACCACTAAAAACACACTCAACGCGAAAATTAGGGGTAAGGGTCTTATAGGGAAGTGAGCCCCCACCCCGTTGTAGACACCTCGTTTGGCCCCTATGATGGCCTTAAATACCTGTCATATATAGCGGTGCCCCCATTTCACCCATAATTGAATGATTAATGGCATAATTAAAATTAATTAATGACGATGAAGATGCTTGTTGATAGTTTTGGACTTAGTTTGACGACTTATAGAAATTCGTGAGAGAGAAAAGCCAAATTGCGTCGAGATCCCGAGTCAAATTCACTACTTATACAGGGACTGGACCACGACACTAATTACACGTATTCCGGACCACTTAAAGCATGCTTTGGCCATTTTCCACAAAGATCACGTTTAGCTTGCCTAAATGTCATCCGATTAGCCTAAGTTAGGAAGCCGGATCCATTGATCCAGAGGTCCCCCTTCTTTCCAGCCCCCAACCATCAAGACATTTGGACCCTTAGATTCTTAACTTCGAGGGCTTTCCGACGGCATGTGTTAGGATTTTTGTTGTTGCTAATTTGATGGAAGCACTATCTCTATCAGTTAATTGATCACACACATTCATCATAGTTTGGACCTTGAAATCTGGACCTTAGACTTGAAAATGCTTTTGATTTTCAAAGACTTCTTCCTGCATGTTTTTAGAACTTAAAATGTATTTTCGAAAGCCTAAGTTCTTCATGCATGATTTTGAAAAATCAAGTTTGAAATCGAGGTTCATGTTTTGCATACATATCCCACTTTTAGAATCATTTTAGTATGCATAAAACATATTGGCCTGGAGTTCATGTTTTCATAAAACACTTTCTCAAAAATCAGATGGAACTCTTCTCTGGCCTGTGTACCCGGTCGACCGCGCCAAGCACCAGGTCGACCGCGTACACTAAAACAGGTTCTCAAAATTCTGAAGATATTTCTCAGAAGCCTGTGTACCAGGTCGACCGCGCCAATGACCAGGTCGACCGCATACACTGAAACAGTTTCTCAAAAAATCTGCAGAAATGTCTCAGAGCTCAGTGTACCCGGTCGACCGCGCACAGGGGCCGGTCGACCGCGCAAAGAGCAGTTGGCCAATATGACCGTTGGACCCGGTCGACCGCGTGGTCATGGGGTCGACCGGGCCAACTAGCCGTTGGACTGTTTTTTGTATAAAAGTCTACTTTATTCCCTTCTTTTTCAAGGCTGTTGGCATGAAATCTTTGAACCATTTTGAAGCATAAAGAAGAGGAATAAGCTAGTTAGAGGCCTACTGGAAATCAAATGTTTGAGATTTAAAAAGGTATATCTTTTAAGTTAACTTTGATTTTCATTCCATTTAAAATCATGTATGTTTAATTCTTTGTAATCCCATATTTGCATGATTTTTAGCTTTAGTTGAGATGTTTTGCAAACACAATATCACCTTGGAATACTAGATTGTTTTGCAAACATCCTTGTCTCAATCACATGTGTTTTTAATCTTTAAAACTTCATACAACTTGTGTAGCATGTCTTTCCAAGTTGTTTGAATTCTTCATGTGATTAGTTTATAACTTCAATCATCTTTTTCAGTGCTTAGATTTTCAAATGCATCAAGCATTCATTTGTGAGCTTCCTATTAGAAAATGATTGAAGTAAACATTCATACACTTTGAGCACACACCTTTGCTAAGTTGTTTGTGTATGTTTGTATCATGATTTAAACTTTCATATCAGCCTATTTAAGAGGCAAATGTATTAAGCTTAAATTGTATCTCTTTGAGTGTTTGTGTAGACACTTCCTTGAGAAGAAATCTTTATCTTGTTAAGGTTATTGCTTAGCCTAAGAAACGCACATTGTAGAGGTTATTGCTTAGCCTTTGAAAAGCATCTTGTAAAGGTTATTGCTTAGCCTAGAAAAGCACATTGATAGGTTGTTGTTTAGCCTAGAAAAACATCGTTGTAAAGGTTATTGCTTAGCCTTTTGAAAAGAATAAATAGTGGAAATCCGGTGGGGTGTTGGATCACAAGCCGGTAGTGGATGTAGGCATTGATGCCGAACCACTATAAATCTTTGTGTGATGATGTATGCTTGTGGTGATTACTCTTGTTAGCTTCCGCATCTTGTTTGGTAAATCATCTCTTGTGTCTAATTAATTTTTAATGAAGTTAAAATTGGCCATAATTAGTCATTAAGTGTAGATCACCCTATTCACCCCCCCTCTAGGGTAAGGATCCCGGACTTTCAGCATGTAGAACGTCCATATCCAATAAGCGGATCAAAAGTTATGATTGTTCGAAGTTGCCTTCGAAAGGTGTTGGAAATCCATCTTGGCACCACCCAAGTGGCGCCCACCCTCCCGAAATCCATCTAGGCGACCTATGCTGGGCATCCACACTATCCAGGACCACCTAGGCACCCCATGGTGGGTAGCCACCCTCCAAATCCATTAGTTTTGCCTAAGGGCAGTCGGGACCACTCCAAATAGGGACCCAACTTCATAGAATATGAAACCCCCATCCTATCCAATTCCACCTAGGTGCCAGCCTTGTGGCACCCATCTTGTCCAAGACCACCTAGGCACCACCCTTGTGGCGCCCAACCAATTATGTGCCTATGTAGGTCCTCCGCAGCTGAACATCTGTCCATCCTATCCCGACTCCAAATGGGACCAATTTCTAAAAGTGAACCAAACCATCTAGGCGCCTCCCTTTAGGCGCCAAGACCGCACATTCCACCTAGGCTCCTCCCTGTGGGCACCCAGACTATGCAAACCACAAAGGCTCCACCCTATGGGCGCCCATCCTGTTTGCAAACCTTAATTCTCCCAAAAACAACTTAACCCGCCTTGGGATGCATGAAACCTTCTAGAAGCAAGAAATAATGAGGCCCTAGCCCTCCTAAACTCGTCCTAAACCTCTATATAATCCCTCTTAACCCTATTTGGAAGAGGGGCTACCCTAAAAGGAGAGAAAAATAGAGAACAAGCAAGAAGAAGAAAGGTAGCCACCATTAGAGAGAACTTTAGATCTAGAGAAGAATAAGAGGAAATAGAGGAGGAGGCTTCCATATCTTCAACTAGAGCTATGAGTCTTTGCGAAAGCTTCGTTTTAGGAACTTGATAAACGCACGATATACCGGTATTCCTAAATCCCTCCCTTCTTTTATTGCATTTCATTGTCAACGTTGTTTGGAAACATGCTTAGGATCATTTAAGCATAATAGATCTATATCAGTTTTCGATAAAAATGGTACTAGTGCATCATCATATTAGGAACATGTTTGGGTTCATTCTAATAGAGTAGATCTGCATTAATTTCGTAGTTCTAATTGCATAACTAAATTAGGTCTCACATTAGTTCCATCATCATCATCATTTAGAACAAGTGAATCGCAAAGAGCCCCCAACAAAAAGGCTGAGCGCCACCCACTTGGCGCCTACCCTCTCCCGAATAGGCTGGGTGCCACCCTTTGGGCGCCTACCCTTCTGAGACAGGGATCTGGGCATTCGATCTCCCCTTGTTGCATCATTTTCTCGTAGATTCGTTAGTTGCATCACTAGTAGTTTGCATTAGGACATTCGCATTAGTTGCAGAATATCGGAAGTTGTGCTAAAAAATCCTAAGACTATTCTGCATTTGTTGCGGTTCGTTGAAAACCTTGACTGAACAGGGTAGGCACCACAGGGTTGGCGCCTAAGTGGAATTTTTCACTTCTGTGCACAATTTCCGATCTTCCGCATTTAGTTCATTTATGAGTTGCATAACAATGATATGTTTGGTTGTTTGATGTGTTCTGAACTTCGAATTATCATTTCTATCACACCTCATATCATTTGAATCATAAAGTCATAAAAAACCAAAAAATCATAAAACATAAAATCACTTCTTCTCTTTCCTTACTCTCTAGTAAATTAGAGAAGAAACCAAAAACAAATTAAAAGATACCCAGAAAATCCAAAAAATAGCAGGTAGATGGTCTAGGTTATCAAATCTCGTGCCTACGTAGGATAAACCCTAAGATTAACTAAAACATCATAATTAATTAACTTAAGAATCCTCAAATCATTAAGAACCCTAAATCAAAGAATCTTAATTAATTTGGACTAAAATTGGATTGAGAAATCACTAAAATCAATTAGGGAACCCAAACTGTTAAGATAGACTCCTCCCCCTTTGAGCCTAGCTTGCTCATTCACTAAAAGCCCCTAATTGAGGATTAAATCTAATTAATTAAGATCCTAATCTCAAACCAATTATTACAGTAAAAACCTTTAACTCAAAAGACCTTAAGACCCTAATTAATTTAGATTAAAAGTAACTAAGAACTTTAAAACTCCTTTTACCAAAAAAGAAAAAAAGAACTTTAAAACTCCAAAACCCTAAAATACAAAGCCACCTAGGTGCCCATCTTGCCAAATCCACCTGGGACCACCCCCTGGGCGTCTAGCCTGCTCAATCCCTAAGAAACATCAATTAAAACCTAATCTCATTAATTAACCCCAATCAACATAATAAACCACTGTTAACTTAACAGACTTGAAACATTAATCAATTTGGACTTGAATCAACCTAAGAAACTCAAAACCTACAAACCAAGACAGACATTCACCTGGGCGCCACCCCTTGGGTACCCATCCTGACAAGTCCACCTGGGCATCACCCCCTGGGCGCCTAGCCTATCCAATCACTAAGAGACCCAAACTGAAATTAATCAAAATCCGGATTTAATCCTAATCAACACATCAGAACAACTTTAAATCTAAAATAACTGAAACCCTGATCAATTCGGCCTCGAATTAACTTGAATTAAAAGATTATCGAACCAACTCAAACCATAAGGCAGTCACCAAGGGACCACCCCCTGGGCGCCCAACCTGTCAATCCACTTAGTCACCATTCCTTGGGCGCCTAGACTGCCCATTCCTTAGGAAACCATCAATTAAAAATCAAATCTGATTAATTGAAACCTAATTCATTCCTAACTGAACACACTAAAACACCTTTAAATTTAAAATAAGTGAAACCATATAAGTCTGACCTCGAATCAATTCCAAATACACAAAACCAACCCCGACCTCAAGATAGTCACCTGGGCACCACTCCCTAGGCGCCTAGCATGTCAATCCACTTAGGCACCATCCCTTGGGCACCTATCCTGTCCAACTCCCTTGAAAACATCAATTAAAAGTTAAACCTAATTAATTAAAATCTAACTCCATCCCAACTAACTACGAACAAACACTCTCCATCAAAATACACTAAGTCGTATCAATTCAAACTTGAGTTGACCTAAGAATCACAAAACCAACCAAAACTTAAGACAGTCAGTCTGGGCGCCACCCCTTGGGTGTCCATCTTGCCAGTTCACCTGGGCACCACCTATGGGCGCCCAACCTATCCATTGTAAGAAAAACCCCAATTAGCCACTTAGCATAATTAATTGACACTCAAACCAATCCCAACCAACATAATAAAACATTTTTAATTTGAAACACTTGAAACCTTAAACGATTTGGACTTAGTACCTAAAATCCTTAAAAAATCAACAAACGACCGCGTAGGCTCCACCCCTGTGAAGCCTAGCCTACACTTTGACCCTAATCTATCAACTCAACTAAAAACAAATAATTAACACCTAACAACTCAAACTGATTAAGACCAGAATGTAAAACAATCCCTGGACCCAAGGACCAGTAAGTAACTCCCATACGAAATATTTGAAAATCATAGGCAATCCACCTGGGCGCCACCCCCTAGGCGCCCATCCTACCAAATCCACCTGGGCGCCACCCCATTGGTGCCTACCCTGTCACTTGCACTAAAACGTGAATCCTTTATTTTGTTCCAAATCCGGATCGAATCACTTTGACATTAGAACATCATAGACTTAAAACAATCTTAAACATTAAAATTCCCCAAGTAAAAACCCCCGGAATACCGAAAAGAGATTGAAAAGTCTGAAAAGCATAAACTGTCAGGATAGGCTCCACCCCCTAGCCGCCTACCCTGTTTTAATCTTGAATTGCGATCTTCAACTACGTTTTGGAATCCTGATTTAAATTTAAAATAATAGAAACTTAATATATTTAAAAAAACATTAATCAGAACATTAAAACACCCTCAACTTAACTCTCAATCAAGCCACAACTTAAAATAAACCAAACCAATTAAGATCTTACCCAACAAACTGCTTAGGCACAGGAACTATCAAACTTAGGCTATTTGCAACCTAGGAATAAATTGGATTACCTTGTTAGTTAACTTAGAGTATTAGGCTTCGCCCCATCACTTTTCCTATTTCATTAGGGAATTGGGAGGGCTGATGTGGGCGGTCTAGGACCTTAGGATAAGGTTAATCCAATGATCAATAATAAAGCACTAATCACGTAAATCCAAGTAAATCCCCTAGTTGAGCCCTTCTATCCCAATATAAAAAATCCATAGAAACTATCAAATCAACAAAATAAACCCCAAAAGATTTTTCCTTTATTTCTTCCTCCACCTCTACTACCAGATATTTAATCGAACTTAATGATAAAAGAAAATAAAGAATTGACTCCTAAAATTGAATAAATGAGATTGAAGAGATGATATGAGTGATTTCACACACACTTTTAAACAATCACGACCCATCGGCCACCCTAAAACAAAAACCGGCCCATCGGCCATCCCCAATCAATTAAGGCCCATTGGCCTTTCACTTTTATCACTCGTGTATCACACACGAGAAACATAGAGATCACAAGTCAAAATCTCATTTGCATCACCATTTTGATTGAAAAGTCAGCATTTAAACCCTATTTTTCCAAGGGACCGATCCTCTTCTTAAATATTTGGCACCTTCCCCCCTTTTATTTTCTTCATTTTTAGTTACTTTATTTTACTTGGATCTACTATGATTTAGCTGTGTGAGGATTAACTCTTATTTAGACTTTAACTCATGACCCTAAATTGACTGTAAGACCCCGACCCGAGTGACCTCGATTAGTGTTGATTAAGTTGTGTGTTAGTTCTAAGTGTGTTTAGTGTATTTTGGTTTAGTTTGGGTTTAGAATAGCTTTGTTAAAGCTTGGGGGAATTTTGAGCGCCTTTGTGATTAGTGAGACCCTTTGGGGATTCCCTTTTATGACTTTGCGTGTACTTGGGGGATTAATCGAGATTCTTTGAATTTGTGTTCTTATCCCGTGTTGCTAATCCCGTCGATCTCTTCGACCTTCATGTTGAACCCGTTCCCGTCCCGAATCCCAACTTTTATTGCTTTGAGGGCAAATTAGCCTTTTTACACTAAATCTGGACCCAATATTTGATATCCCCTAAACCCGCGAAACATATACTTTTTGGAAATTAGAAATTTTGACGATCATTTCTTCCTACTTTGTCGATTTCATCCGAAGTCCCGAAACCCATGATTTTGACCCCAGAATGTTTCCTAGTGGTGGAGCCCACTTGCAAATGCTATATAAGCACCCATCTCTTCCTCCTCTCTCTTTTTCCAGCAACTCTCTTCTTGCCTAGGGTTTTTCTTTGTTCTTCTTCTTCTTCTTGCTCTTCCCATCTCTAATCACCATCCACCTTGGATCATTTGAGAAATGGAAGTGATCTTCTTCTTCCGCTCCATTAGAGCTCTCCATTGATAGCATTTGTGGAGGAAACCTCCCATTCCAAGATCCCCTTTCAGTTAGCTCTCTCCATTTGGAGATTTTACAAGTAAGCTTTCTTCCTAATCTCTTAGATATGTATTCTTCTTGCCCTTGAGAAGCTCTATTTTCAAGATTGGAAGATCCCTCTTTCTATTTCATTCTTTGACCATTTTAGGGTGTGTTTTGGGGGTTTTTGTAGAGATTGTGGTTATGAGCTTGGAGAAGTGATTAGGAGCTTGATTTGTGTTTAGAGACTTTGAGGCAAGTGGTTGAATGGGTATTGCAAGCTTTGAATAGTTTTCATGAAATGCATTGATGGATTCTCTACTTCTTTTGTGCCTCATTGATTTACATGCTTTTGAAATAAATGCTCATGAATGAGTTAGTTGATGTATTAACTCTTGAAAGCTTGTCTTTATGATCCTTCTTTTGGTTGTTTTTCTTGCTTTAAATGAATCCTTATAATTGGTTGGTTATCTCTTTTCTTGGTGATTTAATGGGGGTGAATGAGAAGGTGATATTGGTTGAATGTTCATGAGATTTGATGGTGTTTTGTTAATTGTTAGAAGTAAGAATTGGCATTCTCATTTTGACGAGGGAATGGGACTCAAAGGAGTTGTAAGAAGGAGAGAAATAGAAGAGAGCAGAACTGTCCCGGAACCCATTTGTGGATAGTTCGCTCGAGCAAACCTGGTGGTCGCTCGAGCGAAGTGCCCATAACAGGCTCCAAACCATTCCAGTAGACAGTTCGCTCGAGCGAACCCCTTATTCGCTCGAGCGAACATTCCCAGGATCACATCAGGCTCCTTACAGAACCTTGTTAGTTCGAGCGGACTAATTGTTCACTTGAGCCAACAGGTTTGCTCGAGCGAACCCATTACGCTCGAGTGAACTCTCCCAGAAATTTTATCAGAGCGTCAGAGAACATTGTTAGTTCAAGCGAACCATTTATTTGCTCGAGCCAACATGTTCGCTCGAGCGAACCCATTATCCGCTCGAGCGAAGCTCCCAGAAACCCATTCTAGAGAGCTCATCGCTAGAGCGAACTTCCTGTCCGCTCGAGCGACCAGCACTGTTCACCTAGGACTAATCTATGAGCAAAAATGAAATGTTTATTTGATTGAGAGGCGTTGTTGGGAACTCTGTTGTGATGGGAAAATCTAGTAACCATTGCATAGCACCCATTTGAAAAGAGAAATTGAATCACAAGTTTTCATTTGAGTTTTGAAAATCCTAAGGTGTATAAAGAGCCCGGAATGTCCCCAAACTTAAGGAGTGCCAATTTTTATTGTATATGACATACGAGACCTTTATTCACTTTGATTGAATTTCGAATCCCGATATTTGTCCCGAACCACTTGAATTATGATTTACCATCCCCGAAAATACTGAATTTGCAATTGTACCATTTTGCTAATCCCGATATGCACTTTCCATTTAAAATGATATTTGAGCCTTTGAGCACCCCGTCCCGCCCGTTTATATAAGTGCATTATATGAATTTTGTACATGTCTGGATTTATGATATTTGACCTATGAGTCGGCACCACTAAGCTTGGATAATGTTGCCGGTCTGATCCACCGACTTAGAAATCCAGCTCCCATCCCGCCAGTTGCAGTTTGGATCCCACTACCTGGTTATTACCGTGGTATTGTCCCGATGCCGCAGATTGCTATTGTAGTTCCCGATGCCCGGTTCGCTACCGTGGTCATGTCCCGTATTTATTTTATATATATATATATATATATTACTTATGTTGCATCTCCTCACTTCGGTGACTGAGGTCAACATCCCGATATGCTCACGTCACTTCAGTGATAGAGGACTTAGCTCCGTGTGGTTGCCATCTTGTTGTTTCCCTTTTCCCTTGGATACCTTACTTATTTTATATTGCATGTGTATTTTGTATAAATGATTCTTTCATTTTATGAAATTGGTTGTTCTAACAGGTTGAAATGTTTTTCCAAGGTAAATTTTATATTGTCATAACTCTTCACCCATTTGCCAAACCGTCGTGTTTGACCCTTGTTTTGGTACTCAGGTCCCGTCTTCGGTTATCCTGAGGAGGAGCACGAGGAGGCGATCGGAGAACCGCAACGTCTAGTTGAGTGGCACACCGATAATGTCGTTTAGACATTCGGGTGTTTAAGCTGCGTAACATTTTGGGATAGAATTAACCCCTCTTTTGAGAGCATGATACTTTGTTTATATTAGCCTTGATTGGCCTCTATTTTTGGGGAGTTGTAATTAAATGATCTTGTTGCAAACCTTAACTTACTTTTGGGAATTAGCCAATGATCATTGCTCATTTTGATACTGGTATTGAATATGTTTAATCTTGTTATCTTGGACATGAATGTATGAATTAGATTTGCTACACGCTTTCGCACTTTAAAAGAAATATTCATGTTGATGTGATATCCTCACCGTGGACATCTGTGAGAAATCGCGTGTACGAGTGGCATCCTTGATGGACTCGTATACGTTTTGATTAAATTAATTCAAAGTGTTGACATAGATTGTATCATTCATTCATTTATCCTTCATTAGTCCCAATCCTAGATTAGGCCCGTGGGACCCGGTCCGGGGTCGTGACATTGACCCAACATAAAAGATACCTAAAGAGACCCAAATCAATGTGACAAGACAATTGTCATGTGTTGCCGGCAACACATTAGACGAAAGGAAGAACCCAACCACTTATTTTCTCCCCACATTTCTTCTGCTTTCGTCGAAGAACAGTGTTATGGCCATTACCGTGGTCCATCGATTTTAAGCGTAGTCGGAATCCTCATTTTCGATGTAAAGTTTAAATAGCACATATAGATAAATGGAGATTTCCCGAGCCAAATGTCTTTCTTTGGGGGGTCAAAATTCACATCTGACGGCCGTCTCACAAACACTATCCATAAGGAGATCTATATCTAGTAACCAGATAAATAAAAGCCCTCCATGGGGAATGACCATTTTTAAGATGGCGCGAGGCTAATACTTTCCTTACAATGGACCTATGATGGAAAACCATGGGGATTTCTCAATTTAAATGCCCTGCTCCCGCTCCCGCTTAATATTTTAGAATTGAGGATTTCTTTTTTAGGTATTAAGGCCCACACATATAAACATCAAATCATCTCATGATATGACCAATGATTGGTTCCAAGTTAAGTTATATTTAAGGAAAGTTCAGTTTCTTACATTAGTGTTACCAATGGGTCAATCTCATAGGTCCACCAACACTAATTAGAACTCTTTCCAAAATTAATTTGATTTGACCAATTTTGGTAACTACTACGTTTGATTTGGAAACATTCTATAAAAGCATTCATCCATAAATAGAAAGTGCTAAATATAGAAACTAGTCTTCTCCTCCACATGTCCAAAGTGGAAAAGACTTTTTGGACTTCTTAGGCTTTTCAAAACTTTGCGATTCCTCAAAACCTTTGAGAATCTCCAAAACACTTTTGGTAATCTTCAAATTCTTTGATTAGGAGTCCAACTACACTTTCCTTCTTCGTCTCGGACACCGCCAAAATTTACAAATTAAAAAAATTGCATAAATTCATATGCCTCGACGATGAGACTTACATGGTAATCTAATAATGGAAATAAAACGGCTATAGGGAAATTCACCATGCATTGCCCTTTCGCAGAAAACCAAGGAAACCATGATGCCCTTTACACTTAGCCTCAAATAAACTAACAACTATAAAAGAAAGTAAAAGACTTGTGGGCCACATGGAGAGGACAAGATCACCTGCATGTTAGTATCTCATACAATCATACAAATTACAAAACAAGGCTGCCAAATCATGGTGGAAAAACAGGATGCCAAAAGAGACCTGAAACTGGAGAAAAAAAAAAAAAAAAAAAACATAACCTGCAACCTGCTGTCAGTTTACCCGATCGACCTGCCAAAGGTTTTGGTCAACTGGCCTATAGGCACCCACTTGACCAAGCACTAGGTCAGGTCGACTGGACTGACGAATATTAGATTTTGGTTTTTTTTTTGTACTAATTCAATCTATCCCAAATCGCTTCTAATGGCTTCCTACCATCCCTCCATCATGTTTAAACCTTTTTGTGACATTCCAAACATGGATCTACTACAAAAAGCAAGCAAACCCATTCAAATCTGCTCGTTACATAGCCCTAGGTCTATCCTCTTCACATCTCATGCAAAGATTAGATCTACACAATTGATTTAATATGATTAGAGATGAGGTATGACTCTGATACCAATTGTTGAAAGTAGGTGGGCCTCGTGGATAGATTTCAAAAACTTTTGACCCACTTGACACAGGAATCAACTATCCATAAGGCAACAAAACCCAATACAGGATCCAAGTCTCCAATCTCACCAGCCATGATCAATAGAACACTATCTCCAAGATAGAAAATAGCAGCCAACAAGCAACCATAAAATCCACAACATACAAAGAAGTAGATTATACCTTGGGAGCTCGGTGTTGCTCTAATGGAGAAGTTGACAAGTTGTTGGATGAAGAACTATTTCTTTCTAACAAATTAGGATCTCCAAGACCTAATTGTCTTCCACGCTCTGACCCATATCATATCTCTTTTCTTAAGGAGAAGGGTGGGATCACCAAGAGAAACCAACTAGAAGCTCTAAGAAAATCCGGAAGAGAAACTAGAAGAGGAAGAGAGAGGTGGGGCGTGCGACTCTTGCACTTTGATTATAGGCATGGATTCCAATGGGAGTTATTTGTATTGGACATCCAAGCCTCTCCTCTCCTTTTATAGCATGAGCAACCTCCTCTTACTAATTCTTATTAGAAGTCTTACTTCCATAATAATTAGTAACTTACTATTATCCCAATTAGAAGTCTCACTTCAAATTGGATTAGTAACTTTCTATTGCCTTTCCCTTTTGAGTTTAAGTAGAATTAGTAACTATCTAATAACTTGGGCTGGCATGGGTGGGGACCACTTGGGATTCCATAGAAAGCTACCTCCAACTAGGACACCCCGACCCCACAGCTCATGTGCAATCTAGGCCCACAGTTAATTGCAAATAACTCCACTATCTAAATGCAACTGAACTCCAATCTTAGGAATAAATTACATAAAGACCCTAAACTTACCTATAATCACAAGTAGGGTCCTCCATCTATATCCATGGATCAATTGGACCTGTCCACCAATTTAGATCCACATCTTATTATCCTTGAGACCCAATTAATTAAAATGATCATCGGTACCTATCCAATTAACTCTTAATTAGAATGGGTGCACACTTACTAATGATAAATCCATTAATTGGCACAAGGGGATACAGAGGATAGATTCCATCTTGACCATTGAATGTTCCCATAGTCCTACTATTGTAAGACCCCGACCCGAGTGACCTCGATTAGTGCTTAGTTAGTTGCGTGTTAGTCTTTTTTTGTTTTGTGGATTTTGGTTTAGTTGGTTTAGAGTAGCTTTGTAATAGCTTTGGGGATTTTGAGTGCCTTTGGTATTAGTGGAGCCCTTTGGGGGTTTCTTATTTATGACTTTACGTGTACTTGGAGTTTTATCTTGGTTTTCTTGATTTGTATTTTATCCCGTTTTGTTTATCTCGTTATTGCCTTCAACTTTCATGTTGATCCTGTTCCCGTTCGAAACCCCGAAACTTGACTTTTCTAGCTTCAAGGGCAAAACAATACTTTTACACCAAATCTGTACCAAATTATTGTTATTCCCGAAACCCGCGAAACATATACTTTTTAGAAACTAGATATTTCGACGATCATTTCTTCCTTCTTCGTCGATTTCATCCGAAGTCCCGAAAACCACTATTTCAGCCCAACAAGGTTCTAATTGGTGGAGCCCACTTGTGTAGCTTATAAAAGAGAGCTCATCTCCCTCATTTTCTCTTTTTCTAGCACAACAATTGAACCTAGGGTTTGCTTGCACTCTTTTCTTCTTCTTCTTGCTTTTCCTCATCACCAAACTTGCACCAACATCTAATAAGACTTCATCATCTTCTTCACAACTTCAAGAGCTTCCTATTGGTACCATTTTTGAAGAAATCCCATCTCTCCAAGATCTTCATTTAGCTTGTCTTGTTCATTTGGAGAACCTATTGGTAAGATCTCTCCCTAATCTTCTAGATTAGTGTTCTTCTAGCCTTAGAGAACTACATTTTCATTATTGAAAGCTTTCTCTTCTCCTTCATTGTTTTGACCCATTTTAGGGTTTGTTTTGGGGGTTTTTGTAGAGCTTGTGTTCTTGACTTGCAAGTTTGCTTAGGAGCTTGATTTCCTTGATTAAAGACCTAAGGCAAGTGGATGATTTGTTACTTTTACCTTTGAATGAGTTTTGATGAAATGCATTTATGTTTTCACCTAACATTTTGGGATATTAATGACTTGTTTAGATTTGAAATAAATGCTCATTTTAGTTCTTGATAGCTTTTTTTATTCATGTATGAGATTGCTCATCAGGTTTATGAAAGGAAAAGAAAAGATTGGAAAAATTGGAAGAACCACTGAACTGCTGTAACAGAACCTGGGTTCTGTTACGCAGTTCACGCGGTTCGACCGGCCAAGGGGCGCGGTCGATCGGGGACACTGGAACAGGTCCCCCAGTTGGAAGACCTGCTGCACTGCGGGATTCTCTGTTCTGCAGTTCACGCGGTCGACCGGCCAAGGGGTGCGGTCGACTGGCCACACAGAGGTCAGGCTCTCTGGAGCCTGACCAAAACACTATTCACCCATTTTAAGTTACAACTCCCGGTCGACCTGGCCCATGGCCGGTCGACCGAGCCCACTGTGTATGCGGTCGACCGGCCATGGGCCAGGTCGACCGGCCCAACTGGAAACCTGCTAAAAAACTGACTTTTCACCCTATGCTAGATGGACTTTAAGTGGAACTTAGTGACCCTTTTGTGGACCCGTTTGACTTCTTTTGAGGATGGTTGAACCGACATTTCCTCACGGTTAATCCGGTTGTATCGGTACTTAACCTAGTTCAATCTTGAACGGTACGGAACGACGGGATATCTTTTCTTTTATCTAAACGCGAAATTGGTTTGTTTGGATATCGTAAATCCGTTTTCCTTTCGATGACTGAGTAGGTTGTAAGGTACTACTAGATTAACATTGTGCTTAGGATCCCATCACTATTATGCTTTGTCTATTTAAAACTCGATTAAGGTTTGAATCCCTAAGGTGCATAAAGAGCCCGGAATGTCTCTAAACTCAAGGAGTACCAAGTGATCATCATAATCGACATACGGGGTCCTTATTCACTTGATTTATATCGAATCCCGACACTTGTCCCGAATTTCAAGAAATGTGATTTATCATTCCCGAAAACATTGAATTTGCAACTAGAGCTTTTGCTAGCCCCGTTATGCACTTCCCGTTTGAAAATGAAATTAGTGCTTTTGAGCACCCCGTCCCGCCCGTTTATTTAAGTGCATTACATATGATTTGTACATGTCTTGTTTTACATGATTTGGCCTATGAGTCGGCACCACTAAGCTTGGCTTTCCTTGCCGGTTTGATATACCGACTTGGAGACCCTTTCCTGTCCCGCCAGCTGCGGTTTGGATCCCGCTACCCGGTTATTACCGTGGTCTTGTCCCGATACCCGGTTCGCTACCGTGGTCCCGTCCCGTATTGTATTATATTATGTATATGTTACTTATGTTGCATCTCCTCACTTCGGTGACTGAGATAACATCCCGATATGCTCATGTCACTTCGGTGATAGAGGACTTAGCTATGTGTGGTAGCCATCTTGTCTGTTTCTCGTTTCCTTGGATACCTTACATGTTTTATATTGCATATGTATTTGAACAAATGTTTCTCTTGTTTTATTAAGCTATTGCTTTGACAGGTTTAAATGTTTTATAAGGTATTTTCTTTATTGTTATGTCTTTTCACCCGTTTGCCAAACCGTCGTGTTTGACCCTTTGCTTTGGTACTTAGGTCCCGTTGTTGGTCTCCCCGAGGAGGAGCTTGAGGAGGCGGTCGGCGAACCACAGCGTTTAGTTGAGTGGCACGCCGATGATGTCGTCTAGACATTCGGGTACTTGAGCTACGTAACATTTTGGGAATAGGGTCTAACCATTCTTTTGGGGAACTTGTTACTTTATTCATATTGGCCTTTGTTGGCCTCTATTTTTGGGAACAATGTAATTAAAATATATTGTTGTAAACCTTAACTTTCTTTTGGGGTTATAGCTTTAATGATAATTGCTCATTTTGATACTAGTATGAAACATGCGTTAATCTTGTATCTTGGACATGAATGTATGAAATAGATTTGTTACACGCTTCTGCACATAAAAGAAATATTCATGTTGATGTGATATCCTCACCGCGGACACCTGTGGGAAATCGCGTGTACGAGTGGCATCCTTCTTGATGGACTCGTATACATTTTGCGTTGGATTTAATTCATGCACAATTCATAAAAAAAAATTTAGTCCCGATCCCGGCCCGGTCCGGGGTCGCGACAACTACCACGTACCCAAAACTTCAAGGTGTTGACCTACAATTGGCCTCACTCATTGGTGACTCAAAATAAATGAATAAACATAAACTTCAGTTCATTAATGTCTCAGGGTTATGAGCCTAGTGCTAGGAAATTATGAGAGCAGACCTTAAAGTAAAGATAGTGTTTCATAAGGTGCTTCTCATGTTTCTTCAATACATCCAATGTACCGGCATGATGATCCAGAGTTTTACATTCTAATGATTGAGACAAATCACACTATCTCATAATGATCATAATACTGTAGCCTTGTTAGATGAGATGCCCAATCTCATCACTAGTTGTGAAGATATTTAAGTATAAGATTTGTGACACATGTCTCCCGTATGTGGATCTCATCCATACACATGTATTACATCTATTATACTTGTGGACTCTAGTTCATCTCATGAACCATCATGTCATTCGTATTGGTTATGTTTAAGTAAGTTATAAAACACCATTCATCTCATCAAAGGAAAGCATGATTATATTGATAAATAAAAGAATAAATCAATTTATTACATCATCTAATGGATTGAGACCATATATTCTAACAAGGATGTGGAGAGGATTTGTTAGACTTTCGTTAGTTAGAACCATGTGGGCAATGTATGACCATATACTTGATTATTATGTGCCAACGCCTCATTTTGCTGTGATATGCCACCTCGTAAGAGACCCATGAATGACAATCCCACCGAATAGTGAACAAACTGGGCTACTTGAGGAAAACAATCCTGATCACACCATGCAGAATCAGTTTTAGCAGATGATGCAGGCTTTACTTGCTCAACAACGTTAGGCAAATGAGAGTCACGCAAGGCTACGGACATAGGCAAATGAGACTCAAGCCAGACTACAAGAACAAATGGCTAAAAGGATGAAGACCTTGTTAGATTGTATGGACTCAATCCATCAGATGATGTAATAAATTGATTAATTTCTTTATTTATCAATAATATCATGCTTTCCTTTCATGAGATGAATGGTGTTTTATTACTTAATGCAAATGACCAATACATATATAACATAATGGTTCATGAGATGAACTGGGTCCCATTAGTATATTAGATGTGATATATGTGTATGGATGAGATCCATATACGGGAGACACGTGTCACAAATCTTATACTTAAATATTTTCACAACCAGTGATGAGACTGGGTATCTCATCTGATAAGGTTGCAACACTTTGATCACTATGAGATATTGTGATTTGTCTCGATCATGAGAATGTAAGATTCTGGATCATGGTGCTGGTACATTGGATGTATTGAAGGACCATGAAAAGCACCTTAGGGAATACTCTCTCAAGTTTAACGTTTGCTCTCATAATTTCCTTGCAATAGGCTTTCAATCCTGAGACATTGATAACTTAAGTATCTATCTATTCATTTACTTTGAGTCACCAATAAGTGAGGCCAGCTGTGGGTCAACACCTCGGTGTCTTGGGTAGGTAGTAGGACTGTGGGAACATTCAATGGTCAAGATGGAATCTATCTTAATTATCCCCTTGTGCCAATTAATGGATTTGTCATTAGTAAGTGCGAACCCATCTCGATTAAGAGTTAATTGGATGGTACTGATGATCACTGTGATTAATTGGGCCTCAAGGATAATAAGATGTGGATTTAAATTGGTGGGACAGTTTTAGTCCAATTAATCCATGGATATTGATAGAGGGGCCTACTTGTGGTAATTGAGAAGTTTAGGGTCTTCATTGTAATTTATTCCTAAGACTGGAGTGCAGTTGCATTTATACAGTGGTGTTATTTGTAATTAACTGTGGGTCAAAAGTTTAGAAAATCTATCCACGAGGCCCACCTACTTCCAACAATTGGTATCAGAGCCTTACCTCATCTCTAATCGTGTTAGATCAGCGAGCTAGATCTAATCTTTGTATAAGATGCGAAGAGGATATACCTAGGGCTATGAAAGGATCAGTTTTATTTGGGTTTGCTTACTTTTTGTAGCAAATCCATGTTTGGAATGTCACAAAATGCTTTAATCATGATGGAAGGATGGTAAGAAGCCACTAGACGCCTTCTGAGATCATTAGAAGTGATTAGGGAACAACATGAGTTGAATATGAAAAAACCCAGATTTTATGGGTTCGTCAGGTCGGCTAGCTGTACAGGTCACTACGGTTAGCTGTAGAGGTCTGGTCGGCTTGCCGTAGGGACCGGCTCTGTCTATTACCTTGCCCTCCAGATCTTGGGCAATCTCTCATCTAATGGTTCATCGAACCACACCTAAAACACGCCTCCAAAACGGTACGTCATTGGTTACTGTCATGGTTCTTTCCACAGCGGTTACAAACCACTGGATTCTACCCATTCTATTCTGGCCTCTGTGTTGACACCAAAAATGTCACTATATCCCTTCAACACCAAAAGCTACATGGAGTCACATCCTGCCATAAATAGGAAGGCGCCACTTCAAGCACCAGATCTTGTCAGAATCAAACAAAAACTGTAAGATCCTTCAAAGCAGCTAAAAGAGGGGTACACATGAAGTTTCGGGCCATTTCAACATCATTTGGCCTAACTTCACTCCTCCGACAGCCAGATAGGAGCTCCCGGCAGCGACAGTGTCGAAGACTTCAAAACTTCGATCAGAGCCTACGGAGGGTCCCAGAATACCTCCAATAGGCCCCATGCCAAATTTCAAGTCAAACGGACAACGTTTGACCCTTCATCAACTCTCGGGAAGCAAAAACAAGCCTACCGGCGGCGAAGCACCCCGGAATCATGGCATCCAAATTGGAGCTAATGGATCATCTCAAAATGACTCCAATAGGTCCCCTGTCAAGTTTTAGGTCAAACGGACATCGTTTGGCCTAGTTTCAAAGCTCGGCATTTTCCTCGAGGTGAAATCAAGGCGAGCATTTGTGGGACCCCAAAAGGCTTCAAAACTCAAACCAAAGCCCATGGTTGGTCTTACTTACTACTCAGGAGGCTCTCTGTCAAATTTCAGGTCAATCGGACATCGGTTGACCACAAGTCAAAGCTCGGCATTTCTCTCATGGCGAAATTAAGGCAAGCATTTGCGGGACCCCGAACGGCTTCAAAACTCAAACCAAAGCCTATGGTTGGTCCTATCTACTGTTCAAGAAGCTCCACGTCAAATTTTAGGTCATTCCAACATCGTTTGGCCTAGTTTCAATGCTTGACAAAAAATCGGCAATACCGCACAACAAAGTCTTCGGCTTTCCAGAAAAATAGGAAACCTTGTGCTCCGATTAGCGTGGCTTCTCGTCGGGTTTTCTTCAAGAGAATCAGGCCAATAAATGAGGGGAAATGTCAGGAAAAATACAGAAGAAAAAAGAATAAAAAAAGATTGAAAAACTGCGAAGAAAAGGCGACCGAACGGCGGCCGAAAAATGGGCCCAAGGCCCATGGTCGCCGGGGACCTTGGCCCATGGTCGCCGGCGACCATGGCCCAAGGTCGCCAGCCCCAAGGTCGCCGGCGACCATGGAACTCCGGCGACCCGAAAATCGCCGGAAGACCCTTTTTTCGGGTCCTTTTCGCGTTTCGAGTTGATTGGCCCCTGTGATTTTTCCAAAATCTGATTTTTCGTGCATGAAATCCGTCGATCTTCGTCAACATCACGGATTCGCCGCCGAAATCATTGGATGATCATTAGATGCCTCGAAATCGCCAACCGGCCGACAAAGAAAGCACACTTTCCGCCCGCCCGATCGTGAAATCGACAGGACAGATGTTGCCGGCACGTTGACATTAATCAATGTCTGAAATTGCATCGCCATCCGACATCAAACAACATGTGGATCCACCGGCGGTCATCGCAAGAAGAATTCCAGAAGACTCGGCGCGGCCCTCGACTCTTCAAGCGACTTGGCGACCAATTAATGAGGTTAAATGACCCGTTTTATGACAAGTTAATGCGGTCATTAACTCATTATTTTGGACGGCCCAATCAAAAGCAAGAAAATGGGAGTTACAAGTCAAAGGATTTATGGCATTAAAGCCATGAAACTCCTCCCATGATGGGGATTAAAGACAATTAAAAAGCTCATTATTCTCCATCGGCCAATCAGATTCAAGGAAAAAGGAGTTACAAAACAAATAATTTAAAACTTGTAACTCCTCCCATTATGAGCATTAATGCATTCAATGCTCATAAACCCTCCTAAATGGCTACCAAAGGCCTATAAATAGAAGGGCATTCCAAAGGAAAAGAAAACGGAAAAAAATCCAGAGAAATCACTAGAGAAATTCACCCGAAGTCCGGAGAATTGCCCAGAAAATCCAGAACTCCTGCAACTCTGCTGCAAGACCACCAAAAGGTGATTGAAGCACCCTTGGGGGGCCACCCCCCCAAGGACCTCCCTTCTTTTACCAACATGGCTAAAACGTGGCTTTTCAGCCCGTTTACTTAGCGTTTTATCGGATATAAGACCTTCTCTTGGTCTTTGTCCTTTAAAAATCTGAGGTTTAAAAAGCCAAGCCAAGAATCCAAGAATCATGTTCTCATCTGCATGGACGACGGAGGAGCCCATACATGACTCGCGACCGTCGATCTGAACGTGTCCCCACAATCGAATGAGAAGTCAGATTCCTTTTCTTGATTTCTATTGTACTTTATTTTTCTTTTAGAGACAAAAATCACAACTCTTGTCTTTCATAATGGATAAGATTTGTAAATCGCCTTTTACGGCAAAATCGCCTTTCACGGCATATAAAAAAACCCTTTTGTCTCTTTTCTTAAAATATGCGTGCAATGGGAAACTAGAAAAAGTTTTAATTTCCCCTTTCTACTTGTGAAGGTGGATCTTCAGATCACCGTTTCTAAATTCCAAGTAGAAAAGTGAAATTGGCATACCCATACAAAAAGAAAGAAAGATGTTGATACCCTTTACTTTTTTCTCCTCCCCTCCGCCGTACCCCGAAAGACCCGGGGCGGAGGCAGCGAGAGAGAGGGAAGAATCGGGTCCATCAAGCTGGCACACCCGGTGGGACACGTTCATTTGAGAACATGAACTTAGATTCTTTGGCACCTTTCTAGTTGGTGGCCAATGTTGAATCTTGCATTAAAAAAAACATGGGATGGGATTTTTTTTTTTTGGAAATTTCTTTCTTTAAGTCTATTTCCAGTCTTTCTCCTTCTCGAAAAAAAAAATCTTCTCTTGTTCTTTGAATTCAGATCTGAGAAATCTCGATCTCCTCCCTTTTGGACTCAGTGCCCGCAGAAATGTTTGAGCACGTTTTCAGATTGGGAAAGGGACCGTTTGCTCTCTTTAATGAGTCAAAAAAAAAATCTGATTTCAAACTTGTCAGATTTTCAAAAAAAAAATCTTCTTTCTTTTGGATCCAAATTTGAGAAATTCTGGTTTTCTTTTCCTTTCTGACTTAGGGCTCGCAGAAATTGTTTGAGCCCCTGTTCAGATTGGAAACGGACCATTCGCTCTCTCTGATGAGTCCATCAAAAAAAAAAAAAGGGAGGAGCATTTGAGAACACGAAAGTTTTACCGATTGTGTTCTTTAATCAAGGTTGATCTAAGAAAAGCCTTGTCCAGAGTTTGGAGACAGCTAGGCTGTTCTAGGTAAGGGTCCTCCAAACGGGTTCATTAAGTAATCCTACCCTTACCTAGGGGCCGGTCTATCAACATTGGTTTCATAAGAACGAATCGTGAGAACTCGATGTATTCTCAAACCCTAAAAAAAATTTTTCGTCGATTTTTGGTTCAAATTTGAGAAATCTTGATCTCTTCCTTTTCAGACTCTGTGCTCGCAGAAATGTTGAGCACGTGTTTGGATTGGAACATCATTTGCTCTCTTTGATGAATCCGATACTGACTTTCAAAAAAAATCTTCAAAAAAAAAAAAAAAAACACCTCTGTCACGTCTGGGTTCAAAGTCGAGAAATCTTGACCTCTTCCTCCTTGGATTACTGTGCTCGCAGAAATATTGAGCACGTGTTTGGGTTGGAACGTCATTTGCTCTCTTTGATGAATCTGATCCTGACTTTTCTAAAAAAAAAAAAAAAAAACTTCCGTCATTGTTGGGTCCAGATTCGAGAAATTCTGATTATTTCCTTTTCGGACTCTATGCTCGCAGAAATGTTTGAGCACGTGTTCGGATTGGAGTGCCATTTGCTCTCTTTTATGAACCTAACCTTGACCTTTCAAAAAATCCCATCTCGTGTCCATTTCAAGGATGCGATTTACAACATTTGTGCCTAGCGGTGCTAGTACGCCCTCTTGGGTCTACTGTATTTGTGACCGACACATTTGTACTCCCAACCTTATATCATTTTACCTCGAGTGAGCCTCGCTCCTCGGTAATCTGAATTAAGGTTCACCATTGCTTCTAGCAGTCACTAGAACGCTCACTCTGAGCCTTTCATACTTGCGTTTAGAACAATTGTATACTCTATGGCTTTTTGCCTTTTTCATCTTGCTTGGGCCGGGCCTTGTCCCCTCGAGCAAATTGAAAAGAAAAAACCATAGTTTATTTCCATTTATGATCACCACATTCTTGTGATTACTAATGGATCCGGTCTTGTTTCAGAAAGGTTTTTCAAAAACTAACAGGGCAGCTTCGTTGACAATCACCTTCGACGAGAACAAGTACCAGCTAATGCTTCAAGAGAAGCAAAACAAACGCGCTCCTAAGCGCCTCGCCAGCGGCCGAAGTGTCACTTCCTTCGGTAACGCACAAGACACCGAGTCGACCTCCTCTCCCCGGTCCATCGTCTTCGGGTCGCTGGGACCTTTCCCACTTCCCGCAGAAGAAACAACTCCTACCAAGAAGCAGAGAACCGCCCCTGGGCCTGTCACTACCGTGACACCAAGGGCAACCGCCAAGAAGACTGAAGCCCGCGACAACCCCGCGAAACCTCAGCCTGCAAGAAACCAGGTCTACCTCAAGACTTGGTCTCCAAGACCTTCTCCAAAACAAAGAAGGTCCCAAAGATTTGCAAGGCCAGCATACCTGGCCCGCTCAAGGAGAACCGGTTCTACCCTCTCTCGTACACGAAAGAGGAGAAACCAGCCCTCCACCAAACAAAATCCACCCAGCACGAGCCGGCTTATTCCTATAAGCCCAGGATCAAGTCGTGCATCATCAGGCCTCAGCGAGAACCTGTCAAGGCCTGTATTCCTGCAACTCGGCCCTTCATCTCAACAGGGGCCGAGCTCACCAAATTTAAAGCTTCGCTGCGACAGGCTAAGGACCGCGTCCAGATCCTGTCCTTGCCAAATTACAAAGAAGACAAGCTCGGCTGCTGCGCGCGAGGGACCACCTCCTTCGTGGCTAGAGCACAGCCCGAGCTAACTGAAGCTCAAATCGCTCGTCGTATGCGTCGCCGCGCGGCGTATCGGCAAAAGAGACTAGAGAAGCAAAGAGCTCAGCACTCCACGCTCCAGGTCTCTCAAAAATGGGTCGAAAAAGAAGCACCCAACCAAGTTGCTACTATCCATATGGTTGGCAAAACCAGAAGGCGCCAGAAGTCAGCAACAAAAATCCATGTCAAGCGACCGGTGACTCGCAGCGTCTCCCGGGCGCGAAGACATAGAGAAGATTCTCCCACTCCTTCAAGTCAAGGACACCGGAGCAATCACTCTTCGAGCTCTTCATCCAAAAGAATGAGCTCCAGCTCAGTCACCAAGACGGTATCCTCATTTGACTCTCGAAAGATGAACGTCCTAGTCACAAATGCTGAGCATCCTCCGCCGCAAGATGACGTAGCCGCACGCATCCAGCAGCTGGAACAGGGACAGCAGAGGATAGAAGCTCTCATGGAGAACTTACTCCTTACCCTCCAACGTCCACTGAATAATGAAGTTCCTCCAAGTCACCACGAAGAGGAGGTAAATGAGTCACGCGCCCTTACCAAAAAGGACGTTGACGATATCCTCGCCAAAGCAAAGGAAGAGGATTCACTAAAGGAACACGGAATCAAGCCGCCATATCCCTTATGGATGGACTCGGTACCGTTTCCTACTAAATTCAAACAGCCCACTCTCCAAACATATACGGGGAAGGGCTCGGCCAGACAACTTGTCATCCATTTCAAGATCCTGACGGGAGCCATCGCGGATCAAGACGCCCTCAAGATCCGTCTCTTCGCAAGTACCCTAAAAGGTACGGCCTTTGATTGGTACTCTTCGCGAGGAACAACATCCTAAATGGTTGGCCAACATCGTCCCAGTGACAAAGAAAAATGGGCAGATTAGGGTCTGTATTGATTATAGAGACCTGAACAATGCATGTCCTAAAGATGAATTTCTGCTTCCCATACCGGAGGTAATGATCGACAACACCTATGGATTCGAGCGGATGACATTCATGGATGGTTTCTCTGGGTACAATCAGATAAAAATGCATCCTGAAGATGAAAGACACACATCATTCCGGACCCCATTTGGCGTGTATTGTTACACTGTAATGCCATTTGGTCTGAATAACGTTGGTGCGACATATCAGAGGGCTATGATGAAGATATTCCAAGATATGCAGCATAAGACGGTCGAATGCTACGTTGATGACCTCGCCGTCAAAAGCAAAAAGAAAGAAGACCATCTCAAAGATCTTCGAGAAGTCTTCCTCCGACTACGCAGGCACAAACTACGAATGAATCCTCAAAAATGCTTCTTCGGTGTATCATCGGGTAAGTTCCTCGGATTCGTAGTTCGGAAAGCGGGAATAGAGCTTGACCCTATCAAAGTCAAGGCTATCCTAGAAATGCCATCCCCAAAAACCCTGAGACAGTTAAAAGGGCTTCAAGGAAGATTGGCATACATTCGACGGTTCATCTCCAACCTGTCAGGGAAATGCCGTCCATTCTCCCGCCTAATGAAAAAGGGCGTGGACTTTGTCTGGGATGCTGAATGCGAAACTGCGTTCCAAGACATCAAGTCATACTTGACCAAACCTCCAGTACTGGCTGCCCCCACAACTGGAAAACCATTTATCTTGTACACAAGAGCCCTCTTTTTAAAGGACAGATGTTGCCGGCACGTTGACATTAATCAATGTCTGAAATTACATCGCCATCCGACATCAAACAACATGCGGATCCACCGGCGGTCATCGCAAGAAGAATTCCAAAAGACGCGGCGCGGCCCGCGACTCTTCAAGCGACTTGGCGACCAATTAATGAGGTTAAATGACCCATTTTATGACAAGTTAATGCGGTCATTAACTCATTATTTTGGACGGCCCAATCAAAAGCAAGCAAATGGGATTATTTTGGACGGCCCAATCAAAAGCAAGCAAATGGGAGTTACAAGTCAAAGGATTTATGGCATTAAAGCCATGAAACTCCTCCCATGATGGGGATTAAAGACGATTAAAAACTCATTATTCTCCACCGGCCAATCAGATTCAAGGAAAAAGGAGTTACAAAACAAATAATTTAAAACTTGTAACTCCTCCCATTATGAGCATTAATGCATTCAATGCTCATAAACCCTCCTAAATGGCTACCAAAGGCCTATAAATAGGAGGGCATTCTAAAGGGAAAAACCCGGCTGGGGGGGAAAAAAAAAAGATCCAGAGAGAAATCGCCAGAGAAATTCACTCAAAGTCCAGAGAATTGCCCGGAAAATCCAGAGCTCCTGCAACTCTGCTGCAAAGACCACCAAAAGGTGATTGAAGCACCCTTGGGGGGCCACCCCCCAAGGACCTCCCTTCTTCTACCAACATGGCTAAAACGTGGCTTTTCAGCCCGTTTACTTAGCTTTTTATCGGATATAAGACCTTCTCTTGGTCTTTGTCCTTTAAAAATCTGAGGTTAAAAAGCCAAGCCAAGAATCCAAGCATCGTGTTCTCATCTGCATGAACGATGGAGGAGCCCATACATGACTCGCGACCGTCGATCTAAACGTGTCCCCACAATCGAATGAGAAGTTAGATCCCTTTTCTTGCTTTTCCTTTTGTACTTTGTATTTTTTTTAAGAGACAAAAAAAAATCACAATTCTTGTCTTTCATAATGGATAAGATTTGTAAATCGCCTTTTACGGCAAAATCGCCTTTCACGGCAACAAATGAAATCGCCTTTCACGGCATATATAAAAAAAAACCCTTTTGTCTCTTTTCTTAAAATATGTGTGCAATGGGAAACTAGAAAAAGTTTCATTTCCCCTTTCTACTTGTGAAGGTGGATCTTCGGATCACCGTTTCTAAATTCCAAGTGGAAAAGTGAAATTGGCATACCCGTACAAAAAAGAAAGAAAGATGTTGATACCCTTTACTTTTTCTCTCCTCCCCTCCGCCGTACCCCGAAAGACCCGGGGCGGAGGCAGCGGGAGAGAGGGAAGAATCGGGTCCATCAGACCTGGACTTGAATGTGGGCCATTACTTAGGATTGGACCCTTAATGTTCCCTTTGATTCAATTACTTGGAGTTTATTCCACTTATTACATTAATGTCACTCATATGTCCTTGTTATTGCTTTATACCTGTTAATTAAATAAAAAAAATGAAGGACCTGAACCTAGGACTTCCTAGAGGTGACCTGGTAATGTAGTTTGGAGGAATTTGACCCATGTCTGTATCTAGGCGGGCCCTCATACGGCCTAAGTTGTATGTGTGAACCCTAGATGGAGAGGTGGTTTGTTTAGACTTGTAATTCATTTTGGATGAGTATGGATTGTTTGATATTGGATTGAGATTGGTGATCGAGAACTAAACTATTTAAACTAAGGCCATGATTTGGTGGCCCTTAGTATGGACCCAATGATTGGTACTTGTGTCACAACCCCGGACCGGGTCATCGGGCCTAATCCGGGATCGGGACATCTAATATAATATGTATGATTGATTGTGCATGAATTAATTTAAAACCCAAAACGTAAACGAGTCCATCAAGAAGGATGCCACTCGTACACGCGATTTCCCACAGGTGTCCGCGGTGAGGATATCACATCAACATGAATATTTCTTTTATGTGCGGAAGCGTGTAGTAAATCTATTTCATACATTCATGTCCAAGATACAAGATTAACGCATGTTTCATAGTAGTATCAAAATGAGCAATGATCATTAAAGCTATAACCCCAAAATAAAGTTAAGGTTTACAACAAAGTAGTTTAATTACATTGTTCCCAAAAATAGAGGCCAACAAAGGCCAATGAATAAAGTATCAAGTTCCCCAAAAGAATGGTTAGACACAACCCAAAATGTTACGTCACTCGGCACCCTAATGTCTAAACGACATCATCGGCGTGCCACTTAACTAATCGTTGCGGTTCGCCGACCGCCTCCTCAAGCTCCTCCTCGGGGAGACCAACAACGGGACCTGAGTACCAAAGCAAAGGGGTCAAACACGACGGTTTGGCAAACGGGTGAAAAGACATATCAATATAAAGAAATTACCTTGAAAATCATTTAAACCTGTCAAAGCAATAGTTTTATAAAACAAGAGAAACATTTGTTCAAATACATATGCAATGTAAAACATGTAAGGTATCCAAGGAAGCGGGAAACAGACAAGATGGCAACCACACATAGCTAAGTCCTCTATCATTGAAGTGACATGAGCATATCGGGATGTTGTCTCAGTCACCGAAGTGAGGAGATACAACATAAGTAACATATACATAATATAATACAATATGGGACGAGACCATGGTAGCGAACCGAGTATCGGGACAAGACCACGGTAATAACCGGGTAGCGGGATCCAAAACTGCAGCTGGCGGGACGGAAAAGGGTCTCCAAGTCGGTAGATCAAACCGGCAAGGAAAGCCAAGCTTAGTGGTGCCAACTCATAGGTCAAATCATATAAAACAAGACACGTACAAATCATATGTAATGCACTTAAATAAACGGGCGGATCGGGGTGCTCAAAAGCACTAATTTCATTTTCAAACGGGGAGTGCATAACGGGGCTAGCAAAAGCTCTAGTTGCAAATTCAATGTTTTCGGGAATGATAAATCACATTTCTTGAAATTCGGGACAAGTGTCGGGATTCGATATAAATCAAGTGAATAAGGACCCCGTATGTCGATTATGATGATCACTTGGTACTCCTTGAGTTTAGAGACATTCCGTGCTCTTTATGCACCTTAGGGATTCAAACTTTAATCGGATTTTAAATAAACAAAACATGATAGAGAGGGGATCCTAAGCACAACGTTAATCTAGTAGTACCTTACAACCTACTCAGTCATCGAAAGGAAAATGGATTCGCGATACCCAAACAAACCAATTTCGCGTTTAGATAAAAGAAAGGATATCCCGTCGTTCCGTACCGTTCAAGATTGAACTAGGTTAAGTACCGATACAACCGGATTAACCGTGAGGAAATGTCGGTTTAACCATCCTCAAAAGAAGTCAAACGGGTCTACAAAAGGGTCACTAAGTTCCACTTAAAGTCCATCTAGCATAGGGTGAAAAGTCAGTTTTTCAGCAGGTTTCTAGTTGGGCCGGTCGACCTAGCCCATGGCCGGTCGACCGCATTCACAGTGGGCTCGGTCGACCGGCCAAGGGCCAGGTCGACCGGGAGTTGTAAAATAAAATGGGTGAATAGTGTTTTGGTCAGGCTCCAAAGAGCCTGACCTCTGTGTGGCCGGTCAACTGCGCCCCTTGGCCGGTCAACCGCGTACACTGCGGAACAGTGATTCCCGCAGTGCAGCAGGTCCTCCAACAGGGGGCTTGTTCCAGTGTCCCCGGTCCACCGCGCCCCTTGGCCGGTTGACCGCGTGAACTGCGTAACAGAACCCAGGTTCTGTTACAGCAGTTCAGTGGTTCTTCCACTTTTTCCAATCTTTTCTTTTCCTTTCATAAACTTGATGAGCAATCTAATACATGAATAAAACAAGCTATCAAGAACTAAAAGGAGCATTTATTTCCAATCTAAACAAGTCATTAATATCCCAAAATGTTAGGTGAAAACACAAATGCATTTCATCAAAACTCATTCAAATGTAAAAGTATCAAATCATCCACTTGCCTTAAGTCTTTAATCAAGGAAATCAAGCTCCTAAGCAAACTTGTAAGTCAAGAACACAAGCTCTACAAAAATCCCCAAAACAAACCCTAAAATGGGTCAAAACAATGAAGGAGAAGAGAAAGCTTTCAATAATGAAAATGTAGCTTCTCTAAGGCTCAAAGAACACTAATCTAGAAGATTAGGAAGAGAGCTTACCGATAGATGTTCCAAATGAGCAAAGCAAGCTAGAAGAGGATCTTAAAGAGATGAGATTCCTCCACAAATGGTACCAATGGAGAGCCCTTGAAGTGGTGAAGAAGATGATGGAGTCCTATTAGATGTTGGTGCAAGCTTGGTGATGTCTCTTGATGATGGAAGAACAATAAGAAGAAAGGGAAACCATAGGCTCAAGGAAATTGCTGGAAAAGGGAGAAAAGAGGGGGATGAGCTCTCTTTTATAAGCTACACAAGTGGGCTCCACCAACTAGAACTTAGAAAGGCTGAAATAGTGGTTTTCGGGACTTCGGATGAAATCGACGAAGAAGGAAGAAATGATCGTCGAAATATCTAGTTTCCAAAAAGTATATGTTTCGCGGGTTTCCTGAATAACACTAATTTGGTACAGATTTGGTGTAAAAGTACTGTTTTGCCCTTGAAGCTAGAAAAGTCAAGTTTCGGGGTTTCGAACGGGAACGGGATCAACATGAAAGTTGAAGGCAATAACGAGATAAACAAAATGGAATAAAATACAAATCAAGAAAACTAAGATAAAACCTCAAGTACACGTAAAGTCATAAACAAGGAACCCCCAAAGGGCCCCACTAATTCCAAAGGCACTCAAAATCCCCAAAGCTATTACAAAGCTACTCTAAACCAACTAAACCAAAATCCACAAAACAAAACAAGACTAACACGCAACTAACTAAGCACTAATCGAGGTCACTCGGGTCGGGGTCTTACAACTTGGACCTCTTAGGGATTTGATAGAACCTTGCTCGCGCAAGGCAAGCTTAGACAGACACAGACTTGTACCTTGGTTTCCTGAGTCGGCACGAACATTCACTCAGTTGTTCTAAGCTTAGCCTGTTGACTGATCATCACTGGTAGGAGCTATTTATGAGTGTTGGGTGGGCTATCATGATGAGTTGTGTTTTAGACGGATGGTGTGATACTGGGTCCGGTCTCTTGAGTGATGAGTGTTTGATATTGATGAGTGATTTACAGAGTTAGTTATCCCCTACACTGGTGAGATTTTCCCACCGTGACTGTGTTCAGTATGGGAGGGCCGCGGCATAATATCCCACGGTATCCAGCTTGTGTGAAAGTGCCACGTTAAGTAGATAGATTGGCTTATCTTATTTGACTGATTCTAAATGTTTATCTTGCTCAATTGCCTAGCATTTTTACCTTGGATGTTCTTATTAATCTTATTAATGTCTCTATTCCTTTGATGCATACATCCTATGTTATTTGTATATTGTAATTTGCCAGATCCTTGGATCTGACCCATTCTTGGTGCTTAGGTGATGACCTCGATTGTGAGGACGACGCGATCGTCGAGGCGCCCATAGCCGAAGACTATGGATGGGGACCAGCCGACCAGGGGGTCGAGCTGGAGGATGGAGCGCCTGTACCAGGGGCTTAAGTGATTGTCTTTTTTTTTTTTGGTTTAAGTGTCTTTATGTGGTGAGCAGGGAGTTAGTCTGATATGTTTATAAATACATTCTTAATTATACTTTGAGATTTAGGCTAGACTTCAGCCCTGCTACACTTGATATATCTTTATGATACCTTATGCTTCCGCTTTACTCTTTACACTTCCGCAATTTTTAACCATTGATTATATTTCGGTCAAAAAGTTTTAAATTGGACCTCACTGAGGACCTACGATCTTGGAAGTTCTCCGATTCTTCAGGAAGTAGCGCGCCAAATTCGGGACCATGACAGTTTTCTCGGTATTCGGAATTGGGGCATTACATGGTGAGTCTTTTCTCCTATTTGATTTCTTAAAATGTGCACATTATATTTTGTTAAAGTTATTTGTCACTTATGGATCTTCATAAATGATGGTTGTTCTTGTGATAAATGAAGTGGGAAATAAATGTGGTTTAATGATTTTGGTGGAGGGTTGTTGTGGAATTATTATGGTTTGGAGAAGGCAAGGAGACTTAAATGGTTGTGGAATAAAAGTGGTTCAAAAGGATTTGCTGTCAAACCCCAACCCAGGATTAACCCAATAGTGTTTGCTTAGTGTGTACTTAGTCTTGTTTGAGTTTAGTTATCGTGGGTTAGAATGTGATTAGTTTAGTCATGGTTTTTAGCTTTGGGGGAGTTCGAGAACGTTTAGTGTTTATTAGGCTCACTCAGGAAGGCCTGGGTGTACGTGCAAGCGTGGGAAGATTGTGTTTGGTTATGTGTTAATCGTGATTTTCATCTCATTTGATTGGTTTTATGATTATGTGCAAGTTTCATGTTTAGCTCATTTGTGTTTGAAGCCTAGAAAATCAAGTTTTGGCCAAAAGGGGTAAAATAGCCTTTTCACACTCAAATCTGGACACGATTTTCGAGGTCCCAAAACCATGTCAAAAATATACTTTTTGAAAACTAGATATTTCGAGGATCGTTTTATCCTTCTTCGTCGACTTCATCCGAGGCCCGCAAGTTCATGTTTTCCTTGATACAAGAATTAGTTCTAATGGGTCCCATCTTGCAATCACTTAACCTCCTTTCCCTTCTCTTCCTCTCCATTCTACAAATCTCTGCAATTTTTCTAAACTTAGGGCTGGGAAAAACCCCTCTTTTCCCCTCTTCTTCTTCCCTTGAATGCTTGAGCTAGGAGACTCCAAATGAAATTCTAAAACCATCATCTTCTTCCTCTCAAGCTAAGCTTTCCATAGATGCAATTTTCTTGAAGTTTCTTGGTGGGAAGGATCTCCATTTTCTTCTTCACTCCTTGTTTGGGCATCTCTAGGTAAGAGCTTCAACCTATCTCTTTAATGGAGTTTCTTCTACCTCCAAAGATCTTGTTTTTCTAACTTGTAGCAACCATTTCGAAATGGGTTGTTGGGTTGTGTTTTGGGTGAGTTTTTGAATGGATTTCTTGGGCTTTTGTAGTTCTTGGATTGGCCCTTGATTTGGAGTGCTTGAAGAAAGATCTTGTGTTTATTTGGCTAAGGCAAGTGATTCATTTAAGTGGTTGTACATGTGTGTCTTGGATTTGCATTTGGTATTAATGTTTTGATTTATTAGGGTTTTCATGTTATGATCTTGTTTTAGACAATGCAAGCATATCTAATGTCCTTCCACACTTTCAGAATTTCATATCTTTGAAATGGGTCTTGTTTTGTTGAAGTTTGGATTTGTTTAGAGATGAATGGGTTTTCAAGTATTGTGAAATGGGTTCTTTGTTAAGGCATTGATTAAGTTTGAAATGAATGCCCCAATGTGAGCCTTGATAGCATGGTTATTCATGTATTTAGTTTGCTAATTTGAGTGGAAAGATTGTAGAAAAGAAAGGAGGAAAAGATTTGACATGTGGACCATGTATTAGGAGTGCAATTTCTGCACTCAGCGAGCACAGGCAGAAGCCTGTTCGCTCGAGCGAACCAGGGGTCCGCTCGAGCGACCAGGCCCCTGCTTGGCATGAGCGCAGGCAGAAGCCTGTTCGCTCGAGCGAACCATGGGTCCGCTCGAGCGACCAGGCCACTGCCTGGTCCGGGCGCAGACAGCAAGCTGTCCGCTCGAGCGACCCCTGGTTCGCTCGAGCGAACTGCCTGCTGCCTGAAATTTTTGAGAAAGAGACTGTTTTGAAATTTTAACCCATTTATGCATTTTTAAGGATTGGAAAAGAAAAACTAGGCTATGTTGTGGACTTTAACCTGACATTGCGTGATTGGAACTCCAAGATACGAAGCAACTTCGGGGACACCAATTATTAGATTTTAACAACAGAGTTCCAATCACCCAAGAGTCATTGAATAGCCTAAGTACGTACTTGACAAAATTATCGCGTTTTGAACTCTGTTTTGATACTTCAAGTAATATAGTGTACTCGTTTTGAAATCAAGTATTTCCAAGATATGTTTCAAGATGTGTTTCAAGTATTTCCAAGATATGTTTCAAGATGTGTTTCAAGTATTTACAAGATATGTTTCAAGATGTGTTTCAAGTATCAAATGGGGATCACTTCTATAAGTTGTGAGCATATATATTATGCATTGTGCTAGTCGTGCCTTGTCTTGTCGTGACAAGTGATTTCCCCCTCTATTTTCGATATGTTTGAATCGTGTTTCGCGTGTTTTGTGCATTCATGAATTCTAGTGAACACCACAGAGCTTGGACTGCCCTCTCAGTCTGATCCACTGTCTGGGGGTCCTTAAACATGTGAACTAACTGCAGATTAGTAGTGTATTTATTACACATCGTGCGTGTCCGGTTCCGCGGCCGGAAATCCCGTTTTTGTGGGAATCGTGTCGTGCTATATTATGTATATTCGTGCTTGTCGTGCGTGCTTGCTCTTTTCATTATAAATGATAGAGAAAGGATGGGCTCTATGTGGATTTGCTATTCATGATATATATATGTTATGCATTCATGTTAGCTTTGTCTTTGATTTAGAAAAGTGTTCCACAAGTAAAGTATTTTCTTGATATTTCGATTTAACAATGTTTTACATGCTTTCACTTAAGTGATTTCTTGCCAAACCGTTGTGTTTGATGCTTGTATTATGGTGTCCAGGTGCAGGAGACCCTCCCTTTGAGGAGGAGTGCCAGGAGGAGGCCGTTGGGCCCAACCTAGCCCGTGAGTGGCAGCCCGATGACGTCATCTAGATGTTGGGGTGGTGCATGAGTTCCGTTGGATCACCTTTTTGAGATTTTTTTGATATACTTTTGGTATTGTATTGGCCTATGTTGGCCTCTTATTGGGAAGTGTAATAACTTAACTTATTTTGTTAACTTTACAACTTGAATTATGGGAATGCCTTGTTGTGTTTCATTCTGATATTATGTCTCGATGTCATTATGTTTCCTATTGTGACATGATATGATAAGATGTGATTTGCCACGCGCTTCCGCATACTTGATCGTGTGAGCGGGTTGTTCCATGCGTGTTTGTTTGGAACCCTCACCGCGGGAACCTGTGGGAGGTCTTTAAATCTTTCAAAATTTTTAATTAACCGCCGCGGCCTCGGTCAGGGGTCGCGACATTTGCTGAGGAAGAAAAGAAAGAGCCGGAGTGCCCAGAAACTGTGTTCTGTGATAATTCGCTCGAGCGAACCCCATCCAGAGGATAGTTGGCTCGAGCCAACTTGGCAGTTCGCTCGAGCCAACCTGACTCGGGAAGGTCCGCTCGAGCGAACCCCTCACAGAGTTGTTAGCCCGAGCGAACTTCTAGTTTGCTCGCGCCAACTATGCAGTAGGCCTGGGTCAATGCAGGAAGTCTTGAAATGTTCTTCTAAGGTTTGGGGAGGTATTGTTTGGAGCCCTGTGCGATGGTGAGACCGAGAAAATGAAATGTGGAGCTTGATTGAGAATTTTTGGACTTGTCAAATTGTATAAAGAGTTTGGGATGTCCTTGATTTTATTGAGTACCAAGCCAGTGACAAAAACAGACGTACGAGACCCTTATGCACTTTGATTTAAATCTTGGATCCTCCGTGTATGGTCCTGTATTTTGTGGATATCCTTTCGTATTTCTTTTTCCTTGGATTTCACACGGACTCACCTATTTTCACGTGATTTTACTAGCCCTACTTCAGAAACACTGATTTATACACTTTAAGTGTCTTGCTTGGCCTGTATATGCATGACCAGACTTGAATGTGATTTATGTGCCTATGGGCACCCTGTCCTGCCTGCTTAGGTGTTAAACACCTACTTGTATATATATATATATAAATATATGTATATGTCTTGATTGTCTTTTCGTAACCTATAAGTCGGCACCACTAAGCTAGGACAATCCTGTCGGTCAAATCCACCGACTTGGCGTCCCCCTCTTGCTCCTGCCAGCTACAGTCTGGATCATGCCTGTCTCGTTACCCGGTTCCACGGCCTTGGTCTTGTCTAACTACATGTATATATATTTAGTTGGTTCTCGTCACCTTGAGTGTCCGAGACCAACGCCTCTAGTGTGCTCTCATCACATTAGTGATGGAGGATTTAGCTCAATGTGGTTACTATCTTGCCAGCTTCCTGTTCCTTGGTACATTTTCATGTTTTATATTGCACATGTACTTTCTAAATAATGATGCTTTCTTTTTATGAAATTATTGTTTAAACAGGTTTCAATGCTTTTCAAGGTAACCTTAAATATTATTTTGTTGTTATATTTGTTTACCCACCTGCCAAACCGTTGTATCTGACCCACTCTTTGGTGCTCAGGTCCAAATGCCGATTATCCCGAGGATCAGCCAAAGGAGGCTGCCAGAGAGCCGCAACGAGTAGGAGAATGGCAGGCTGACGATGTCATGTAGGGATTTGATCAAGCCTTGAAATACGACACATTTTGGGACTTAGAATTATACATTTTGGGGATTGTGGCTAACACATTCTTTTGGTTGTACTAGCCTTTGTTGGCCTTTATGTTTAGGGAGTGATAATTCAATTGATCTTTTGTATAAACATTTAACTATATTTTTGGGAAAATACTAATATGATCATTGCCCACTCTGACATCATGTTGTATACACTTATGAAATCAATCTTGTTCCATGTAATGGATAATTATTAAACTTGATTTGCTACACGCTTCCACATCCCGAATGAAATTGACTTGTACGTGAAATCCTCACCGTGGAACCTTGTGGGAAATCACATGCATGGATGATACGTTCTTCATAGACCCGTGTACGTATTAGCCAAATAAACATATGCTTTAATGCATTGGCACCATTTCATCATCACTATAACACCGTCCCAATCCCGGATTATGCCCGTGGGTCCAGTCCAAGGTCGCGACACTTCTAATCATGGTAATAGTAAGTTACTAATTGTTGTAGAAGTGTGACTTCTATAACTATTAGAAAGGAGAAAGTTACTAATTCTTAATGGAAGTAGGACCTCAATTTTAATTAGTAAAAGAAGGTTACTAAGCTATAAATATGGGAGAGGCCTAGGACGTCCTTGTTAGATTATATGGTCTCAATCCAGTGGCTGATGTAATAAATTGATTTACTTCATTATTTATCAATATAATAATGCTTTACTTTCATGAGATGAATGGTGTTTTATTATTTTCTTACACATAACCAATACGAATGACATGATGGTTCATGAGATGGACCGGAGCCCACAAGTATATTACATGTGACACGTGTGTTAATGTGATCCACGTGAGACATGTCATAAATCCTATACTTAAATTGATTCACAACTAGTGATGAGATTGAGCATCTTATCTGATAAGGTTGCAGCATTTTGATCACTATGAGATGATGTGATTTGTCTCAATCATCAGAATGTAAGATTCTGGATCATGGTGCTAGTACATTGGATGCATTGAAGGACCATGAGAAGCACCTTATGAAACACTATATATATTTTAAGGTCTGCTCTCATAATTCCCAAGCAATAGGTCTCAATCCTGAGACATTAATAAACTCAAGTTTCTGTCTATTCATTTGATTTGAGTCACCAATGAGTGAGGCCAACTGTAGGCCTAAGATCCCAACCCGAGAGACCTCGATTAGTGTTAATTAAGTTGTGTGTTAGTCCTAAGCGTGATTAGTATAATTCGGTTTAGTTTAGACTAGAATAGCTTTGTTATAGCTTTGAGGAATTTTGAGTGCCTTTTGTGATTAGTGGGGCCCTTTAGGGGTTCCTTTTATGACTTTACTTGGGGGATTTTCCGAAATTCCATTGATTGGTGTTTTTATCCCGTTTGATTATCTTGTAAATCTCTTCAATTTTCATGTTGATCCCGTCCCCGTTCGAAATCCCAAAACCCGACTTTTCTAGCTTCAAAGGCAAAATAGTCTTATTACACTAAATATGTACCCAATGTTTGATATTCCCGAAACCCATGAAACATATACCTTTTGAAACTAGAAATTTCGACGCTCACTTTCCTCTTCTTCGTCGAATTCATTCGAAGACCCGAAAGCCATGATTTCAGCCTTGCAAGATTTCAAGTGGTGGAGCCCACTCCCCACTTGCTTTATAAAGGACTCTTCTTCCTCTTCTTTTCCATTTTCCAGCACAACTCATCCTAACCTAGGGTTTTCTTGTTCTTCTCTCCCCCTTCTTGCTTTTCCTTCACCAAATCACCATCAACCTTACACAAATTGAGAAATGGACTCCACCATTCTCTTCCTCTCATTCTCTTGATACCATTTTTTGAGAAAACCTCCCATTTCAAGATCACTTTTGAGCTAGTCTTGCCCATTTGAAGACTCTATAAGTAAGTTTCCTCTCCAATCTTCTATATATGTGTTCTTCTAGCCCTTGAGAAGCTCCATTTTCATAATTGTGAGTTCTCTCTTTTTCTTCATTGTTTTGACCCATTTGAAGGTTTGTTTTAAGGGGTTTTGTAGAGATTGTTGATTTTGAACTTAAGAGTAATTAGAAGATCTTTTTGCTAAGCTTGGACCTACTGCAAGTGAATGATTTGATATTACGAGCTTTCAATGGTTTTTATGAGAAATGTGTTGATTTTGTCATTATTATTCATGCTATTCTTTATTTTTTTATGATTTTGAAATAGATGCTCATGAATGAACCTTGCTAGCTCATTGTCAAACCCCAACCCAGGATTAACCCAATAGTGTTTTCTTAGTGTGTGCTTAGTCCTAAGCAGGTTTAGTTACGTGGGATAAAATTCCATTAGTCTTAGTTCTGAACGTAGCTTTGGGGAGTTTTGAGAACGTTTAATGTTAACTAGACACACTCAGGAAGGCATGGGTGTACGTGCAAGCATGGGGAGGTCGTGTTGCGTTTTGTGTTAATCGTGGATTTCATTTCATTTATATGGTTTTATGATTATTTTCAACTTTTGTGTTTAGCCCGTCTGCGTTTGAAGCCTGGAAACTCAAGTTTTTGGCCAAAGGGTAAAATTGTCTTTTCACACCCAAATCTGGACACACTTTTCGAAATATCAAAACCACGTCAAAAATACATTTTTCGGAAACTAGATATTTCAAAGATCGTTTTATCCTTCTTCGTCAACTTCATTTGAGGCCCGCAAGACCATGTTTTCACACATGCAAGAATTAGCACTTGAGGGGTCCCACTTGCAATGTACTTAAGCTACTTTCCCTTTCTCTCCCTCTTCACTTACCAAATCTCTTCGACTTTCTTGACCTAGGGCTAAAACCCTTTTTCCTCTTCACTTTCTCCTCTTTAATGCATGAGCTAGAGACCTCCAAAAGAAATTCCAAGACTATTATCTTCTTCCTCTCATCCCAAGCTTCCTATTGATGCTATTTTTCCTTGGATTCTAGTTGGACAAGCTTTCCATTTCCCTCCTTGCTTATTGTTTGGGCACCTCTAGGTAAGAGCTCCAACCCACCTCTTCAATTGAGTTCTTTTGACTCTTAAGGATCTTGTTTTTCCAACTTTCAACACCCATTTCGAAAGGGGTTTCTTGTTTGTATTTTTGGGTGAGTTTTTTTAATGTTTTTCATGGGTTTTTGTAGTTCTTGGCTTAGCTCTTAAGTAGGAGTGCTTGAAGGAAATTGTGTTAGCATTTGGGCAAAGGCCAGTAATCTCTATAGGCTGATTGTGCATGTGTGTTTATGGATTTCATTATTCCTCTTGAAGTTTCCATATGATTTATCATTAAGTATTAATGTCATGTTTTGTTAGACTTCCATTTTGTGATTTTTACTCAAGTATAGGTAATAATGTTAAGTAACTTTCCAAGCTTTTAGATTTTTTAATTGTATGTAAGCCATACCCATTTAGAAATTTGAACTTGCTTTGATAAGGATGGCATTTGAATGATTATGATAATGGAATGAATGATATGGGAATGTAAATTTGACCCCTTGGAGAGCATGGAGGCTCGGGGATTTCAGGTGGTCTAAGTGTAAGATGGAGGGAGGAATTGGCTTAAGAGCCATTTATGAGAAGTGCAATTTCTGCACTTAGCGAGCACAGGCAGAAGCCTGTTCACTCGAGCAACCTCTGGGTTCGCTCGAGCGACCAGGCCACTGCCTGGTCTGAGCACAGGCAGAAGCCTGTTCGCTCGAGCGATCTCTGGGTTCGCTTGAGCGACCAGGCCACTACCTGGTCTGAGCGCAGACAAAGGGCTGTCCGCTCGAGCGACCATTGATCGCTCAAGCGAACTCTCTATTGTCTGGCCAGTTTCAAGACAGAACCTTGATCGCCCGAGCGACCTGATGGTTCGCTCGAGCAAACTGTCCAGACCGCTCGAGCGACCTGTCAAATCCCAGTTTTGGAAATTTTACCCCCTTTATATACTCTTTAAAGATTTGAAAAAAACTAGGCTATGGTAAGGACTTTAACCTGACATTGTGTAATTGGAACTCCAAGATATGAACCAACTTCGAGGACACCAATTCTTTTATTTTAACAGCAGAGTCTTAATCGCACAAGGGTCAATGAATAGCCTTAGCATATACTTGATGAAATTATTGTGTTTTGAACTTTGGTTTAATACAACAAGTAATATCGTGTACTCGCTTTGAATTCAAGTTTAAGCTCGTTCGAAGATTTGTTTCAAGTATCAAATGGGGACCACTTCTTAAGTTGTGTGCATATACATTATGCATTTTTGCTAGCCGTGCCTTGTCTTGCTTTGATAAGTGATTTCCCCTTTTATTCCGACGTGTTTAGATCGTATTTCACATGTTTTGTGCATTCATGAACTCAAGTGAACACCACAGAGCTTGGACTGCCCTTTCAGTCTGATCCACCGTCCGGAGGTCCTTATACATGTGGACTATCTGCAGATTAGTCGTGTACTTTATTACACATCGTGCATGTCCGGTTCCGCGGCCGGAATCCCGTATTTGTGGGAATCGTGTCTTGTTATATTATGTATATCGTGCTCGTCGTGCGTGCTTACTCTTTTCATTATAAATGATAGAGAAAGGATGGGCTCTTTGTGGATTTACGGTTCATGATATATTATGTATGCATGCTAGTTTGTCACTAATGTTGAAACGTATTTCAGTCAAGTATTTAGTTTAAGTTCAGTAAATTGTTTTTATATGTTTTCAATTAAACAAGATTATTCAATGCTCATGCCTAAATTGATTACCTGCCAAACCGTTGTATTTGATGCTTGTTATTTGGTGCCCAGGTGCAGGCGGTTTTGCCTTTGAGGATGAGTGCCCGGAGGAGGCTGTTGAGCCCACCCTAGCTCATGAGTGGCAACCCGGCGACGTCATTTAGACGTCGGGATGGGTCATGAGTTCGAATTATCACGTTTTGGGTTTCATATACTTTTAAATATTGTATTGGCCTTTGTTGGCATCTTATTTTGGGATGTAATAAATTAACACACTTTGTTAAACCTTGCAACTTGAACCATGATGGGAATGTCATGTTATAACTCCTTTTTTGATATTTTGGTCTTGACGATGTATATGTTCATATATTGTTATAATGTGATTTGCCACATGCTTCCGCCTATTTGGTCATGTGAGCTAGATATCCGTGTCCTCGGAATCCTCACAGCGGGAACCTGTGGGAAATTGATTATCTTATCTCAACAACCATCGTCGCGGGGCCCGGGTCTCTGTCCGGGGTCGCGACACTCATTTAATGTCTTGAAAACATTGGTTTATAGCTTTCATTATTTCTTGTTAATAGCTAAATGGATCCTTGTGATTAGTGGGTTTTTTCTCTCTCTTTGGTGATTGAATGTGAAAGAATGGAGGTGTTTGGGATGTATGTTTGTGAAAATTTTTTTTTTATTATGAATGAGAGGAGCTTTTAGCTCATTTTATTGCAGGATAATGAATGGGAATGAAGGGAAATGGTTTAAGGGAGAAATGGGCTCAAATCTGAACACAGAAGGGTTTTTCCGCACTTGGCGGTCACCTGTCGGCTAGCCGCCTAGTGATCGGCGGCTAACCGCTCGATAACCATGCTGTCGCGGTTACATTTCCAAAGAGCATCATTTCTTCCTGAAGGCACGGTCAGCCTCACGGTTAACCAGCGGCTAAACGCCGAACTCATCGGCGACTAACCGCCAGCTAACCGAACCCATTTTGGTTACATTTCTTGTAGCCACCTGGCGAATCTGTGAGACCCCGACCCGAGAGGCCCAGATTAGTGTTTTTGAGCTGTGTTTAGCTCTAAGTGTGTTTCGTGGTTTTTGGTTTAATTGGGATTAAAATAGCTTTGTTATAGCTTTGGGATATTTTGAGTGTCTTGGTTTTAGTGTGGGGCCCTTTGGGGGTTCCCTGTTTATGGCTTTTCATGTACTTGAGATTTTAACTTGGTTTTCTCGATTTGTATTTTATCCCGATTTACTTGTTTTGTTAATACCTTCAACTTTCATGTTGATTCCGTTCCCGTCCCGAACCCCGAAACTTGACTTTTCTAGCTTCAAGGGCAAAACAGTCTTTTCACACTAAATCTGTACCGGATTATTGTTATTCCCGAAACCCGTGAAACATATACTTTTTGGAAACTAGATATTTCGACGATCATTTCTTCCTTCTTCGTCGATTTCATCCGAAGTCCCGAAAACCACTATTTCAGCTTTTCAAAGTTCTTAAGTGGTGGAGCCCATTTCATTGACTATAAGAGAACCCATCTCTTTTCCTTCTTCATTTTCCAGCATAGCCACCTTGAGCCTAGGGTTTGCTTGGCTTCTCTTTGCTTCTTCTTGCTCTTCCATCATCAAGAGACAACCAATATTGCACCAACATCTAATAGGACTCCATCATCTTCTTCACAACTTCAAGAGCTTCCTATTGGTACCATTTTTGAAGAAATCCCATCTCCACAAGATCCTCTTTTGGCTTGCTTTGCTCATTTGGAGAACCTATTGGTAAGATCTCTCCCTAATCTTCTAGATTCATGTTCTTTTGGTCCTTGAGAATCCCCATTTTCATTATTAGAAGCTCTCTCTTCTTATTGCTTGTTTTGACCCATTTTAGGGTTTGTTTTTGGGGGTTTTTGTAGAGATTTTGTTCTTGGCTTGCAAGTGTGATTAGAGCTGGTTTTTCATTGATTAAAGACCCAAGGCAAGTGGATGATTTGATACTTTTACATTTGAATGAGATTTAATAAAATGCATTATGATTTCATCAAGTATTTTGTGATATTAATGGCTTGTTTAGACTTGAAATAAATGCATATTTGTGAATCTTGATAGCTTGTTTTATCCAAGTATTAGATTGCTAAACATGTTTGAAAGAATGTAGAAATGAATGGAAGAAATGGAAAAGGCCACTGCACTGCTGTAACAGAACCTGGGTTCTGTTACGCAGTGTACGCGGTCGACCGGCCAAGGGGCGCGGTCGACCGGGTACACTGGAACAGGCCCCCAGCTGAAGGACCTACTGCACTGCGGGATTCACTGTTCCGCGGTGTACGCGGTCGACCGGCCAAGGGCGCGGTCGACCGGCGACACAGAGGTCAGGCTCTTCTCTAGAGCCTGACCAAAAGACTATTTATCCATTTAATTTTACAACTCCCGGTCGACCTGGCCCATGGGCGGTCGACCGAGCCCCCTGTGTATGCGGTCGACCGGCCATGGGCCAGGTCGACCGGCCCAACTGGAAAACATGCTGAAGATGGACTTTCAATGGATTTTTGGCCCTTTGTTAGATGGACTTTAAAGGGACTTTTGACCCTTTGTTAGATGGACTTTAAAGGGACTTTTGGCCCTATGATTAGATGGACTTTCAATGGACCTTTTCCCTATGATTAGATGGACTTTAAATGGAACCTAGTGAACCTTTTGTGAACCCGTTTGACTTCCTTTGAGGATGGTTGAACCGACATTTCCTCACGGTTAATCTGGTTATATCGGTACTTAATCTAATTCAATCTTGAACGGTACGGAACGACGGGATATCCTTTCTTTTATCTAAACGCGAAATTGGTTTGTTTGGGTATCGCAAATCCGTTTTTCCTTTCGATGACTGAGTAGGTTGTAAGGTACTACTAGATTAACGTTGAGCTTAGGATCCCCTCTCGATTATGTTTCGTTTATTTAAAACTCGATTAGGGTTTGAATCCCTAAGGTGCATAAAGAGCCCGGAATGTCTACAAACTCAAGGAGTACCTAGTGATCATTACAATTGACATACGGGGTCCTTATTCACCTGATTTATATCGAATCCCGATACTTATCCCGAATTTCTCGAATTATGATCTGTCTTGAAACCCGATAATAACCCGAATTTCTCGAATTATGATTTGTCTTGAATCCCGATAATAGCCCGAATTTCTCGAATTATAATTTGTCTTGAATCCCGATAATAGCCCGAATTTCTCGAATTATGATTTAGCCTTCCCGAAAGTATTGAAAGTGTATTTTAGCATTTTTGCTAGCCCGTTTATACATGCCCGAATGAAATGAAATTAGTGCTTTTGAGCACCCCGTCCCGCCCGTTTATTTAAGTGCATTACATATGATTTGTACATGTCTCGTTTTACATGATTTGACCTATGAGTCGGCACCACTAAGCTTGGCTTTCCTTGCCGGTTTGATCCACCGACTTGGAGACCCCTTTCCGTCCCGCCAGCTGCAGTTTGGATCCCGCTACCCGGTTATTACCGTGGTCTTGTCCCGATACCCAGTTCGCTACCGTGGTCCCGTCCCGTATTGTATTATATTATGTATATGTTACTTATGTTGCATCTCCTCACTTCGGTGACTGAGACAACATCCCGATATACTCATGTCACTTCGGTGATAGAGGACTTAGCTATGTGTGGTTGCCATCTTGCTTGTTTCCCGTTTCCTTGGATACCGTACATGTTTTGTATTGCATACGTATTTGAATAAATGATTATCTCGTTTTATGAAACTATTATTTGACAGGTTTAACTGTTTTCCAAGGTATTTTCTATATTGTTATGTCTTTTCACCCGTTTGCCAAACCGTCGTGTTTGACCCACTATTTTGGTACTCAGGTTCAATTTCCCCGCCCCGAGCTGTGAGTTGTTGGCTGTGGAGCCATGAGTTGCAGGTTGTCTTGTCGGCTATGTCCTGTAGACATTGTGCTTGACATCGGAGTTACGTCACATTTGGGTAGTGGATATTAGATTGTATTGTTCGGCTTTTATTAGCCTTTCTTGGGATTGTAATTAATGCACATTGATATTTGTAACTTGAACATATATGGAAATGTAATATCCTGTTACTGTCAGCTCTGTATTTTATTTATGTTGGTTTATTCCAGTCTGATATGGTTCATAAAATGATGGCTTTATGCTAGGGGTTGTATGCGACGCGGAATCCGATGATGTCCACGGACTCTGGGTCGCATTGCCACAAAAGCTTCCGCAAAAATATTCAGAGAGTGTTGTGATTTTGGATCCTCACACACGCGGATCTTGGGAGAAATATAATCATCCCTCACCTCCCCAAACTCTCCCGCCCCCTTGGTCGGGATCCGGGTTTGGGGGCGTGACAGAATCCGCGATCAATCTCGCAGTTAGCCAGCGGCTAACCGCCAGCTAACCGCAAGGTGACCGAAATTACCTAGAAAGTTTGAAATGAAGAGAAATGAAGAGGGTTCTATCCCAATCATTTGTGCACCCTTTTAGAGAATGATGGGGACTGTTCACCTAGAAATATGTATGGAGCCCGTTTCATATCATGAAAATTCATTTGAGGCCTTAAAAAAATCATAAGGTGTATAAGGAGCCCGGAATGCCTTCAAAACTCAAAGAGTGCCAAGGGTATACTTAAATTGACATGCGGGACCCCTATTCACCTCGGACTAGTTTTGAATCCCGATACTTGTCCCGTAATTTCAAAAGATCTACTGCATTTCTGGATATCCCGAATTGTTACATATATTCCCAAAAATTCATGAATTATGATTTATCATTCCCGAAGGCGTTGAAATTGTAATTTAGCATTTTGCTAGCCCATTTATACATTGCTCGAATTGAAAGGAAATTGTGCCTTGAGCGCTCCTGTCCCGCCCGTTTACATATGTGCACTTGATATGTTTTATAGATGTTTTGATTTGTCATTTGACCGATGAGCCGGTACCACTAAGCTTGGATTATCTTGCCGGTTTGATCCACCGACTTGGAGATCCCCCCTCCCGTCCTGCTAGTTACAGTTTGGATCCCGCTACCCGGTTATTATCGTGGTCTTGTCCCGATGCTGCAGATTGGTACTGTGGTTCCCAATGCCCGGTTCGCTACCGTGGTCATATCCCGTATTATTATTATGTATATGTAACTTATGTTGCACTTCCTCACTTCGGTGACTGAGGTCAACATCCCGATATGCTCATGTCACTTCAGTGATAGAAGACTTAGCTCCGTGTGGTTGCCATATTGCTTGTTTCTCAATTCCCTTGGATACCTTACATGTTTTATACTGCATATTGTTTTCCAATAAATGATTCTTTCGTTTTATAAAAATTATTGTTATATCTTTTCACCCACATGCCAAACCGTTGTATTTGACCCCTTTGCTTTGGTACTCAGGTCCCGTTGTTGGTTTCCCCAAGGAGGAGCTTAAGGAGGCGGTCGGAAAACCGTAGCGTTTAGTAAA
>QPKB01000005.1:27955162-27990320 GCA_003546025.1 Camphora micrantha | reverse complement strand
AAAAATCGGCTTCCATGCCACATCGGCTTTCACGCCACCAAAATTTGGCTTTCACGCCACCAAAATCGGCTTTCATGCCACCTCAAAATTTTCGGCTTTCAAGCCATCAAAAACCAGGCTTTGTGCCACAAAATCTGGCTTTCATGCCAAAACAACACTTTTGACAAAAGATTTTCACAAAATGATAACCTTTTGATCAAGATTTTCAAACAAACATTCCCATTCAACTTTTGCTTATTTTCAACAAAAAGAATTTAAGTAGAACAAGGGGATACAAAAAAAGAGTGCCAAAATATTTATACATGGAGGTACCAAAAAAAAAGAAAGAAAAAGTTTGTCAAAAGCTCAGTCCATCATAGTCTTCAACCAAAGACTAGGTCCTCGAGCAGACTCTTGGCCTCAGCCTCCAAAGCTTCCAGGCCACGCTTCTTCAAGATGCCGCCATAAAATGCGGCAGAAAACCGCGATCCATCTTCAGCACGAGGGAATTCCTCCCAAAGAAGTTGCCATCGCTCATGCTCCTGAGTCTTTCTTCGGAGATTCCCGTCAACCTCTTCCCACGCCTGTTGAACGGCCGCATTGGAAGATCTGGCAGATCGGCGAGGTGCATCAGTAACAAGGCCCTTACCCTTGTTCGTTCTGGAGGAACCACCTGCAAAAGTCAGAAAGGAAGAAATCAAGCACCAAATGACAGAATTTTGCTAAAAAAAATCCTAGCGCAAAATTTTGGCATGGTTCCGGGGCAATTTCGAAGAAAAGGGAGGCACCCCGAAAAAGAAAGGAAGCTTGAAGATGAGCTCAACATTGCTGCGAGCTCATAATCAATGAAGGATTCTCGAAGAAGACTCGAATTCAAACATTGCTGCGAGATCAAGCCTTTCTTCTCAAATCTTCGCAAGATCAGAAAAGAGCTCAACATTGTGCGAGCTCAAAATTCCAAAACTTGCAAAGCTCCTCGAAATTCTGCGAGACTGGAGAACTTGAAGATCCCCGAGAAATTCTTTATCTTGGAGGTTTTTACAAAAAGAAAGCAACAAGAGAAAGAAACCCATCTCCATTGCTTTTATAGAAAAAGCAAACCAAAAGAAGAAAGGAGGAGAAAAGCAAGGAGGTAAGTGCTAAAAATTAGCAAACTTCCTAAAAGAAAAGGAGATTTGAGATATTCTCTCCTAAAGAGGAGATTCTTGAGAAATTCTCTCCAAAAAGAAAGGGGATTTGAGAAACTTTGAGAAAATCTCTCCCAAAATCAAGGAAACTTGAGAGATCCTCTCCAAGTAAGGATATTTTTAGATATTCTCTACACAGAAGGGATATTTTTAGATATTCTTTACAAAATGGCACCACATGAGATCTAAGCCATTTTTAAAAGCTTAAGGTCCCATGGGTTAGCCCATATAAGCCAGGTTTGACCACCTAGGCACTAAAAGTGGCTTTTAGTCAAAATTTCTCTTACCAAGAGCATACAAAAATGGTTCCATGCCTCTCTTGAGTTGATTGGACCATACAAAAAATTCCGAGCTTCATAAGCTTCCAAAAGAAACCCAACCATCCAACCCCATGCACCAAATCAAGCCACAATCTTGAAATTGACATTCCACAAAAAAAAACAAACCACTCCAATGGACCCAAAATTGTCCCAAAGAGTGACCAAAAAACCAAACCATGGTCCCCTAACTTGCCACATACAGCTTGTTAGGTCACAAGGCCGAAACCAAAAAACCAAAATCCCGACCCCCTAACTCGCCACATACAGCCTGTTAGGTCACAAGGTCAAAAAACCAAAAACCTTCTTAACAGCCTAAAGTGCCACATAAAGCCTTTAGGTTCACAAGGTTAAAAGGGAAAACCCAAAACCAAAAACCCATATCCAAATGTCATTTCAAAATCCTTGCCTTGAGACGGTACATGACCCCTCTCATTACCGCGAAATCCATTGGAAGCTCAAAAAAGCAACTCCATCAAAAGAAAAACGCTCAAGACTCTTGGTCAAGCAAGAAGATCTCCTTCAAATTCTCTTCGAGGCACACCGACTGCCAGAGCTGCCCACCTCGTCGCTGTACCTCGAGGGGGCATTTGTTGACACCAAAAAATGTCACTATGTCCCTTCAACACCAAAAGCTACATGGAGTCACATCCTGCCATAAATAGGAAGGCGCCACTTCAAGCACCAGATCTTGTCAGAATCAAACAAAAACTGCAAGATCCTTCAAAGCAACTAAAAGAGGGGTACACATGAAGTTTCGGGCCATTTCAACATCATTTGGCTTAACTTCACTCCTCCGACAGCCAGACAGGGGCTCCCGGCAGCGACAGTGTCGAAGACATCAAAACTTCGATCAGAGCCTACGGATGGTCTCAGAATACCTCCAAAAGGCCCCATGCCAAATTTCAAGTCAAACGGACGACGTTTGACCCTTCATCAACTCTCGGGAAGCAAAAACAGGCCTACCGGCAGCGGAGCACCCCGGAATCATGGCATCCAAATTGGAGCTAATGGATCATCTTAAAATGACTCCAATAGGTCCCCTGTCAAGTTTTAGGTCAAACGGACATCGTTTGGCCTAGTTTCAAAGCTCGGCATTTTCTTCGAGGTGAAATCAAGGCGAGCATTTGCGGGACCCCAAAAGGCTTCAAAACTCAAACCAAAGCCCATGGTTGGTCTTACATACAACTCAGGAGGCTCCCAGTCAAATTTCAGGTCAATCGGACATCGGTTGACCACAAGTCAAAGCTCGGCATTTCTCTCATGGCGAAATTAAGGCAAGCATTTGCGGGACCCCGAACGGCTTCAAAACTCAAACCAAAGCCTATGGTTGGTCCTATCTACTGCTCAAGAAGCTCCACGTCGAATTTCAGGTCATTCCGACATCGTTTGGCCTAGTTTCAATGCTTGACAAAAAATCGGCAAAACCGCACAATAAAGTCTTCGGCTTTCCAGAAAAGTAGGAAACTTTGTGCTCCGATTTGCATGGCTTCTCGTCGGGTTTTCTTCAAGAGAATCAGGCCAATAAATGAGGGGAAATGTCAGGAAAAAATCAGAAGAAAAAAGAATGAAAAAAGATCGAAAAACGGCGAAGAAAAGGCGACCGAACGGCGACCATTCAATGGGCCCAAAGCCCATGGTCGCCGGCCACCTTCCGGCGACCCAAAAGTCGCCGGAAACCCCTTTTTTCGGGTACTTTTCGCGTTTCGAGTTGATTGGCCGCTGTGATTTTTCCAAAATCTGATTTTTCGTGCATGAAATCTGTCGATCTTCGTCAACATCAGGGATTCGCCGCCGAAATCATTGGATGATCATTAGATGCCTCGAAATCGCCAACCGGCCGACAAAGAAAGCACACTTTCTGCCCGCCCGATCGTGAAATCGACAGGACAGATGTTGCCGGCACGTTGACATTAATCAATGTCTGAAATTGCATCGCCATCCGACATCAAACAGCATGTGGATCCACCAGCGATCATCGCAAGAAGAATTCCAAAAGACGCGGCGCGGCCCGCGACTCTTCAAGCGACTTGGCGACCAATTAATGAGGTTAAATGACCCGTTTTATGACAAGTTAATGCGGTTATTAACTCATTATTTTGGACGGCCCAATCAAAAGCAAGCAAATGGGAGTTACAAGTCAGAGGATTTATGGCATTAAAGCCATGAAACTCTCCCATGATGGGGATTGAAGGCAATTAAAGGCTCATTATTCTCCATCGGCCAATCAAATTCAAGGAAAAAGGAGTTACAAAACAAGTAATTTAAAAAACTTGTAACTCCTCCCATTATGAGCATTAATGCATTCAATGCTCATAAACCCTCCTAAATGGCTACCAAGGCCTATAAATAGGAGGGCATTCCAAAGGGAAAGGATCCGGATCTAGCTCTCGCTCTCCCCCCGAAGAAGACAAAAAATCCAGAAGCCCTGCAACCCTGCTGCAAAGACCACCAAAAGGTGATTGAAGCACCCTTGGGGGGCCACCCCCCCAAGGACCTCCCTTCTTCTACCAACATGGCTAAAACGTGGCTTTTCAGCCCGTTTACTTAGCTTTTTTATCGGATATAAGACCTTCTCTTGGTCTTTGTCCTTTAAAAATCTGAGGTTAGAAAGCCAAGCCAAGAATCCAAGCATCGTGTTCTCATCTGCATGGACGATGGAGGAGCCCATACATGACTCGCGACCGTCGATCTGAACGTGTCCCCACAATCGAATGAGAAGTCAGATTCCTTTTCTTGATTTCTATTGTACTTTATTTTTCTTTTAGAGACAAAAATCACAATTCTTGTCTTTCATAACGGATAAGACTTGTAAATCGCCTTTTACGGCAAAATCGCCTTTCACGGCAACAAATGAAATCGCCTTTCACGGCATTCAAAAAAAAACCTTTGTCTCTTTTCTTAAAATATGTGTGCAATAGAAACTAGAAAAAGTTTCATTTCCCCTTTCAACTTGTGAAGGTGGATCTTCGGATCACCCTTCCTAAATTCCAAGTAGAAAAGTGAAATTGGCATACCCGTACAAAAAAAAGAAAGATGTTGTTACCCTTTATCTTTTCTTCTCCTCCCCTCCGCCGTACCCCGAAAGACCCGGGGCGGAGGCAGTGGGAGAGAGAGGGAAGAATCGGGTCCATCAATAAGTGTTTGATATTGATGAGTGATTTGCAGAGTTAGTTATCCCCAACACTGGTGAGATTTTCCCACCGCGACTGTGTTCAGTATGGGTGGGCCGCGGCATAATATCCCACGGTATCCAGCTTGTGTGAAAGTGCCACGTTAAGTAGATAGATTGGCTTATATTATTTGACTGATTCTAAATGTTTATCTTGCTCAATTGCCTAGCATTTTTACCTTGGATGTTCTTATTGATCTTATTAATGTCTCTATTCCTTTGATGCATACATCCTATGTTATTTGTATATTGTAATTTGCCAGATCCTTGGATCTGACCCATTCTTGGTGCTTAGGTGTTGACCTCGATTGTGAGGATGACGCGATCGTCGAGGAGCCGATAGCCGAAGACTATGGATGGGGACCAGCCGACCAGGGGGGTCGAGCTGGAGGATGGAGCGCCTGTACCAGGGGCTTGAGTGATTGTCTTCTTTTTCTTTTTTTTTTTGGTTTAAGCGTCTTTATGTGGTGAGCAGGGAGTTAGTCTGATATGTTTATAAATACGTTCTTAATTATACTTTGAGATTTAGGCTAGACTTCAGCCCTGCTACACTTGATATATCTTTATGATACCTTATGCTTCCGCTTTACTCTTTACACTTCCGCAATTTTTAACCATTGATTATATTTCGGTCAAAAAGTTTTAAATTGGACCTCACTGCGGACCTACGATCTTGGAAGTTCTCCGATTCTTCAGGAAGTAGAGCGCCAAATTCGGGACCATGACGGTTTTCTCGGTATTCGGAATTGGGGCATTACATGGTGAGTCTTTTCTCCTATTTGATTTCTTAAAATGTGCACATTATATTTTCTTAAAGTTATTTGTCACTTATGGATCTTCATAAATGATGGTTGTTCTTGTGATAAATGAAGTGGGAAATAAATGTGGTTTAATGATTTTGGTGGAGGGTTGTTGTGGAATTATTATGGTTTGGAGAAGGCAAGGAGACTTAAATGGTTGTCGAATAAAAGTGGTTCAAAAGGATTTGCTGAGGAAGAAAAGAAAGAGCCGGAGTGCCCAGAAACTGTGTTCTGTGATAATTCGCTCGAGCAAACCCCATCCAGAGGATAGTTGGCTCGAGCCAACTTGGCAGTTCGCTAGAGCCAACCTGACCCGGGAAGGTCCGCTCGAGCGAACCCCTCACAGAGTTGTTAGCCCGAGCGAACTTCTAGTTTGCTCGCGCCAACTGTGCAGTAGGCCTGGGTCAATGCAGGAAGTCTTGAAATGTTCTTCTAAGGTTTGGGGAGGTATTGTTTGGAGCCCTATGCGATGGTGAGACCGAGAAAATGAAATGTGGAGCTTGATTGAGGATTTTTGGACTTGTCAAATTGTATAAAGAGCTTGGGATGTCCTTGATTTTATTGAGTACCAACCCAGTGACAAAAACAGACGTACGAGACCCTTATGCACTTTGATTTAAATCTTGGATCCTTCGTGTATGGTCCTGTATTTTGTGGATATCCTTTCGTATTTCTTTTTGCTTGGATTTCACACGGACTCACCTATTTTCACGTGATTTTACTAGCCCTACTTCAAAAACACTGATTTATACACTTTAAGTGTCTTGCTTGGCCTGTATATGCATGACCAGACTTGAATGTGATTTATGTGCCTATGGGCACCCTGTCCTGCCTGCTTAGGTGTTAAACACCTACTTGTATATATATATATATATATATATATATATGTATATGTCTTGATTGTCTTTTCGTAACCTATAAGTCAGCACCACTAAGCTAGGACAATCCTGTCGGTCAAATCCACCGACTTGGCGTCCCCCTCTTGCTCCTGCCAGCTACAGTCTGGATCATGCATGTCTCGTTACCCGGTTCCACGGCCTTGGTCTTGTCTAACTACATGTATATATATTTAGTTGGTTCTCGTCACCTTGAGTGTCCGAGACCAACGCCTCTAGTGTGCTCTCATCACATTAGTGATGGAGGATTTAGCTCAATGTGGTTACTATCTTGCCAGCTTCCTGTTCCTTGGTACATTTTTATGTTTTATATTGCACATGTACTTTCTAAATAATGATGCTTTCTTTTTATGAAATTATTGTTTAAACAGGTTTCAATGCTTTTCAAGGTAACCTTAAATATTATTTTGTTGTTATATTTGTTTACCCACCTGCCAAACCGTTGTATCTGACCCACTCTTTGGTGCTCAGGTCCAGATGCCGATTATCCTGAGGATCAGCCAAAGGAGGCGGCCAGAGAGCCGCAACGAGTAGGAGAATGGCAGGCTGACGATGTCATGTAGGGATTTGATCAAGCCTTGAAATACGACACATTTTGGCTAAACATTCCTTGTTGTATCAACTCTGACATGACGTCCTTGTTAGATTATATGGTCTCAATCCAGTGGCTGATGTAATAAATTGATTTACTTCATTATTTATCAATATAATAATGCTTTACTTTCATGAGATGAATGGTGTTTTATTATTTTCTTACACATAACCAATACGAATGACATGATGGTTCATGAGATGGACCGGAGCCCACAAGTATATTACATGTGACACATGTGTGTTAATGTGATCCACGTGAGACATGTCACAAATCCTATACTTAAATTGATTCACAACTAGTGATGAGATTGAGCATCTTATCTGATAAGGTTGCAGCATTTTGATCACTATGAGATGATGTGATTTGTCTCAATCATCAGAATGTAAGATTCTGGATCATGGTGCTAGTACATTGGATGCATTGAAGGACCATGAGAAGCACCTTATGAAACACTATATATATTTTAAGGTCTGCTCTCATAATTCCCAAGCAATAGGTCTCAATCCTGAGACATTAATAAACTCAAGTTTCTGTCTATTCATTTGATTTGAGTCACCAATGAGTGAGGCCAACTGTAGGCCTAAGATCCCAACCCGAGAGACCTCGATTAGTGTTAATTAAGTTGTGTGTTAGTCCTAAGCGTGATTAGTATAATTCGGTTTAGTTTAGACTAGAATAGCTTTGTTATAGCTTTGGGGAATTTTGAGTGCCTTTGTGATTAGTGGGGCCCTTTAGGGGTTCCTTTTATGACTTTACTTGGGGGATTTTTCGAAATTGCATTGATTGGTGTTTTTATCCCGTTTGATTATCTTGTTAATCTCTTCAATTTTCATGTTGATCCCGTCCCCGCTCGAAATCCCAAAACCCGACTTTTCTAGCTTCAAAGGCAAAATAGTCTTATTACACTAAATGTGTACCCAATGTTTGATATTCCCGAAACCCATGAAACATATACCTTTTGAAACTAGAAATTTCGACGCTCACTTTCCTCTTCTTCGTCGAATTCATTCGAAGACCCGAAAGCCATGATTTCAGCCTTGCAAGATTTCAAGTGGTGGAGCCCACTCCCCACTTGTTTTATAAAGGACTCTTCTTCCTCTTCTTTTCCATTTTCCAGCACAACTCATCCTAACCTAGGGTTTTCTTGTTCTTCTCTCCCCCTTCTTGCTTTTCCTTCACCAAATCACCATCAACCTTACACAAATTGAGAAATGGACTCCACCATTCTCTTCCTCTCATTCTCTTGATACCATTTTTTGAGAAAACCTCCCATTTCAAGATCACTTTTGAGCTAGTCTTGCCCATTTGAAGACTCTATAAGTAAGTTTCCTCTCCAATCTTCTAGATATGTGTTCTTCTAGCCCTTGAGAAGCTCCATTTTCATAATTGTGAGTTCTCTCTTTTTCTTCATTGTTTTGACCCATTTGAAGGTTTGTTTTAGGGGGTTTTGTAGAGATTGTTGATTTTGAACTTAAGAGTAATTAGAAGATCTTTTTGCTAAGCTTGGACCTACTGCAAGTGAATGATTTGATAGTACGAGCTTTCAATGGTTTTTATGAGAAATGTGTTGATTTTGTCATTATTATTCATGCTATTCTTTATTTTTTTATGATTTTGAAATAGATGCTCATGAATGAACCTTGCTAGCTCATTGTCAAACCCCAACCCAGGATTAACCCAATAGTGTTTTCTTAGTGTGTGCTTAGTCCTAAGCGGGTTTAGTTACGTGGGATAAAATTCCATTAGTCTTAGTTCTGAACATAGCTTTGGGGAGTTTTGAGAACGTTTAATGTTAACTAGACACACTCAGGAAGGCCTGGGTGTACGTGCAAGCATGGGGAGGTCGTGTTGCGTTTTATGTTAATCATGGATTTCATTTCATTTATATGGTTTTATGATTATTTACAACTTTTGTGTTTAGCCCGTCTGCGTTTGAAGCCTGGAAACTCAAGTTTTTGGCCAAAGGGTAAAATTGTCTTTTCACACCCAAATCTGGACACACTTTTCGAAATATCAAAACCGTGTCAAAAATACATTTTTTGGAAACTAGATATTTCAAGGATCGTTTTATCCTTCTTCGTCAACTTCATTTGAGGCCCGCAAGACCATGTTTTCACACATGCAAGAATTAGCACTTAAGGGGTCCCACTTGCAATGTACTTAAGCTACTTTCCCTTTCTCTCCCTCTTCACTTACCAAATCTCTTCAACTTTCTTGACCTATGGCTAAAACCCTTTTTCCTCTTCACTTTCTCCTCTTTAATGCATGAGCTAGAGACCTCCAAAAGAAATTCCAAGACTATCATCTTCTTCCTCTCATCCCAAGCTTCCTATTGATGCTATTTTTCCTTGGATTCTAGTTGGACAAGCTTTCCATTTCCCTCCTTGCTTATTGTTTGGGCACCTCTAGGTAAGAGCTCCAACCCACCTCTTCAATTGAGTTCTTTTGACTCTTAAGGATCTTGTTTTTCCAACTTTCAACACCCATTTCGAAAGGGGTTTCTTGTTTGTATTTTTGGGTGAGTTTTTTTAATTTTTTTTCATGGGTTTTTGTAGTTCTTGGCTTAGCTCTTAAGTAGGAGTGCTTGAAGGAAATTGTGTTAGCATTTGGGCAAAGGCAAGTAATCTCTATAGGTTGATTGTGCATGTGTGTTTATGGATTTCATTATTCCTCTTGAAGTTTCCATATTATTTATCATTAAGTATTAATGTCATGTTTTGTTAGACTTCCATTTTGTGATTTTTACTCAAGTATAGGTAATAATGTTAAGTAACTTTCCAAGCTTTCAGATTTTTTAATTGTATGTAAGCCTTACCCATTTAGAAATTTGAACTTGCTTTGATAAGGATGGCATTTGAATGATTATGATAATGGAATGAATGATATGGGAATGTAAATTTGACCCCTTGGAGAGCATGGAGGCTTGGGGATTTCAGGTGGTCTAAGTGTAAGATGGAGGGAGGAATTGGCTTAAGAGCCATTTATGAGAAGTGCAATTTCTGCACTTAGCGAGCACAGGCAGAAGCCTGTTCGCTCGAGCAACCTCTGGGTTCGCTCGAGCGACCAGGCCACTGCCTGGTCTAAGCACAGGCAGAAGCCTGTTCGCTCGAGCGATCTCTGGGTTCGCTTGAGCGACCAAGCCACTACCTGGTCTGAGCGCAGACAAAGGGTTGTCCGCTCGAGCGACCATTGATCGCTCGAGCGAACTCTCTATTGTCTGGCCAGTTTCAAGACAGAACCTTGATCGCCCGAGCGACCTGATGGTTCGCTCGAGCGAACTGTCCAGACCGCTCGAGCGACCTGTCAAATCCCAGTTGTGGAAATTTTACCCCCTTTATATACTCTTTAAAGATTTGAAAAAAACTAGGCTATGGTAAGGACTTTAACCTGACATTGTGTAATTGGAACTCCAAGATATGAACCAACTTCGAGGACACCAATTCTTTTATTTTAACAACAGAGTCTTAATCGCACAAGGGTCAATGAATAGCCTTAGCATATACTTGATGAAATTATTGTGTTTTGAACTTTGGTTTAATACAACAAGTAATATCGTGTACTCGCTTTGAATTCAAGTTTAAGCTCGTTCGAAGATTTGTTTCAAGTATCAAATGGGGACCACTTCTTAAGTTGTGTGCATATACATTATGCATTTTTGCTAGCCGTGCCTTGTCTTGCTTTGATAAGTGATTTTCCCTTTTATTCCGACGTGTTTAGATCGTATTTCACGTGTTTTGTGCATTCATGAACTCAAGTGAACACCACAGAGCTTGGACTGCCCTTTCAATCTGATCCACCGTCCGGAGGTCCTTAAACATGTGGACTATCTGCAGATTAGTCGTGTATTTTATTACACATCGTGCGTGTCCGGTCCGCGGCTGGAATCCCGTATTTGTGGGAATCGTGTCTTGTTATATTATGTATATCGTGCTCGTCGTGCATGCTTACTCTTTTCATTATAAATGATAGAGAAAGGATGGGCTCTTTGTGGATTTACAGTTCATGATATATTATGTATGCATGCTAGTTTGTCACTAATGTTGAAACGTATTTCAATCAAGTATTTAGTTTAAGTTCAGTAAATTGTTTTTATATGTTTTCAATTAAACAAGATTATTCAATGCTCATGCCTAAATTGATTACCTGCCAAACCGTTGTATTTGATGCTTGTTATTTGGTGCCCAGGTGCAGGCGGTTTTGCCTTTGAGGATGAGTGCCCGAAGAAGGCTGTTGAGCCCACCCTAGCTCGTGAGTGGCAACCCGGCGCCGTCATTTAGACGTCGGGATGGGTCATGAGTTCGAATTATCACGTTTTGGGTTTCATATACTTTTAAATATTGTATTGGCCTTTGTTGGCATCTTATTTTGGGATGTAATAAATTAACACACTTTGTTAAACCTTGCAACTTGAACCATGATGGGAATGTCATGTTATAACTCCTTTTTTGATATTTTGGTCTTGATGATGTATATGTTCATATATTGTTATAATGTGATTTGCCACACGCTTCCGCCTATTTGGTCATGTGAGCTAGATATCCGTGTCCTCGGAATCCTCACAGCGGGAACCTGTGGGAAATTGATTATCTTATCTCAACAACCATCGTCGCGGGGCCCGGGTCTCTGTCCGGGGTCGCGACACTCATTTAATGTCTTGAAAACATTGGTTTATAGCTTTCATTATTTCTTGTTAATAGCTAAATGGATCCTTGTGATTAGTGGTTTTTTTCTCTCTCTTTGGTGATTGAATGTGAAAGAATGGAGGTGTTTGGGATGTATGTTTGTGAAAAATTTTTTTTATTATGAATGAGAGGAGCTTTTAGCTCATTTTATTGCAGGATAATGAATGGGAATGAAGGGAAATGGTTTAAGGGAGAAATGGGCTCAAATCTGAACACAGAAGGGTTTTTCCGCACTTGGCGGTCACCTGTCGGCTAGCCGCCTGGTGATCGGCGGCTAACCGCTCGCTAACCATGCTGTCGCGGTTACATTTCCAAAGAGCATCATTTCTTCCTGAAGGCACGGTCAGCCTCACGGTTAACCAGCGGCTAAACGCCGAACTCATCGGCGGTTAACCGCCAGCTAACCGAACCCATTTTGGTTACATTTCTAGTAGCCACCTGGCGAATCCGCGATCAATCTCGCAGTTAGCCAGCGGCTAACCGCCAGCTAACCGCAAGGTGACCGAAATTACCTAGAAAGTTTGAAATGAAGAGAAATGAAGAGGGTTCTATCCCAATCATTTGTGCACCCTTTTAGAGAATGATGGTGACTGTTCACCTAGAAATATGTATGGAGCCCGTTTGAGAAAGAAACCATATCATGAAAATTCATTTGAGGCCTTAAAAAAATCATAAGGTGTATAAGGAGCCCGGAATGCCTTCAAAACTCAAAGAGTGCCAAGGGTATACTTAAATTGACATGCGGGACCCCTATTCACCTCGGACTAGTTTTGAATCCCGATACTTATCCCGTAATTTCAAAAGATCTACTGCATTTCCGGATATCCCGAATTGTTACATATATTCCCAAAAATTCATGAATTATGATTTATCATTCCCGAAGGCGTTGAAATTATAATTTAGCATTTTGCTAGCCCATTTATACATTGCTCGAATTGAAAGGAAATTGTGCCTTGAGCGCTTCTTTCCCGCCCGTTTACATATGTGCACTTGATATGTTTTATAGATGTTTTGATTTGTCATTTGACCGATGAGTCGGTACCACTAAGCTTGGATTACCTTGCCGGTTTGATCCACCGACTTGGAGATCCCCCCTCCCGTCCTGCTAGTTGCGGTTTGGATCCCGCTACCCGGTTATTATCGTGGTCTTGTCTCGATGCTGCAGATTGGTACTGTGGTTCCCAATGCCCGGTTCGCTACCGTGGTCATGTCCCGTATTATTATTATATATATGTAACTTATGTTGCACCTCCTCACTTCGGTGACTGAGGTCAACATCCTGATATGCTCATGTCACTTCAGTGATAGAAGACTTAGCTCCGTGTGGTTGCCATATTGCTTGTTTCTCAATTCCCTTGGATACCTTACATGTTTTATATTGCATATTGTTTTCCAATAAATGATTCTTTCGTTTTATAAAAATTATTGTTATATCTTTTCACCCACATGCCAAACCGTTGTGTTTGACCCCTTTGCTTTGGTACTTAGGTCCCGTTGTTGGTTTCCCCAAGGAGGAGCTTAAGGAGGCGGTCGGAAAACCGTAGTGTTTAGTAAAGTGGCACGCCGATGATATCGTTTAGACATTCGGTTGCCCGAGTTGCGTAATATTTTGGGTTGGGACTAACCATTCTTTTGGAAATTTGATACTTTGATTATATTGGCTTTTGTTGGCCTCTATTTTTGGGAAATGTAATTAAATGATCTTGATATAAACTTTAATTTACTCTCGAGTTTAGCTAATGATCATTGCTCACTCTGATATCTATTATATAAATGTGTTATTAGTCTTGGTATTTTGGATTTGAAAGTATGAATTAGATTTGCTACACGCTTCCGCACTTAAAAGAAATATTCATGTTGTTGTGATATCCTTACCGCGGACACCTGTGGAAAATCGCGTATACGAGTGGCATCTTTTTATCGACTTGTATACATTTTGGTTACAATAAATTCATGGTACGAAATGTTCATCATCAATCAATCCCATCCATTAATGTCCCGATCCCAGATTAGGCCAGCCTGCTTGGTGACCCGATCCGGGGTCGCGACAGTAGGTCAACACCTCGGTGTCTTGGGTACGTGGTAGTAGGACTGTGAGAACATTCAATGGTCAACATGGAATCTATCTATATTATCCTCTTGTGCCAAATAATGGATTTATCATTAGTAAGTGTGCACCCATCTCAATTAAGAGTTAATTGGATCGTACTGATGATCACAATAGTTAATTGGGTCTCAAGGATCATAACATATGGATCTAATTTGGTGGATAGGTCCAATTGATCCATGGATATAGATGGAGGGGCCTACTTGTGGCAATATGGAAGTTTAGGGTCTTCTTTGTAATTTATTCTTAAGACTGGAGTGAAATTGCGTTTATATAGTGGAGTTATTTGTAATTAACTGTAGGCTCGGATTGCACATGAGATGTGGGGTCGGGATGTCCTAGTTGAAGCCAGCTTTCTATGGAATCCCTAGTGGTCCCCATGTTAGCCAAATTATTAGATCATTGTTAATTCTATTTGAACTCAAAAGAAAAGGAATTAGAAAGTTACTATTTCTATTTGAAGTAAGACTTCTAATAGTGGTAATAATAAGTTACTAATTATTATGGAAGTGAGGCTTCTAATAATAATTAGAAAGAATATAGTTACTAATTCTTATGGAAGTAAGTTTTTTATTTTAATTAAAAACAGGAGGTTGCATAGGGCTATAAATAGGGGAACCAAACCCTGTGGATGACCTCCTTGGTATTCACGCCCAATAGTGCAAGAGTTGCAGTCCGTGCTTTCTCTTGTTCTTTTAGTTTCCTTAGAGCTTCTAGGTGATTTTCTTTTGGAGATTCCACCATTCTTCTTGAGAAAAGATATCTGAAACGAGTCATAGCGTGGAAAAGAATAAGGTCTTGGAGATCCTTAATTCGCTACAAGAAGAGTTCTTGTTCAAGATAATTGTCTTCTTCTCCATTAGAGCGTTACCGAGCTCCAAAGGTATAATCCACTTCCTTGTATGTTATGGATTTGTTTTTGTTACATGGTGTTGCTATTTACTATCCTAGAGATAATGTTTACTGATTATGATCATGAGTTTGAGGTTCTTGGATCCTGGATTGAGTTTTATGGCCTTTTGGGTACTTGATCCTTGAGTCAAGTGGGTCAAAAGTTTTTGAAACATGTCCACAAGGCCCACCTATTTCCAGCAGTCCTACCCTCTTATTCCACACTTGGAATTCACGCCCAGGTCAAGTGCGAGAGTTGCACGCTCCACATCTCCTCTTCTCTCTCTTATAGTTTCTCTTTTGGATTCCCTAAAAGCTTCTAGTTGGGTTTTTTTTTTTTTTTTTTTTTGTTTGTAGTTTCCACCCATCTCCTTGAGAAAAGAGATCTAATACGGGATATAGTATGTAAGACAATTGGGTTTTGGAGATTTTGATTGGCTTTGTGAAATAGTGTTTCATCAAAGAAAGAGATCAACTTCTCCATTAGAGCACAACCGAGCTCCAAAAGTATAATATACATCCTTGCATGTTGTAGATTTTGTGGTTGCTTGTTAGGTGCTGTTTCTATCTTCTAGATAGAGTTTCTTACTGTTCATGGTTGATGAGTTTGAGGTTTTGGATCATGGATTGAGTTTGTAGCCTTATGGATACTTGATCCCTGAGTTAAGTGGGTCAAAAAGTTTTGAAACCCCATCCACGAGGCCCACCTACTTCCAAGAACAAGCGTGGTCAATCTGAAGGAGAAGGCTGATTAGATATTTAACAATAGGTTTTTTTTACCAAAAGAACCCTCAAATATCCCTATAACTCGAAAAGCATCCTTAAATACGTGTAATGCCCCAAAGCATTTTATATAACATACTATGAATTTTTTTTGGACCAAATTGCCCTTCTACCCCTTTCTCGCGACATCGAAACTTGATTTGGCAAGGCACATTAAAGTATTTCGAGGCTAGTTCAACGATTTCTCTCAACATCGAGACTTCATTCTGCAACATTGAGACTTGATTTGGCTGGGCACATTGAATTATTTCGATGCTAGTTCAACCTCTTTCTCGAGACCTCAAGACTTGATTTCGCGACACCGAGACTTGATTTGGCACATTGAAGTATTTGGAGGTTAGTTCATCCCTTTTCTCGTGACATCGGGACTTGATTTGGCGCATTGAAGTATTTCTAGGATACTTTTTTTTTTCTTCTATTTCAATTCTCGAATTCGCTAGTTGATTTTTCCCTTTTTCTCATTAGCCCTTAGATCTGCTCTTCAAAAGTCTGTAATTCGAAGATTGGGATATCTAAGGGCTAATGAGAAGAGAGAAAATCAACTAGCGAGTTTGAGATTGAAAAAAAAAAAAAAAAAAAAAAAAAAAAAAAACAACTTAGAAATGCTTCAATGCGCCAAATCAAGTCTCGATATTGTGAAAATATGTCTCGATGTCTCGAGAAAGAGGTTGAACTAGCCTCAAAATACTTCGTGCCAAATCAAGTCTCAATGTCGCAAGAAAGGAGTTGAGCTAGCCTTGAAATACTTTCAATGTGCCCTGCCAAATCAAGTCTTAATATTGCGAAATCAATTTCGATGTCGCGGGAAATGTGTTGAATTAGCCTCGAAATACTTCAATATGCCAAATCAAGTTTAGATGTCGGGAAAAAAGAGCTGGAGGGGCAATTTGATTTGGAAAAAATCAGAGTATATTGTATATGATGTTTTTGGGCATTACATGTATTTAGGTATATAGATATTTAAAGATTCTTTTTGGAAAAAACCCCTTTAAAAATTTGACTTTGGATATTTAAGGATGCTTTTAGTAAAAACCCCTTTTAACAATTGGGCTAGTTAAGAAATATCATTAAACAATTTTGAATTTTAATAAGGTCTCACGCGAAGAATAATACGAGGGATTTCCTTTATTCCAGCCTCAAAAACTCCGGAGTCCGGACTCAATATCTTTGGAAAATTAATAACAGTTACACACGCCCACTCGTCCCACAAGGTCAGAAGAACATCAACATCTCTCTCCACCTGTCCCTGCTACTCCACCGACGAGGAATTCACTACCAAGGGACCCCACCTCATCTAACAAATCCCTCATTCCAACACCCAAATATCCGATTCCCTCAACCCCCATTTCAAAACTCTCCACAAATATAGACACAGCCAGAGAGAGATCCAAAGAGTTTTGGGCATCCCAAAATCAAAACCACTCTCTCTAACTTCTCTGTGTGTCAGAAATGAAAGCCGGCACCAACCCAAGACTCATCCTCTTCCATCCCAATCCCCTCCAAAAACCGGGCCTTTTCAGCCCCCCACAGCGCCTCCATCTCCTCTTTTTCATTTCACTCTTCACACTCTTCCTCCTCTTCCTTGCAATCCTCACCACCAAACACATCACCTCCTCCTCCCCTTCCTCTGCCTCTTCCTCCTCCTCCTCCTCCTCCTCCTCCCACCCACCTCCCCTCCCTTCATTCGTCGTCGACGCCCTCCTTCACTACTCCTCCGCCTCCAACGCCACCGCCCACATGTCCTCCTCCGACCTCCGCTCCATCTCCGCCGCCCTCCGACGCTGCTCCTCCCCCTGCAACTTTCTCATCTTCGGCCTCGGCCATGAAACCCTCCTCTGGAAGGCCGTCAATTACAATGGTCGCACCGTCTTCCTCGACGAGAACGAGTACTTCGCCGCCTGGTTCGAGGCCAAGCACCCCCACCTCGAGACCTACGACGTCCGCTACACCACCACCGTCGCCCAGATGCCCCAGCTGATCGCCGCCGCCGAGAAACAGATACGGAAAGAGTGCCGCCCAGTCCAGAACCTCCTCTTCTCCGACTGCGCCCTCGCAATTAACGACCTCCCCAACCAGCTCTACGACATCGACTGGGATGTGATTCTCGTCGACGGGCCGCGAGGGTATAGCCCGACTGCGCCGGGGAGGATGTCGGCGATCTTCACCGCGGCGGTGCTGGCGAGAAGCAAGAGAGGGGGCGGAGCTACGCACATTTTCGTGCATGATTTCGACCGGGAGGTGGAGAGGGTTTGCAGCGAGAGGTTCTTGTGTAGGGAGAATATGGTAGAGTCGTGCGCTTCAATGGCGCATTTCGTTGTGGAGAGGATGAAACCAGAGGTGTTTGAGTTCTGTGGCAATCATACAACAACAACAAGATCATCTTCTTCTTCCAAGTAAATCACAGAAAATGGCTCGCGAAATGTGTTTTTATGTATTTGGGATTCTGGGAAAGAACCCCAGAACTTGTTTCTAGGAGAGATAGTATCATAAAAATCTGTTTGTTGTGTTAGTTATGTCTTCTTTCTACCTTTGCATAAGGAATTTACATTGGATAGTAGCTGTTAGTGTGACACATGACTGTCAATTTTGTGCCTTAAGGGGCACAATGAAATGGATCCTTTGTTTGAAAAAAACTATAAGGAGATTAGATTTTCTTTGTAGGGTTGTTTTGGTTCAAGAATTATACATGGCAAGAAAGTGAGGTTGTGTTTGTAGATGCAAAAGTTTTCAATCTCATGATTCAGTGTTTCTTGTTGCCATGTTGCAACTCACAAAAAACTTTTGGATTTCATGTCGGGATTCTGATTAGCTGGTTATGGACTGCGTGTAGTGTAGTGATTATGTGGTTGCCGAGAACTCGAGTCTTAATTAAGGGGGACCTTATTTTCTGAAACGATTTGATGGCAGTATGACATGATGATGAAATGCATTCCATTCATAATTTCTCCATTTCTCACCAAGTACGATGATTCCTTCAATGCTTCATTGCTTCTTCGCTCAACTAAATGTCTTAAGGGCCCTGCAACTAGGTATTGCGTCCGATTCTTGCACTCTTCTTGGGTGTGACCAGGTAATTATTTCGTTCTCAAATGCTTTTGACATCGTGTTTAGATGTTCATATCTGTCCTTTTGTGATTTTAGGGGGGATGGAAATGAGGTTGTGAGAGAGGGTATTGAGGAATTTTATCATGATGTTTAGCTTCTCATTGTTTTGAGAAGGTGGAGAGATGTACTGCTATCATGCTTTACAGGATGATCAAGAGGTGATGGAATTGCCCCTTCTCCTTCAGACAACAATTGTAGTTGGCCTAATCAGTTTGAGGACACACATGATTGAGCTGGAGGACTGGTAGGCTGGTAATATCCCTGCAAAGGAAAGATCTCAAGATTATTCTGCAAACTACTTATGTTGAGTTGCTCTGAGCCACAGTACACCCAATAAGTCATCAAAGTGCGATTTCTTAGCTTTTCATAAGGAATATAGCCGCCTCATGTGGAGACAGTAGAGAAAGATTGGTGGACTTAAAAGGCTCCAGAGATGCAAACAGGGCTACTGGCCAGGGAGATGGTAGTGGCTGTACATGTAGAGTCTGAGGTACAAGTGCAGTTCTAACAGTAAAACATCCAAGAACTGACTGGGTGGTGGAAGATTCAATGCAAGGGCAGTAGGCAAAGTCGAAGATACATGCCCTAGCAGTTTGATGGTGCCACCATCAGAGGTTAAGAGAGAGTCCAAATTCTAGAGAGCATGGTGAAGCAATAGCAAACCATCCTTGTGCCACCTAGGCAGTGATCGTCATTGCTTTTGCTAGCTGAGTCATGATTGGTTCGGCATGTATTGTATGGTGATACATCACTTTAATTGTGTTGCAGGAATGCATGTCCAAAGAAAACAAGGAAAACATTAATCTATTGGGTGAGAAGTCAGGAAGGAATGATCAATGATGATGCAAGACTTGTTCGTAGAATACATGGAGGAAATCAAATTGCTGATGGATTTAAGAAAGCATGATCAAGGATGTGACAGAAGTGGAGAGGGTAGAGCTTTAGAGGTCCAATGACTTGTCGGTGTGTTTTTTTTTAATTTTCCTTGGGTTTTATCTTTGCATATGTTTCATATGCTTGTGATATATCCACTAACTAACTGACACATTCTTTGCATATAGAGGCCTGTGATTTTCCATACCTGTTGGCTGGTGCAGTTCCCGACTTTGATACTCATACCATTCTGTCGAGCTCACAGCCAATGATGGTAGTGAGGGCCATGGTTCCTGCTCTTCATGAGGCCACTTTCATGCCTCGTAACTGTCAGAATTTAGAAGAGGTCTCTTACTTGTTCTCACTTTGATTAGTTCTTAGTGTACTTAGAAGTGATGTTCTGTTTGATTGATATCTACCATTGTTCGTTTATGATGCCTAGGTAGAGGGTACCAGTGTTAATCATGAGCTGGGGTTCAAACCTCCCCAAATATGAGATTATACACGTGAACTTTCATATTTGCATAGGAGATGCCATGTTTAGTTGGACACAAAAGAACAAAATAGATGTTGTGGCGGGTAGTGGCCTATTCCTAAACACAATATAACGGCGTAGCAGTGTGAATTTCCTAGCAGTCAAAAGAACTCAAAATCTTGTACAACAGTCAATCTTGTGTTTTTTTTTAGTGATTTGGAACCTTATAAGGATAGATACAACTTTAGGGAGGGCTATTGAAGAGAAGAAATGGGAAAAACAATGTTTTAAATTAAAACTGCTTTGCTCTACTAGGTTTTAGTCCGTAGTGCCGCTATTTTCAAAACAGTGTAGTGGCTTCAACCGCTACAGCCAATATGTAGCAGCCGCTATTTTGAACCATGATTGTACATGTGCCTTCACTTGTGGACACTGACTTCCAATATTTTAGTTCGTCACCTCCATTTTTCGGACAATCTCTCTACTTTATCTTGTGTGGATCGTGTGTAGCCTGAAAGAGTAGGAGAAAGAGTGTAACATTTACACCCCATGAGCAGGCATCCCAGGGAAACAGCAGAGAAAAAACACACAAATAGAATGTTTCAATAAAATACTGGAAACTTGGATAAGATCACTTGGCCTTGGACAACATGATTACTTCATCAAACTTCTGGATGAAATTTCAACAGATTAAAGGGACTATGGACTCAGAGTCTCCAAGCAATGCTGATTTCAGTGAGGACCTTTAAGTTTGGAGTGTTTTTGTGGAAAATCTGTTAGGCGACATCTACGAGGAAGATCATAGGAACCACATTGTCACTTTATGATGATCCCCATCTTGACAAACCCACATTGAGCAAGATCCATAGATGATTCTATTATCGTTTAGCACTTCAGATGTGATGATTCTAGGAAGAGCCTCCGTAGTTCTTCCTACAATAGCTTTTTTTATTATGAATATTCCATGCCATGTGCCAGACACACCAACTGATGACTTTTAACAATTTTCAAGATTGTACTTATAAAATGCCTCATTAATGTATGATAAAGTATGGTAAATACAGTGACTCATACTCTTAAATAAATGTACTTGGTTGTGAGAATGGAACGCATAACTACAGTGTTCAGGGTTCATCCATTTCAAGTACAATTGTCTTCGTCAAAAGCAGATCCTCTGCTTATAAATCATGCCAAGAATGATAAGGAAATTCCCCAATTATCAGCTAGATATCTATGGGGCAAAATCTCACTTGAACTTACTAGGTTGGGTCTGGGTTCTATTAGTAGTGGCACATGCACTCATCAGCACCAAAAACTGGAGTTATGGTAGTCTTAGCAGAAATCCAAACCTATGCAGAGAAAAGGAAACAGATAATGGAGCAAGGGGGAGAGGAATAGTACAAGTCCCGGAGGAAGAAGAAACTTCGACAGAGATGCACCTAGATGGAAAATAATGTCACTTATCTGGAGCAGAAAACTTTCGAACTTGGGCAGAGTTCTTACTCTTGACTAGCTGTCATTATATGGTCACTAAATAATGCAAAACTTTTGGTGGCCACTGTGAGATAGCAATTGCAATATCGAGGATTAAACCCACCTCAAATGGCACGCTTTTCTTTTTTGTGGTAAAAAAGTGTACTTTGAGATCTGTTGTCTTCGATTTTTTGTTGGCCACCATCAGATGGCCCGCTTCAAATTTCCTTCCATGGATCACCATCAGCTGATCTAACTGTATCCCAGCTCTCACCTTCATTAAAAGGGCGCTTGGTTCCAACACCTATTTATCATCCCTTCAGCAATGGCCCTGGCCTTCGTTGCCTTTCTTCTCTAATGCACAATGAAAGAGATGAAGCAAGTAGAAGCATAGATTGGGCCGAAGATGGAGCAAAAAGACACTGTAGATTCATTGAGATATTCTATCCTTTTGGTCATGGTTTTGGTGCTCGATATTATCCACCCATGGAGGAGATTGATGTGAGGGTGATGGTGGTGACGACGAGGACGACCAGAGGTTCCGAACAGCCCAATGCTCCATGTGTTACTGAGATTTTGATTGAAGATAGTTGACTACTTCCCAGCTCCCTTTTCTAATGCTCAGATCTCAGGCTTCCAACTTGGAATATGAACTATAATATTTAAATTATGTTTCAGAGTATTGTCATTTCCAAAAGGGAAAATTTCAAATAAGGACTTAAGTTTTTTACCTTATTTCAAAAAAGGACAAAAGTTTCAAAAACTTTTCGATTTAGCCCTTAAGCTTTCTTGTAAGTTTTCAATTAAGGACATCCGGCCATTTAAAGGCATTTTCTAGCATTTTTTCCTCAATATTTTAAAAATACACAAATTACCTTTCATTTAAAGTTATGATCTGGTTTTAGTAGTCTTGATTGTTGTGGGAACACTGGTTGTCTTTGATCACCTCGAGGACATTAGTGAAGGAAATGAGGAGAATATGGAGGAAGTGAGGGAAACTTTTATTTCAATATAGGGCAATTTAGGTATTTTAAAAGGACTTGGAAAAAAAGTTGCCAGAAAATAGTTTTAAATTCATGGATGTCCATAATTGAAAACTTCTTGTAAAAGTTTTAAGGGCTAATTTGAAAAGTTCTAAAACTTTTGTCCTTTTTTGAAATAAGACAGAAACTTGAGGACCTTTTTGAAATTTTCCCTTTCCAAATTGTTAAGCCATAAATCTTTGTAATATGTTGGTAATTTTGTGCTATTTCCGTGATTAAAGATCTACATGGAAGTCATGAGCATCAATCGAGTCAATGATTCAAATGTTCACCAACACTAAACATCTGTAGCTGAGGTGAGGTATTTATTTACATAGCTTAATTTGCATATTTTTTCTAGCTTCCTGTTATTTTGCTTATTTTTTCTGAATGTTTTGAAAAAAATTTAATACGTTTTTTTAGGATCGAAGCCGTCGTACGAGTGCAGCACGGACAACATGGACCGAGATAAGCGGCATTGACTCATCCCGGTCCTGATCAATACATATACCAGCACCAAGATTTAAAGCTTGATTTAGGCTGCTTTGGCACCTAGGTTGATAGCATTGAGTCAGCGACAGATTTTGTGTGATATGATTAGAGAAAGGGTGATTCTATATGCACTCCAATAATGTGCTGAGCACACCCACCTTCACTGTTCATAAGGGGGGTGGGTGTGCTCAGCATAAGGGGAGGGTGCATATAGAATCAACCTTAGATAAAAGGGTGTAGATTCTTTACTTTGACCTTCCTCAAAGAACAAGGTAATAGTGATGCAGAGAGTATGTAAAGCTTGGGAATATAAACTGACCACACAATCTTAATGGTAAAGTTGGCTTTGCACTTTTAGGTAATAATAAATTGTAAGTGCCTAAAAAATTATAGACTTAATTAAATGGAATTGCTGTAAAGCTGCTGGGAAAGAGAGTAACTCCTGAAACTTAAAAGGGAAGGAAGGAGGAAGATCAGAGACCCTGGCTGCAGTCAGCTAAAGGCACTCCGATGCCTAAGTTAGTGCAATCACTGAACAAAGGATGGGTGAGTGGAGAAAAAGGGAGAGCTATGGAAGTACGTATCAGAGTGTATTTTGTGTTTACATACCTTAAGTGGTTTTACCTCATGCATATATATATATATATATATATATAGGCGGAGGTCCCATCAGATCGTACCTTTAGTGGAGGTAGGTGGAGGCATTGTTCCATCGGATCATACCTTGTACCATTACTGGAGGTAGGTAGAGGTACTGTCCCATCAGACCATACCCTTCAAGCCATAACATTTTGGGTTGGGACTAACCATTCTTTTGAGAATTTAATACTTTGATTATATTGGCCTTTGTTGGCCTCTATTTTTGGGAAATGTAATTAAATGATCTTGATATAAACTTTAATTTACTCTTGAGTATAGCTAATGATCATTGCTCACCCTGATATTCTGTTATATAAATGTGATATCAGTCTTGGTATTTTGGATTTAAAAGTATGAATTATATTTGCTACATGCTTCCGCACTTAAAAGAAATATTCATTTTGTTGTGATATCCTCACCGCGGACACATGTGGGAAATTGCGTATACGAGTGACATCTTTTTTATCGACTCGTATTCGTTTTGGTTACAATAAATTCATGGTACGAAATCCATGGCATCTCCGCACTAAAAAGAAATATTCATGTTGTTATGATATCCTCACCATGGACACTTGTGGGAAATCGCGTATACGAGTGGCATCTTTTTATTGACTTGTATACGTTTTGGTTACAATAAATTCTTGGTATGAAATGTTCATCATCAATCAATCCCATCCATTAGTGTCCCGATTCCGGATTAGGCCCGCTCGCTTGGTGACCCGGTCCGGGGTCGCGACATAGTGACCTTTGTTGGCCTCTATTTTTGGGGAATGTAACTAAATGATCTTTTGTATAAATTCTAACTTTTATACTTTTGGAAATAGTTAATAATTATTGCTCATTCTGATGCTTGTTATAAATGTATTATCAGACTCTCTATTTTGGATACGAATGTATGAATTAGATTTGCTACACGCTTCCGCATTTAAAAGAAATATTCATGTTGTTATGATATCCTCACCGCGGACACCTGTGGGAAATCGCATATACGGGTGACATCTTTTCATTGGCTCGTATACTTATTGATTTAAAATAAATTCATAGGTCGGCTACCATTCATTATCCATTATATCATCACCATTATCCTATCTGGATGATACGGCTCAACAACGTCCATGGACTTAATGCATCCACAATAGAAAGCGACCTCATTGAATGGATGGTGTCGCCTAATATTGCGACAAGGATCTCATGTGACCTGCAATGACGAAAATAGTTGTTAGTAATTTCATGTCATTCACTCCAATAACAGCTTGAATTCTGGAATTTTAAGTACCTGTTCTGCACCCATAAAATCTAGCCTTTCTCGTAGTGATTGTAGAGGAGCAACAATCTCTCTACGAGGGAGCCAGCGATGCACTCGGGGCTGACTAACTCTATAGTGAATGTTGGGAGTTGGAGCCAAACACTCAAAATGCTCATAAATTCACGCCTCTAGCAGCGTAATATATCCAACAATTTATTTAACTTCATAGAGGGTAACCAATACCAACTGTCGATACAAATAAGCCAGAGCAGCAGCACCCCATGCATATGTACGAACACGCTTTAAGTCTATCAACAGGGTAATATACATAATTGGTACACGAGTGCCACTCTTGTCTGTGAACAATGTGCAATCTAATAAATACAGAAGATAAGCTCTCACTGCACAATCGATTATGTCATCCCCATCCTCATCAGTTATGTTTTAGAACCTCCCTCTTAGCCATTCCAATTTTACAGATTGGCTCCGAACCTGCTGCAACTCATTATTTGCTTCATTTGGATCAACTCCCAAAGCGTCAACAAGGAGTGAATGAGCATCTTGATATGACATTCTATCAGTATACGCAACAGAACAACCAGTCACCGGGATCCCAAGTATGGTGGCAACATCATCTAAACTTGTGGACATCTCGCCGAACGGCATGTGGAAAGTGTTTGTTTCAGGTTGCTACCTTTCCACAAAACAAAAGACGAGGATCTTACTAGCAGAGCGGTAGGATGCTATGATAAGTGGACACAAATTAGATCTATCCACTAACTCTCTGAACCTGCCACTTTCATTCAGTTGCCAGTGTAGTATTTTTCTGTCCATGGCTTAAACACTTGACGCAACTTGTTCCTGTATAACGTAGAATGGTACATTAATGAAGAATGTAACCAATACATTGATCTTGATGTAAAAAAAAATTTAAAAAAAAAAAAAAACATATATGTGATTGCCAAAAGTATGCAGCTATGTGTGTGTTAAAACTGGGCAACAAAGAACGATCTTCTGGCCTTGCAGTTATTTCTTGTTCAACTATGGGTTCTTCCTCAAATTGAGAAACGTGGGCTCCTTCTTCATTGCCTTAATCCAAATCATAATCCGGTTCTTGTACTTCTTTTATGACCTCTTCAATTCTTTAATGCCGCCTCCTGTTGGAAGCTGTTGGTCTTAATCTGGAACTGCTTGGCCTATCCATTTCTGAAACATCGAAAGAAGAGTGTTGAAAAAAAAAATAGACATTCAGTGTACCAGTTACTGTTCGTACTGTGTATTCGAACGTATCAGGAATGTTCGGAAATTAATATTCAATCCCAACATGTATTGTTTGGAAATTAATATCTGATCTCTACAAGTATTGTTTGGAAATTAATATCCGATCTGTAAAGAATTGTTCGGAAATTAATATTCGATCACCAGACAGATGATCGAACATTAGGTTCCGAACATTCCTGATACATTTTTCGGACATTAGTTTCCGATCAATAAGAAAAAGTCCAAACTATCAGTACCGAACAGATCGCGGGGTAGGAAAGAAAAAAATTTAGAACAAAATCAGGCGCATTCAACTACACAGTGAATATATTCATTATGTGATAACTATCATAGCATTGGAATCCTTTGAACATATTTTTTATGCAGAATAGTTGCTACATTGGCCTATTTGTATATATATATATATATATATATATATATATATATATATAAACCACCAACGAGAATGGTGAAGAAGGAAGGTGACTTACCAAATGTATAAAAACGGAGGTTTCACTGCACAAAAGAAGTCACGTGACTTGCCAATAGTGTCGTTCCCTTGACTTGGCTTCACTTGGTTTCGTCAGGAACTGAATGGCTGAGGGAAGCACGCCGTTTCTGGTTACAGAAGATGAATCGTTTGGAGAGGAGTGGAACATGTGTGGGGAGAGAAGAGATGAACGTGTGCTGGTAGAGAGGGGTAGTTGGGTATATTGATGGGTGCAGAGAGTAAAATCAATAAAAATTCAACTTTTATAAATTGGTGTGGAGAGAAATTCGGTGGGAAGAGCAAAAAATGCGGTGCCAATAAAAACTTCCCCATGCACAAAGTGCTATAGGTTCTATAACTTCCAGTTATAGGGGCTGTTGGAGATGATGGGTAGAACATCAGAACCTTGAACTTTCTCTGAAGAGGAGCTACATTCAATGGGAGAATGAGCTTGGAAGATCTTTCCATCCCGAGTGCAGCATAATACAGTCCATGTTTCATATTTTTCCAAATCTGCAAAGACCACTTATCATATAAGACAAATGGAGTTTCATACCTCTTAATCATATGAATTTATATGGACAGCAATTGCAGATAACAGAAGGCATGGTTCTTATTTAATCCTGTACGAATTGCTCTCAGAGATGGTGATGAGTCACATTTAGTAGATAAACGCATGTTATTTTGTAAGAATTCTTGTGAGGAGAATTTGAAATTCTCCAAATGCTATCCTCACATGGAATTCCAAGTCCCGATTGGCCTATCCAACCTATGAAATGTTGAAATTCTGATAATTCCAAAGGCTATTTGTGACTTTTTTTTTAAGTTGGTTGGAACTCAGAATTCTAGCCATCAAACATAGCATTTGAAATGCTAAGATTACAGCTGTCATAGCAATGTAAGAAATCCCCCGCTCAAAGGATTTGCTACTGACAAGACAAGGAGTGGAAGTGGAAAAACAGAAAAGAAAAAAAGACACTGCTGAATCTTACACGTTCTTACCCGAGAACCATTAGTAACCAAATTACATGGATGGAACAATTGTTGCCATGAACTGTTGAACTAGAATGGTTAGGATTCAACCATTAGGATATGGGAAGAATTTTATTTCATTAAAACCCAACAATATCGACAGCACCGCACTGTTTTGTTTATGCATCGGACAACATTGCAAGAGCTGCTTCAATTTCTCATAATGCTGGTAGATGACATAAAGTGTGGATGAAGGGTTCTTTCCTCTTCGTTTTCCCTGTTTTGGAGTGGAAATAGGCAATGTCTTACAAACCAAATTGATCAAAGAAGGTTGGGACTTGGTGTGATCCGAACAAGTCCATTTGGATGGTCCAGTAGAACGAACCCACGTGGTAAAGTAAAAGCTATTTAAGACCGTACAGAAAAAAGACATCATAGTAGTCAACGGGTGATTTCCGCTAGTTTTGATGTTTCTTATTTTTATTACTTTAATCAACTACTAGCAGTGTAGCACAATAACCCCGCGCTAAGCACGAGCTGTTCACCAACAATTACAAAATATATTCTATGATCATTAAACAAAAATTTAGATCATACAAAATCATCCTCAAGCACTCTCTAACAGCGATTAGGTTTAAATATAGTATAAAATTTTAAATAGAGAATATAAGAAGAGAAGATTCTAAGAATATCGCTTTCCTCAATTCAAGAGCCGATAGAGTAGAAATGAGCAAGGAGAAGTGGAGTAGAAAGAAAAGAGGAGAATGAGATTTGGGATGGAAATGAAGTTGTTGCATAGAGTGAAAAGTAGGAAGACGACTTAGAGTGGTTACAATATTATTACATATTGAAAGTGGGAAGAGAAAGTGAGTTAGTTATAGAATATGGTATAACTTTAGGTCAAAATTAACTTCAAAACCGTCAAACTTTTAAATATAGTATAATTGTTCCGACATCAAAACCAAGAGCAGCTGTCAAATAAAGTTGGATGAGAAGAGAAGATACAACAAAGTGGTTTTGACTTTTAGTTTCGTTTTCGTGACATTCATTGAGATCAATCTCAGCAAGAACTTCTCTATACAAAATTCGTAGTAAGCAGTCATAATTTTGAATGAAGCTTCCCCACTGCCATTAGCAATACCATATGTGTCACAATAAGATCATATGGTTGAGATGAACCCCACACAGATGGAATGCCCCAAAATCTTGACTGCAAGTTCCTCGTTGAACCTATATATCAGAATACTAAAGAGCTGTAAGATATTTAAGGAATCCTTCATTCACAACATCAGCTGATCTCAACCAAAATTACATGTGTGAGGCTCATAAACCTCATCATGGGCCTACAAAATGTAAGAAAACACTGCAAAAACATCTACATTACTACTCTTCAGCTTTCAAATATTACAGTAAAGAAGAATAACCGCTGGTCAGCTACATACGCTAAGTATGTAATGAACATCATCTTGGCTTTCCATCACCACTTTTCAGCATCCATCCACCACCTTTGCTTGAAACACACAGTTCGTTAAGAACCTGAATCAACAGCAAAACTTAATCATGGAGAAGACACTCAATAGTCTAATGGACACATATGATGTAAGTGATCATTGAAACAGTATTTAGAAAAATGAACAGATTAGGTAAGAAAGAATACTAATTACAGCTAACCTGAAGATGTGCTAGAAACAAACTAAATTCAACTTCATATGCCACACAAAGGAAATTTTATCCTACGGATGTCCCCATAGGCGCCTTTTATTCAAGGGCGTCCCAGTCTTTTTAACCTCCCCCCTCCTGCCTTTTTTGATGTTCACATTTGGGACGTCAGCATGCAACAGTCTCAAGCTCAGATAAAGAACAGTTAGCATTTACATATGGATTTTATTTTGAGAATTAATCCCAAGGCTACGTTGTTTCTCTGAAGGTGATGTGCTGCAACATAATCCAGTTACAGTGTCAAGTGAGCAACGGTTCAATAGGGTATTCCTAGGAAGTGATCGTCCGTGAGAAGCTAGCTCAAATGTTATAATTGACCTCTCATGACGTTGGTGTACTCTTAATGAAGAAAAATGTTGTGTTAGTAGAATACTACGAAAAAAGAGGATAGCTTAGAGGAGACTAGGAGGGGAAATAGGCTAGAGACATTATTGAAGGTTTTAGGGTTTTATTCAGGAGAGTAATACAAGAAATAGAGTAGGCATTGTAGTTGGTAGATATCTAAAATGGAAGATTGTAAAGGTAAAGGTAATCACATGACAAGGTTATAATGGTAATTGGATAACAAAAAATCCTTCTTAGGTACACCCAAGCAAAGGTGAAAGTGATGAAAATTTTGGGATTGTGAGTGGTTTAGTACAAGCTATATACCTATTAGGTTATCAAAAGACATCTTTGTTCATGAGGAAAGGAAGGAGATGGTTATAACATAGTACACTAACACTACAACAAGGAGAGATGATTTGGACACAAGAAAGATGTGAAGCTCGATTCTTTGACTTTCGGTCTGCTTTCGATCTTTCAATGTCTAATGGAGGATGATCACCTTATGGCATTTAGACGTGGACTAATAGGAGTATGATAGACTATTTTATTAAAAAGTATAAATGAGAATTTGCATAAGGATTGTAAGTGCATTTCAAGAAGATGTATGAATTGCACAATTAATGAGGAATGAGTAGCATTTGAGAGCATAAACAGTGTCAGCATTCAATAGTTGATAAATTAAGAGAGACTCGTTTTGAGATGGTTTGGACATGTGCATCGTAGAGCTAGCAACGGCGACGGTGAGAAAAAAGTTCTCTCTATGCAAGTTGCCTGGTTCGCCAAGGAAAATGGGTAAGTCGAAGAGGACATGGAAGAAAGTAGTAAGGTTGGTTCTAAAAAAGTGCAACTATCCAAGGATTTCGGCCCAAGATAGTCAGAGTGGAGAAAACAAAATTCATCTAGGCAGAACCCCAACACAATTGGGACAGATGTTCCAATAATGAATAAAAAGCTGTTGATCTCATTGAGGCGTACCTTGTTCTTTTAAAGGAGGTTTAGAAAACATATTTTCACTTCAGGAGATGAAATTCTAGCAATCCCAGAAAACAATTTGAGTGAACCACAATCTTTAATATCAAATGTCTCTTCTTTTACTAACAAAATCCCGTCCAGATTGGTGCCCCCCATAAACTAAATCTCCATAAATACAACAAACATGGTGCTTCCGATAGTTATGCAAAACAACAAGTCTAGAACATGCAGAGGATGAGTGAAAATGTGAAGATGGGATGGGGGGCAGAGATGAGAAGATTGATGAGATGAGGCTCAACGGTCGGCAGGTTAGGCTCTTTCTCTTTTTGATCGTTTTCTTTTTCTTATGTCGTCTCGTTTTTATTTGTTCTCCCCTAACGCTGTGGGTTTCCAGGGGTAAGAATTGGGCCTAGCATCTTAGGTCTTTCGGATCCTTAGGGAGGGGGATTGAATTACGGGTTTTTTGGACAGTGGACCAAGGTTGTGGTTTTGGGGTTTCGGCTTGTTGGGATATTGATGGTTGGTTTAAACACAAGAACGGTGGGAATGAGGTTTCTAGGATTCTATGGGTTTGTGGAATCGATCAGGGACATGGTTCCACTTATATGGCATCAATCAATCTGGTTGGTGAATCAGAACCTCTGCATGGAGGAATGTTGAAGAGGAAGAGCACAAGGCAGTGGGAAAAATGGAAAAGAGCAGCCCCAGATTCTGGAGTGAGAATGGACCAAAATTCCACAAACGGATTTGGCAGAATCCAAGAAGGATTCAATGAGAGGAAGCAAGCTCCAACAAGACTTGGACGAATCCCCTAGGGATTCAACACGAGTATTCTCAAAACTAGAGGAAAAAACTCACACACTGAAACAGTGAAATCTTTTATTCAATTAATCATAGGTTGCTTCTTTTTAATGGAGTTACATATTTATAGAAATGGATGAGACATTGTTTCCTTCATAATCTCTTATTCCTTGGATTCTTTCTAAAGAAGAAAAGAAATCTCAAAAAACTTTGCTGGATATTAATCCAAATCAACTAGAGTTTTAATTAAGACTTGTAATCAAAAAACTACTAATTAAAAATTAATGGTCTAGTTTGGCCTGTAGTGGGCAGGGTTGCAACCCATGTTAAATGGGTCTGGATATATATCAACCATGTGAAAGAAGTCATGACTCCAACTTGCCCACCATATAAGAGTTCGAATAATACCATGCGATCAAGTTCACAGAGGAGGCTCACATGGAGAGGTAACTTTTTATTTTACCATTTGGGACACCCTATTGACGGACCCCCACATAAGTGAGCACACTTTCTTGTGTGGTTTCACTTGGCGATGGGAACCTACGTTGTGGGTTTTGAGGGGGTGGCTGATGGGAATCATAAAGAATCACGGCTCAAAATAGTAGGCCGCTACACTATTTTGAAATAGCAGCGGTACAATCTAAAACCTTATAGAGCCAAGCAAGTTTTAACTTATATACCGTTTTTTTCTATTGCTCTTAAATAGCCTTTCCATAATGGTTGTCTTTACCCTTATATGGTTCCAAATCACTAAAAAATCACAAGATTGGTTCCTACAAAAGATTCAAAAATTTCTTAAACCCTTAAAAAAATTCACAGCACTATGCCAATATGTATCGCCCGCCTATGTAGCGTTTTGGGCCACTGCAGCTTATTTTTTTTCCTTGCAAAAGATCTCCCCACACCTAATTGTGTATGGTGATGGATCTTGGATTATCATCCTAATCACTTGGTCTGACCGACAAAACTTTTCACAAACGTCGAAAATGAGTACACAGTTTGATCCAACGGCCATTCCATTCAAATGGATGCCAAACCCAGGATCAGTGACTATGGAGAGGGGAGTGGAAGGATTCTCTGTTTATTTTTATTTTGGTTGGGGTGGGCGGGTGGGGGTTGGGTTTGGTTCTTTGTTTTATGGTCCACTTGGATGGGTCACGAGATGAGCACCCTAGGTATTTAGCATGCACGTGCTCACCTTATCAATGAGCAATGGTGCTTGGTAGAGCTTTTCTTTTATATATTTATCGGGAGATTCTCCTATGAGAGATATATCTCACCATAAATTAGAGATTGCGTGGGGCCCTCACATCCATAATCCAATGCCAACTTAAATGTGAGGGCCCCCCAACCCATATCTCTCATATAAGGTGAGATGATATCTCCCATAGGAGCATCTCCCATATATAAATATATTATTATATAGTTATATATGCACACCGCATACCTTGACACCCCATTAGTGGTTGCAGGTCAATCTCTCAACGCATTTAGGAATGCCAATTGCAATCAGGAAACTTTGCCTTAGCGTCCATATAAGCATTTGCATTCTCATAGAAGGTCCATTCTCTCATCAATCTCTCACCACACTAGGAGGAAAATATTACTAGTTTAGGTAACGTTCATATTTCGGGAAAGCTATATTTCTGAAAACTTACTATTATTTTGGGAAAGAATTGACTCTTCATTAGACTTACAAATCCTAGTTGTGATTAAAACTCAAAGAGTCCAAACTAAGCCTATATAAGCCGCACACCTCACATTGTCCAACTACACTCTCACAAAATTAAAAGAGAAGAGGCAAGGTGAATTTGTCTGATTCTACGCCACAGTTCTAACTACAAACATTTAACTAGACAGGCAATCCAAAGTCAGAACAATTATAGCAAACGAATAACTGCCACCATGCGCTGATTCTCCTTGTTCTCATCTGATTCAATTCTAGAATACCCCTAAGACTAGTTAACACATGGCTTTGGAAATCCCTAGATCTCAGATGCATATGGAATCGAATTCTATGAACTATGAGATTTGGAATTTCGATTTGCTGTGAGCCTTTTATGGACCAAAACCCAATGCCAATTCTAATGGGGCCGATAACCATGGTCTTTCGACCATTCTATAGGTTTGATGATTTAAGGCTGTTCTTCACATATGGGCAATTATCGGTTTCTCATGTTTTGATGGTTCTATGTAGTTTAGTATTCCGAATCATTGGTTAGATTGTATGACTTCAATCCTTCAGAATGATGTAATAAATTGATCTACATTTCTCATTTATCAGATATATCATGCTTTCCTTCATGAGAATGAATGCGTCATTCCAATACACATGACATCAATGGTTCATGAGAATGAACTGGGTCCCATTATAAAGATGAAAAATACTCGGCCGCTACGCATATCCGGCGCGGCGGCCGAGTCCGCCACACCACGATGAACTTTTAGCAGCGATGCTTACACTATCGCACACGCTACCATGAAGTGTAGCAGCGCCGCTACCGGCCGCCACGATAACTGGCGCTATATATAGATCCCCCCATCACCCTCCCGCCGGCCTAGCATTTTTTAAAACTCCTCTTCACTGTTGGGGTTGTATCCAAACTCCGAGTTTCAAGTTTCAACTCATTTTCAACTCACAAGGACGAGTACCAAGCTAACCTAATGTGAGTAAACATACAAGATTACAACATCAAATTCCAATGGACTCTTAGACAACAAACAAGTGAAACAAAACTACCAAATCCAAGCCCAAGCTTCCATCCATTTAGTTATGTATTTATCCTTGCCGATTTTTTTTCTAACTTTGTAAAACTTTGAGACTCCATCTAAGTATTATATAAAAGCTTCCTTGTCGTTGTAATATGATGAGATCCATGTTTTCTCTTTCATCATGCACACATATTTTATTTATTTTATTTTCTCTATTTATTTCGGATTTATTTATTTTTTGAAATTTTTTTTTTTTGAATACTCATGCGACAACCCATGAAACCATTTGGAAATTGCTTGTAAATGATAGATCTATGTTTCCCATAGAATTTTGAATGTTTTGTTGAATTTTTCTATATTTTTATTTCGGATTATTTATTTTTGAAAAAAAAAAAATGAATACTACAATGACAACCCATGGAAACCACTTTGGAAATTTGAAGTATTGATCTTTGATTGTCACTTTCAATGTCACTAATGAGCTATTGAGTAATAACCTAATTCTAACTCTTAAGTTCTTCTCAATTCTTATGCCTTTATTTCATATTCTATTTTTTTTTTTTTAATGAGCTTTCCATTACTTTTTAAGTTAGCATGACTAAGAAACATGAATACATGTGAAAAAAAAAAAATCATTACTATTATTTTCTATTCTATATGCGCGATACAGGAACTCATGTATGGAGGCACCGCTACGCGCCCTTTCTTACTTACTTTGCAAAAGAACCACATTTTCTTTCATTTTCAATTTTCTGGATTCCGGAATTTTTTTCAAATTTTTTTTGGCGATTTTTTCAATCGCACCGTTACGCCGTACGTATCTCCCTTACACTACGTATGCCTGCTGCTTTGTAGCGTTTTGCGGCGGGCCGCTACGTCCGCCGCTACCGCTATATTCATCCTTGCCCATTAGTATATATTATGTGATATATGTGTATGGATGAGATCACACCGCAGACATGTGTCACAAATCTGTATACTTAAATATCTTCACAACCGGTGATGAGACTGGGCATCTCATCGGATACAGGTTAGCAGCAACTCTTGATCACTATGAGATAGTATGCTTTGTCTCGATTATCCGAATGTAAGAAACTGGATCCGGTGCTGGTACATTGGATGTATTGTAGGACCATGTGTAGCACCTTATGGAATACTGTATCGAGTTTAA
>QPKB01000005.1:27754431-27954162 GCA_003546025.1 Camphora micrantha | reverse complement strand
CGTTGTATTTGACCCCTTTGCTTTGGTACTCAGGTCCCGTTGTTGGTTTCCCCAAGGAGGAGCTTAAGGAGGCGGTCGGAAAACCGTAGCGTTTAGTAAAGTGGCACGCCGATGATATCGTTTAGACATTCGGTTGCCCGAGTTGCGTAATATTTTGGGTTGGGACTAACCATTCTTTTGGAAATTTGATACTTTGATTATATTGGCTTTTGTTGGCCTCTATTTTTGGGAAATGTAATTAAATGATCTTGATATAAACTTTAATTTACTCTCGAGTTTAGCTAATGATCATTGCTCACTCTGATATCTGTTATATAAATGTGTTATTAGTCTTGGTATTTTGGATTTGAAAGTATGAATTAGATTTGCTACACGCTTCCGCACTTAAAAGAAATATTCATGTTGTTGTGATATCCTTACCGCGGACACCTGTGGAAAATCGCGTATACGAGTGGCATCTTTTTATCGACTTGTATACATTTTGGTTACAATAAATTCATGGTACGAAATGTTCATCATCAATCAATCCCATCCATTAATGTCCCAATCCCAGATTAGGCCAGCCTGCTTGGTGACCCGATCTGGGGTCGCGACAGTAGGTCAACACCTCTGTGTCTTGGGTACGTGGTAGTAGGACTGTGAGAACATTCAATGGTCAACATGGAATCTATCTATATTATCCCCTTGTGCCAAATAATGGATTTATCATTAGTAAGTGCGCACCCATCTCAATTAAGAGTTAATTGGATCGTACTGATGATCACAATAGTTAATTGGGTCTCAAGGATCATAACAAATGGATCTAATTTGGTGGATAGGTCCAATTGATGCATGGATATAGATGGAGGGGCCTACTTGTGGTAATATGGAAGTTTAGGGTCTTCTTTGTAATTTATTCTTAAGACTGGAGTGAAATTGCGTTTATATAGTGGAGTTATTTGTAATTAACTGTGGGCTCGGATTGCACATGAGATGTGGGGTCGGGATGTCCTAGTTGAAGCCAGCTTTCTATGGAATCCCTAGTGGTCCCCATGTTAGCCAAATTATTAGATCATTGTTAATTCTATTTGAACTCAAAAGAAAAGGAATTAGAAAGTTACTATTTCTATTTGAAGTAAGACTTCTAATAGTGGTAATAATAAGTTACTAATTATTATGGAAGTGAGGCTTCTAATAATAATTAGAAAGAATATAGTTACTAATTCTTATGGAAGTAAGTTTTTTATTTTAATTAAAAAGAGGAGGTTGCATAGGGCTATAAATAGGGGAACCAAACCCTGTGGATGACCTCCTTGGTATTCACGCCCAATAGTGCAAGAGTTGCACTCCGTGCTTTCTCTTCTTCTTCTAGTTTCCTTAGAGCTTCTAGGTGATTTTCTTTTGGAGATTCCACCATTCTTCTTGAGAAAAGATATCTAAAACGAGTCATAGCGTGGAAAAGAATAAGGTCTTGGAGATCCTTAATTCACTACAAGAAGAGTTCTTGTTCAAGATAATTGTCTTCTTCTCCATTATAGCGCTACCGAGCTCCAAAGGTATAATCCACTTCCTTGTATGTTATGGATTTGTTTTTGTTACATGGTGTTGCTATTTACTATCCTAGAGATAGTGTTTACTGATTATGATCATGAGTTTGAGGTTCTTGGATCCTGGATTGAGTTTTATGGCCTTTTGGGTACTTGATCCCTGAGTCAAGTGGGTCAAAAGTTTTTGAAACATGTCCACAAGGCCCACCTATTTCCAACAGTCCTACCCTCTTATTCCACACTTGGAATTCACGCCCAGGTCAAGTGCGAGAGTTGCACGCCCCACACCTCCTCTTCTCTCTCTTATAGTTTCTCTTATAGTTGCACGCCCCACACCTCCTCTTCTCTTTTTTTTTTTTTTTTTTTTTTTTTTTTTTTGTAGTTTCCACCCATCTCCTTGAGAAAAGAGATCTAATACGGGATATAGTATGTAAGACAATTGGGTTTTGGAGATTCTGATTGGCTTTGTGAAATAGTGTTTCATCAAAGAAAAAGATCAACTTTTCCATTAGAGCACAACCGAGCTCCAAAAGTGTAATATACATCCTTGCATGTTGTAGATTTTGTGGTTGCTTGTTAGGTGCTGTTTCTATCTTCTAGATAGAGTTTCTTACTGTTCATGGTTGATGAGTTTGAGGTTTTGGATCATGGATTGAGTTTGTAGCCTTATGGATACTTGATCCCTGAGTTAAGTGGGTCAAAAAGTTTTGAAACCTCATCCACGAGGCTCACCTACTTCCAAGAACAAGCGTGGTCAATCTGAAGGAGAAGGCTGATTAGATATTTAACAATAGGTTTTTTTTACCAAAAGAACCCTCAAATATCCCTATAACTCGAAAAGCATCCTTAAATACGTGTAATGCCCCAAAGCATCTTATATAACATACTATGAATTTTTTTTGGACCAAATTGCCCTTCTACCCCTTTCTCGCGACATCGAAACTTGATTTGGCAAGGCACATTAAAGTATTTCGAGGCTAGCTCAACGATTTCTCTCAACATCGAGACTTCATTCTGCAACATTGAGACTTGATTTGGCTGGGCACATTGAATTATTTCGATGCTAGTTCAACCTCTTTCTCGCGACCTCAAGACTTGATTTCGCGACACCGAGACTTGATTTGGCACATTGAAGTATTTGGAGGTTAGTTCATCCCTTTTCTCGTGACATCGGGACTTGATTTGGCGCATTGAAGTATTTCTAGGATACTTTTTTTTTTCTTCTATTTCAATTCTCGAATTCGCTAGTTGATTTTTCCCTTTTTCTCATTAGCCCTTAGATCTGCTCTTCAAAAGTCTGTAATTCGAAGATTGGGATATCTAAGGGCTAATGAGAAGAGAGAAAATCAACTAGCGAGTTTGAGAATTGAAAAAAAAAAAAAAAACAACTTAGAAATGCTTCAATGCGCCAAATCAAGTCTCGATATTGTGAAAATATGTCTCGATGTCGCGAGAAAGAGGTTGAACTAGCCTCAAAATACTTCGTGCCAAATCAAGTCTCAATCTCGCAAGAAAGGAGTTGAGCTAGCCTTGAAATGCTTTCAATGTGCCCTGCCAAATCAAGTCTTAATATTGCGAAATCAATTTCGATGTCGCGGGAAATGTGTTGAATTAGCCTCGAAATACTTCAATATGCCAAATCAAGTTTAGATGTCGGGAAAAAAGAGCTGGAGGGGCAATTTGATTTGGAAAAAAATCAGAGTATATTGTATATGATGTTTTTGGGCATTACATGTATTTAGGTATATAGATATTTAAAGATTCTTTTTGGTAAAAACCCCTTTAAAAATTTGACTTGGATATTTAAGGATGCTTTTACTAAAAACCCCTTTTAACAATTGGGCTAGTTAAGAAATATCATTAAACAATTTTGAATTTTAATAAGGTCTCACGCGAAGAATAATACGAGGGATTTCCTTTATTCCAGCCTCAAAAACTCCGGAGTCCGGACTCAATATCTTTGGAAAATTAATAACAGTTACACACGCCCACTCGTCCCACAAGGTCAGAAGAACATCAACATCTCTCTCCACCTGTCCCTGCTACTCCACCGACGAGGAATTCACTACCAAGGGACCCCACCTCATCTAACAAATCCCTCGTTCCAACACCCAAATATCCGATTCCCTCAACCCCCATTTCAAAACTCTCCACAAATATAGACACAGCCAGAGAGAGATCCAAAGAGTTTTGGGCATCCCAAAATCAAAACCACTCTCTCTAACTTCTGTGTGTGTCAGAAATGAAAGCCGGCACCAACCCAAGACTCATCCTCTTCCATCCCAATCCCCTCCAAAAACCGGGCCTTTTTAGCCCCCCACAGCGCCTCCATCTCCTCTTCTTCATTTCACTCTTCACACTCTTCCTCCTCTTCCTTGCAATCCTCACCACCAAACACATCACCTCCTCCTCCCCTTCCTCTGCCTCTTCCTCCTCCTCCTCCTCCTCCTCCTCCTCCCACCCACCTCCCCTCCCTTTATTCGTCGTCGACGCCCTCCTTCACTACTCCTCCGCCTCCAACGCCACCGCCCACATGTCCTCCTCCGACCTCCGCTCCATCTCCGCCGCCCTTCGACGCTGCTCCTCCCCCTGCAACTTTCTCATCTTCGGCCTCGGCCATGAAACCCTCCTCTGGAAGGCCGTCAATTACAATGGTCGCACCGTCTTCCTCGACGAGAACGAGTACTTCGCCGCCTGGTTCGAGGCCAAGCACCCCCACCTCGAGACCTACGACGTCCGCTACACCACCACCGTCGCCCAGATGCCCCAGCTGATCGCCGCCGCCGAGAAACAGATACGGAACGAGTGCCGCCCAGTCCAGAACCTCCTCTTCTCCGACTGCGCCCTCGCAATTAACGACCTCCCCAACCAGCTCTACGACATCGACTGGGATGTGATTCTCGTCGACGGGCCGCGAGGGTATAGCCCGACTGCGCCGGGGAGGATGTCGGCGATCTTCACCGCGGCGGTGCTGGCGAGAAGCAAGAGAGGGGGCGGAGCTACGCACATTTTCGTGCATGATTTCGACCGGGAGGTGGAGAGGGTTTGCAGCGAGAGGTTCTTGTGTAGGGAGAATATGGTAGAGTCGTGCGCTTCAATGGCGCATTTCGTTGTGGAGAGGATGAAACCAGAGGTGTTTGAGTTCTGTGGCAATCATACAACAACAACAAGATCATCTTCTTCTTCCAAGTAAATCACAGAAAATGGCTCGCGAAATGTGTTTTTATGTATTTGGGATTCTGGGAAAGAACCCCATAACTTGTTTCTAGAAGAGATAGTATCATAAAAATCTGTTTGTTGTGTTAGTTATGTCTTCTTTCTACCTTTGCATAAGGAATTTACATTGGATAGTAGCTGTTAGTGTGACACATGACTGTCAATTTTGTGCCTTAAGGGGCACAATGAAATGGATCCTTTGTTTGAAAAAAACTATAAGGAGATTAGATTTTCTTTGTAGGGTTGTTTTGGTTCAAGAATTATACATGGCAAGAAAGTGAGGTTGTGTTTGTAGATGCAAAAGTTTTCAATCTCATGATTCAGTGTTTCTTGTTGCCATGTTGCAACTCACAAAAAACTTTTGGATTTCATGCCGGGATTCTAATTAGCTGGTTATGGACTGCGTGTAGTGTAGTGATTATGTGGTTGCCGAGAACTCGAGTCTTAATTAAGGGGGACCTTATTTTCTGAAACGATTTGATGGCAGTATGACATGATGATGAAATGCGTTCCATTCATAATTTCTCCATTTCTCACCAAGTACGATGATTCCTTCAATGCTTCATTGCTTCTTTGCTCAACTAAATGTCTTAAGGGCCCTGCAACTAGGTATTGCGTCCGATTCTTGCACTCTTCTTGGGTGTGACCAGGTAATTATTTCGTTCTCAAATGCTTTTGACATCGTGTTTAGATGTTCATATCTGTCCTTTTGTGATTTTAGGGGGGATGGAAATGAGGTTGTGAGAGAGGGTATTGAGGAATTTTATCATGATGTTTAGCTTCTCATTGTTTTGAGAAGGTGGAGAGATGTACTGCTATCATGCTTTACAGGATGATCAAGAGGTGATGGAATTGCCCCTTCTCCTTCAGACAACAATTGTAGTTGGCCTAATCAGTTTGAGGACACACATGATTGAGCTGGAGGACTGGTAGGTTGGTAATATCCCTGCAAAGGAAAGATCTCAAGATTATTCTGCAAACTACTTATGTTGAGTTGCTCTGAGCCACAGTACACCCAATAAGTCATCAAAGTGCGATTTCTTAGCTTTTCATAAGGAATATAGCCGCCTCATGTGGAGACAGTAGAGAAAGATTGGTGGACTTAAAAGGCTCCAGAGATGCAAACAGGGCTAGTGGCCAGGGAGATGGTAGTGGCTGTACATGTAGAGTCTGAGGTACAAGTGCAGTTCTAACAGTAAAACATCCAAGAACTGACTGGGTGGTGGAAGATTCAATGCAAGGGCAGTAGGCAAAGTCGAAGATACATGCCCTAGCAGTTTGATGGTGCCACCAACAGAGGTTAAGAGAGAGTCCAAATTCTAGAGAGCATGGTGAAGCAATAGCAAACCATCCTTGTGCCACCTAGGCAGTGATCGTCATTGCTTTTGCTAGCTGAGTCATGATTGGTTCGGCATGTATTGTATGGTGATACATCACTTTTAATTGTGTTGCAGGAATGCATGTCCAAAGAAAACAAGGAAAACATTAATCTATTGGGTGAGAAGTCAGGAAGGCATGATCAATGATGATGCAAGACTTGTTCGTAGAATACATGGAGGAAATCAAACTGCTGATGGATTTAAGAAAGCATGATCAAGGATGTGACAGAAGTGGAGAGGGTAGAGCTTTAGAGGTCCAATGACTTGTCAGTATGTTTTTTTAAGTTTTCCTTGGGTTTTATCTTTGCATATGTTTCATTTGCTTGTGATATATCCACTAACTAACTGACACATTCTTTGCATATAGAGGCCTGTGATTTTCCGTACCTGTTGGCTGGTGCAGTTCCCGACTTTGATACTCATACCATTCTGTCGAGCTCACAGCCAATGATGGTAGTGAGGGCCATGGTTCCTGCTCTTCATGAGGCCACTTTCATGCCTCGTAACTGTCAGAATTTAGAAGAGGTCTCTTACTTGTTCTCACTTTGATTAGTTCTTAGTGTACTTAGAAGTGATGTTCTGTTTGATTGATATCTACCATTGTTCGTTTATGATGCCTAGGTAGAGGGTACCAGTGTTAATCATGAGCTGGGGTTCAAACCTCCCCAAATATGAGATTATACACGTGAACTTTCATATTTGCATAGGAGATGCCATGTTTAGTTGGACACAAAAGAACAAAATAGATGTTGTGGCGGGTAGTGGCCTATGGCCAAAACACAATATAACGGCGTAGCAGTGTGAATTTCCTAGCAGTCAAAAGAACTCAAATCTTGTGCAACAGTCAATCTTGTGTTTTTTTTTTAGTGATTTGGAACCTTATAAGGATAGATACAACTTTAGGGAGGGCTATTGAAGAGAAGAAATGGGAAAAACAATGTTTTAAATTAAAACTGCTTTGCTCTACTAGGTTTAGTCCGTAGTGCCGCTATTTTCAAAACAGTGTAGTGGCTTCAACTGCTACAGCCAATATGTAGCAGCCGCTATTTTGAACCATGATTGTACATGTGCCTTCACTTGTGGACACTGACTTCCAATATTTTAGTTCGTCACCTCCATTTTTCGGACAATCTCTCTACTTTATCTTGTGTGGATCGTGTGTAGCCTGAAAGAGTAGGAGAAAGAGTGTAACATTTACACCCCATGAGCAGGCATCCCAGGGAAACAGCAGAAGAAAAACACACAAAATAGAATGTTTCAATAAAATACTGGAAACTTGGATAAGATCACTTGGCCTTGGACAACATGATTACTTCATCAAACTTCTGGATGAAATTTCAACAGATTAAAGGGACTATGGACTCAGAGTCTCCAAGCAATGCTGATTTCAGTGAGGACCTTTAAGTTTGGAGTGTTTTTGTGGAAAATCTGTTAGGCGACATCTACGAGGAAGATCATAGGAACCACATTGTCACTTTATGATGATCCCCATCTTGACAAACCCACATTGAGCAAGATCCATAGATGATTCTATTATCGTTTAGCACTTCAGATGTGATGATTCTAGAACTAGTGGAAGAGCCTCCGTAGTTCTTCCTACAATAGCTTTTTTTATTATGAATATTCCATGCCATGTGCCAGACACACCAACTGATGACTTTTAACAATTTTCAAGATTGTACTTATAAAATGCCTCATTAATGTATGATAAAGTATGGTAAATACAGTGACTCATACTCTTAAATAAATGTACTTGGTTGTGAGAATGGAACGCATAACTACAGTGTTCAGGGTTCATCCATTTCAAGTACAATTGTCTTCGTCAAAAGCAGATCCTCTGCTTATAAATCATGCCAAGAATGATAAGGAAATTCCCCAATTATCAGCTAGATATCTATGGGGCAAAATCTCACTTGAACTTACTAGGTTGGGTCTGGGTTCTATTAGTAGTGGCACATGCACTCATCAGCACCAAAAACTGGAGTTATGGTAGTCTTAGCAGAAATCCAAACCTATGCAGAGAAAAGGAAACAGATAATGGAGCAAGGGGGAGAGGAATAGTACAAGTCCCGGAGGAAGAAGAAACTTCGACAGAGATGCACCTAGATGGAAAATAATGTCACTTATCTGGAGCAGAAAACTTTCGAACTTGGGCAGAATTCTTACTCTTGACTAGCTGTCATTATATGGTCACTAAATAATGCAAAACTTTTGGTGGCCACTGTGAGATAGCAATTGCAATATCGAGGATTAAACCCACCCTCAAATGGCACGCTTTTCTTTTTTGTGGTAAAAAAGTGTACTTTGAGATCTGTTGTCTTCGATTTTTTGTTGGCCACCATCAGATGGCCCGCTTCAAATTTCCTTCCATGGATCACCATCAGCTGATCTAACTGTATCCCAGCTCTCACCTTCATTAAAAGGGCGCTTGGTTCCAACACCTATTTATCATCCCTTCAGCAAAGGCCCTGGCCTTCGTTGCCTTTCTTCTCTAATGCACAATGAAAGAGATGAAGCAAGTAGAAGCATAGATTGGGCCGAAGATGGAGCAAAAAGACACTGTAGATTCATTGAGATATTCTATCCTTTTGGTCACGGTTTTGGTGCTCGATATTATCCACCCATAGAGGAGATTGATGTGAGGGTGATGGTGGTGACGACGAGGACGACCAGAGGTTCCGAACAGCCCAATGCTCCATGTGTTACTGAGATTTTGATTGAAGATAGTTGACTACTTCCCCAGCTCCCTTTTCTAATGCTCAGATCTCAGGCTTCCAACTTGGAATATGAACTATAATATTAAATTATGTTTCAGAGTATTGTCATTTCCAAAAGGGAAAATTTCAAATAAGGACTTAAGTTTTTACCTTATTTCAAAAAAGGACAAAAGTTTCAAAACTTTTCGATTTAGCCCTTAAGCTTTCTTGTAAGTTTTCAATTAAGGACATCCGGCCATTTAAAGGCATTTTCTAGCATTTTTTCCTCAATATTTTAAAAATACACAAATTACCTTTCATTTAAAGTTATGATCTGGTTTTAGTAGTCTTGATTGTTGTGGGAACACTGGTTGTCTTTGATCACCTCGAGGACATTAGTGAAGGAAATGAGGAGAATATGGAGGAAGTGAGGGAAACTTTTATTTCAATATAGGGCAATTTAGGTATTTTAAAAGGACTTGGAAAAAAAGTTGCCAGAAAATAGTTTTAAATTCATGGATGTCCATAATTGAAAACTTCTTGTAAAAGTTTTAAGGGCTAATTTGAAAAGTTCTAAAACTTTTGTCCTTTTTTGAAATAAGACAGAAACTTGAGGACCTTTTTGAAATTTTCCCTTTCCAAATTGTTAAGCCCATAAATCTTTGTAATATGTTGGTAATTTTGTGCTATTTCCGTGATTAAAGATCTACATGGAAGTCATGAGCATCAATCGAGTCAATGATTCAAATGTTCACCAACACTAAACATCTGTAGCTGAGGTGAGGTATTTATTTACATAGCTTAATTTGCATATTTTTTCTAGCTTCCTGTTATTTGCTTATTTTTTCTGAATGTTTTGAAAAAAATTTAATACGTTTTTTTAGGATCGAAGCCGTCGTACGAGTGCAGCACGGACAACATGGACCGAGATAAGCGGCATTGACTCATCCCGGTCCTGATCAATACATATACCAGCACCAAGATTTAAAGCCTTGATTTAGGCTGCTTTGGCACCTAGGTTGATAGCATTGAGTCAGCGACAGATTTTGTGATATGATTAGAGAAAGGGTGATTCTATATGCACTCCAATAATGTGCTGAGCACACCCACCTTCACTGTTCATAAGGGGGGTGGGTGTGCTCAGCATAAGGGGAGGGTGCATATAGAATCAACCTTAGATAAAAGGGTGTAGATTCTTTACTTTGACCTTCCTCAAAGAACAAGGTAATAGTGATGCAGAGAGTATGTAAAGCTTGGGAATATAAACTGACCACACAATCTTAATGGTAAAGTTGGCTTTGCACTTTTAGGTAATAATAAATTGTAAGTGCCTAAAAAATTATAGACTTAATTAAATGGAATTGCTGTAAAGCTGCTGGGAAAGAGAGTAACTCCTGAAACTTAAAAGGGAAGGAAGGAGGAAGATCAGAGACCCTGGCTGCAGTCAGCTAAAGGCACTCCGATGCCTAAGTTAGTGCAATCACTGAACAAAGGATGGGTGAGTGGAGAAAAAGGGAGAGCTATGGAAGTACGTATCAGAGTGTATTTTGTGTTTACATACCTTAAGTGGTTTTACCTCATGCATATATATATATATATATATATAGGCGGAGGTCCCATCAGATCGTACCTTTAGTGGAGGTAGGTGGAGGCATTGTTCCATCGGATCATACCTTGTACCATTACTGGAGGTAGGTAGAGGTACTGTCCCATCAGACCATACCCTTCAAGCCATAACATTTTGGGTTGGGACTAACCATTCTTTTGAGAATTTAATACTTTGATTATATTGGCCTTTGTTGGCCTCTATTTTTGGGAAATGTAATTAAATGATCTTGATATAAACTTTAATTTACTCTTGAGTATAGCTAATGATCATTGCTCACCCTGATATTCTGTTATATAAATGTGATATCAGTCTTGGTATTTTGGATTTAAAAGTATGAATTATATTTGCTACATGCTTCCGCACTTAAAAGAAATATTCATTTTGTTGTGATATCCTCACCGCGGACACATGTGGGAAATTGCGTATACGAGTGACATCTTTTTATCGACTCGTATTCGTTTTGGTTACAATAAATTCATGGTACGAAATCCATGGCATCTTCCGCACTAAAAAGAAATATTCATGTTGTTATGATATCCTCACCATGGACACTTGTGGGAAATCGCGTATACGAGTGGCATCTTTTTATTGACTTGTATACGTTTTGGTTACAATAAATTCTTGGTATGAAATGTTCATCATCAATCAATCCCATCCATTAGTGTCCCGATTCCGGATTAGGCCCGCTCGCTTGGTGACCCGGTCCGGGGTCGCGACATAGTGACCTTTGTTGGCCTCTATTTTTGGGGAATGTAACTAAATGATCTTTTGTATAAATTCTAACTTTATACTTTTGGAAAATAGTTAATAATTATTGCTCATTCTGATGCTTGTTATAAATGTATTATCAGACTCTCTATTTTGGATACGAATGTATGAATTAGATTTGCTACACGCTTCCGCATTTAAAAGAAATATTCATGTTGTTATGATATCCTCACCGCGGACACCTGTGGGAAATCGCATATACGGGTGACATCTTTTCATTGGCTCGTATACTTATTGATTTAAAATAAATTCATAGGTCGGCTACCATTCATTATCCATTATATCATCACCATTATCCTATCTGGATGATACGGCTCAACAACGTCCATGGACTTAATGCATCCACAATAGAAAGCGACCTCATTGAATGGATGGTGTCGCCTAATATTGCGACAAGGATCTCATGTGACCTGCAATGACGAAAATAGTTGTTAGTAATTTCATGTCATTCACTCCAATAACAGCTTGAATTCTGGAATTTTAAGTACCTGTTCTGCACCCATAAAATCTAGCCTTTCTCGTAGTGATTGTAGAGGAGCAACAATCTCTCTACGAGGGAGCCAGCGATGCACTCGGGGCTGACTAACTCTATAGTGAATGTTGGGAGTTGGAGCCAAACACTCAAAATGCTCATAAATTCACGCCTCTAGCAGCGTAATATATCCAACAATTTATTTAACTTCATAGAGGGTAACCAATACCAACTGTCGATACAAATAAGCCAGAGCAGCAGCACCCCATGCATATGTACGAACACGCTTTAAGTCTATCAACAGGGTAATATACATAATTGGTACACGAGTGCCACTCTTGTCTGTGAACAATGTGCAATCTAATAAATACAGAAGATAAGCTCTCACTGCACAATCGATTATGTCATCCCCATCCTCATCAGTTATGTTTTAGAACCTCCCTCTTAGCCATTCCAATTTTACAGATTGGCTCCGAACCTGCTGCAACTCATTATTTGCTTCATTTGGATCAACTCCCAAAGCGTCAACAAGGAGTGAATGAGCATCTTGATATGACATTCTATCAGTATACGCAACAGAACAACCAGTCACCGGGATCCCAAGTATGGTGGCAACATCATCTAAACTTGTGGACATCTCGCCGAACGGCATGTGGAAAGTGTTTGTTTCAGGTTGCTACCTTTCCACAAAACAAAAGACGAGGATCTTACTAGCAGAGCGGTAGGATGCTATGATAAGTGGACACAAATTAGATCTATCCACTAACTCTCTGAACCTGCCACTTTCATTCAGTTGCCAGTGTAGTATTTTCTGTCCATGGCTTAAACACTTGACGCAACTTGTTCCTGTATAACGTAGAATGGTACATTAATGAAGAATGTAACCAATACATTGATCTTGATGTAAAAAAAAATTTAAAAAAAAAAAAAAAACATATATGTGATTGCCAAAAGTATGCAGCTATGTGTGTGTTAAAACTGGGCAACAAAGAACGATCTTCTGGCCTTGCAGTTATTTCTTGTTCAACTATGGGTTCTTCCTCAAATTGAGAAACGTGGGCTCCTTCTTCATTGCCTTAATCCAAATCATAATCCGGTTCTTGTACTTCTTTTATGACCTCTTCAATTCTTTAATGCCGCCTCCTGTTGGAAGCTGTTGGTCTTAATCTGGAACTGCTTGGCCTATCCATTTCTGAAACATCGAAAGAAGAGTGTTGAAAAAAAAAATAGACATTCAGTGTACCAGTTACTGTTCGGTACTGTGTATTCGAACGTATCAGGAATGTTCGGAAATTAATATTCAATCCCAACATGTATTGTTTGGAAATTAATATCTGATCTCTACAAGTATTGTTTGGAAATTAATATCCGATCTGTAAAGAATTGTTCGGAAATTAATATTCGATCACCAGACAGATGATCGAACATTAGGTTCCGAACATTCCTGATACATTTTCGGACATTAGTTTCCGATCAATAAGAAAAAGTCCAAACTATCAGTACCGAACAGATCGCGGGGTAGGAAAGAAAAAAATTTAGAACAAAATCAGGCGCATTCAACTACACAGTGAATATATTCATTATGTGATAACTATCATAGCATTGGAATCCTTTGAACATATTTTTATGCAGAATAGTTGCTACATTGGCCTATTTGTATATATATATATATATATATATATATATATATATATATATAAACCACCAACGAGAATGGTGAAGAAGGAAGGTGACTTACCAAATGTATAAAAACGGAGGTTTCACTGCACAAAAGAAGTCACGTGACTTGCCAATAGTGTCGTTCCCTTGACTTGGCTTCACTTGGTTTCGTCAGGAACTGAATGGCTGAGGGAAGCACGCCGTTTCTGGTTACAGAAGATGAATCGTTTGGAGAGGAGTGGAACATGTGTGGGGAGAGAAGAGATGAACGTGTGCTGGTAGAGAGGGGTAGTTTGGGTATATTGATGGGTGCAGAGAGTAAAATCAATAAAAATTCAACTTTTATAAATTGGTGTGGAGAGAAATTCGGTGGGAAGAGCAAAAAATGCGGTGCCAATAAAACTTCCCCATGCACAAAGTGCTATAGGTTCTATAACTTCCAGTTATAGGGGCTGTTGGAGATGATGGGTAGAACATCAGAACCTTGAACTTTCTCTGAAGAGGAGCTACATTCAATGGGAGAATGAGCTTGGAAGATCTTTCCATCCCGAGTGCAGCATAATACAGTCCATGTTTCATATTTTTCCAAAATCTGCAAAGACCACTTATCATATAAGACAAATGGAGTTTCATACCTCTTAATCATATGAATTTATATGGACAGCAATTGCAGATAACAGAAGGCATGGTTCTTATTTAATCCTGTACGAATTGCTCTCAGAGATGGTGATGAGTCACATTTAGTAGATAAACGCATGTTATTTTGTAAGAATTCTTGTGAGGAGAATTTGAAATTCTCCAAATGCTATCCCTCACATGGAATTCCAAGTCCCGATTGGCCTATCCAACCTATGAAATGTTGAAATTCTGATAATTCCAAAGGCTATTTGTGACTTTTTTTTAAGTTGGTTGGAACTCAGAATTCTAGCCATCAAACATAGCATTTGAAATGCTAAGATTACAGCTGTCATAGCAATGTAAGAAATCCCCGCTCAAAGGATTTGCTACTGACAAGACAAGGAGTGGAAGTGGAAAAACAGAAAAGAAAAAAAGACACTGCTGAATCTTACCCGTTCTTACCCGAGAACCATTAGTAACCAAATTACATGGATGGAACAATTGTTGCCATGAACTGTTGAACTAGAATGGTTAGGATTCAACCATTAGGATATGGGAAGAATTTTATTTCATTAAAACCCAACAATATCGACAGCACCGCACTGTTTTGTTTATGCATCGGACAACATTGCAAGAGCTGCTTCAATTTCTCATAATGCTGGTAGATGACATAAAGTGTGGATGAAGGGTTCTTTCCTCTTCGTTTCCCTGTTTTGGAGTGGACAATAGGCAATGTCTTACAAACCAAATTGATCAAGAAGGTTGGACTTGGTGTGATCCGAACAAGTCCATTTGGATGGTCCAGTAGAACGAACCCACGTGGTAAAGTAAAAGCTATTTAAGACCGGTACAGAAAAAAGACATCATAGTAGTCAAACGGGTGATTTCCGCTAGTTTTGATGTTTCTTATTTTTATTACTTTAATCAACTACTAGCAGTGTAGCACAATAACCCGCGCTAAGCACGAGCTGTTCACCAACAATTACAAAATATATTCTATGATCCATTAAACAAAAATTTAGATCATACAAAATCATCCTCAAGCACTCTCTAACAGCGATTAGGTTTAAATATAGTATAAAATTTTAAATAGAGAATATAAGAAGAGAAGATTCTAAGAATATCGCTTTCCTCAATTCAAGAGCCGATAGAGTAGAAATGAGCAAGGAGAAGTGGAGTAGAAAGAAAAGAGGAGAATGAGATTTGGGATGGAAATGAAGTTGTTGCATAGAGTGAAAAGTAGGAAGACGACTTAGAGTGGTTACAATATTATTACATATTGAAAGTGGGAAGAGAAAGTGAGTTAGTTATAGAATATGGGTATAACTTTAGGTCAAAATTAACTTCAAAACCGTCAAACTTTAATATAGTATAATTGTTCCGACATCAAAACCAAGAGGCAGCTGTCAAATAAAGTTGGATGAGAAGAGAAGATACAACAAAGTGGTTTTGACTTTTAGTTTCGTTTTCGTGACATTCATTGAGATCAATCTCAGCAAGAACTTCTCTATACAAAATTCGTAGTAAGCAGTCATAATTTTGAATGAAGCTTCCCCACTGCCATTAGCAATACCATATGTGTCACAATAAGATCATATGGTTGAGATGAACCCCACACAGATGGAATGCCCCAAAATCTTGACTGCAAGTTCCTCGTTGACCTATATATCAGAATACTAAAGAGCTGTAAGATATTTAAGGAATCCTTCATTCACAACATCAGCTGATCTCAACCAAAATTACATGTGTGAGGCTCATAAACCTCATCATGGGCCTACAAAATGTAAGAAACACTGCAAAAACATCTACATTACTACTCTTCAGCTTTCAAATATTACAGTAAAGAAGAATAACCGCTGGTCAGCTACATACGCTAAGTATGTAATGAACATCATCTTGGCTTTCCATCACCACTTTTCAGCATCCATCCACCACCTTTGCTTGAAACACACAGTTCGTTAAGAACCTGAATCAACAGCAAAACTTAATCATGGAGAAGACACTCAATAGTCTAATGGACAACATATGATGTAAGTGATCATTGAAACAGTATTTAGAAAAATGAAACAGATTAGGTAAGAAAGAATACTAATTACAGCTAACCTGAAGATGTGCTAGAAACAAACTAAATTCAACTTCATATGCCACACAAAGGGAAATTTTATCCTACGGATGTCCCCATAGGCGCCTTTTATTCAAGGGGCGTCCCAGTCTTTTTAACCTCCCCCTCCTGCCTTTTTTGATGTTCACATTGGGACGTCAGCATGCAACAGTCTCAAGCTCAGATAAAGAACAGTTAGCATTTACATATGGATTTTATTTTGAGAATTAATCCCAAGGCTACGTTGTTCTCTGAAGGTGATGTGCTGCAACATAATCCAGTTACAGTGTCAAGTGAGCAACGGTTCAATAGGGTATTCCTAGGAAGTGATCGTCCGTGAAGAAGCTAGCTCAAATGTTATAATTGACCTCTCATGACGTTGGTGTACTCTTAATGAAGAAAAATGTTGTGTTAGTAGATACTACGAAAAAAGAGGATAGCTTAGAGGAGACTAGGAGGGGAAATAGGCTAGAGACATTATTGAAGGTTTTAGGGTTTTATTCAGGAGAGTAATACAAGAAATAGAGTAGGCATTGTAGTTGGTAGATATCTAAAATGGAAGATTGTAAAGGTAAAGGTAATCACATGACAAGGTTATAATGGTAATTGGATACAAAAATCCTTCTTAGGTACACCCAAGCAAAGGTGAAAGTGATGAAAATTTTGGGACTTGTGAGTGGTTAGTACAAGCTATATACCTATTAGGTATCAAAAGACATCTTTGTTCATGAAGGAAAGGAAGGAGATGGTTATAACATAAGTACATAACACTACAACAGGAGAGATGATTTGGACAAAAGAAAGATGTGAAGCTATTCTTGACTTTCAGGTGCTTTCGATCTTGCAATGTCTAATGGAGGATGATCACCTTATGGCATTTAGACGTGGATCTAATAGGATATGAATAGACTACTTTATTAAAAAGTAATAAATGAGAATTTGCAAGGATTGTAAAGTCATTTCAAGAAAATGTGATGAATTGCACAATAATAATGAGGAATGAGTGCATTTGAGAGCATAAACAGGTGTAGCATCAATAGTTGATAAATTAAGAGACTCGTTTGAGATGGTTTGGACATGTGCATCGTAAGCTAGCAACGGCGACGGTGAGAAAAAGTCTCTCTATGCAAGTTGCTGGTTCGCCAAGGAAAATGGGTAAGTCGAAGAGGACATGGAAGAAAGTAGTAAGGTTGGTTCTAAAAAAGTGCAACTATCCAAGGATTTGGCCCAAGATAGATCAGAGTGGAGAAACAAAATTCATCTAGCAGAACCCCAACACAATTGGGACAATGTTCCAATAATGAATAAAAGCTGGTTGATCTCATTGAGCGTACCTTGTTCTTTTAAGAGGTTGAAAACATATTTTCTTCAGGAGATGAAATTCTAGCAAATCCCAGAAAACATTTGAGTGAACCACAATCTTTAATATCAAATGTCTCTTCTTTTACCTAACAAATCCCGTCCATATTGGTGCCCCCATAAAACTAAATCATCCATAAATAAACAAACATGGTGCTTCGATAGGTTATGCAACAACAAGTCTAGAAATGCAGAGGATGAGTGAAATTGAGATGGGATGGGGGCAGAGATGAGAAGATTGACTGAAGATGAGGCTCAACGGTCGTGCAGGTAGGCATCTTCTCTTTTTGTCGTTTCTTTTTCTTATGTCGTCCTCTTTTATTTGTCTCCCCTACGACTGTGGTTTCCAAGGGGTAGAATTGGGCCTAGCATTTTAGGGTTTCGGATCTTAGGAGGGGGATTGAACTTACGGGTTTGGACAGTGGACCAAAGGTGGGTTTTGGGGTTCGGCTTGTTGGGATATTGATGGTTGGTTAAACACAGGACGGTGGGAATGAGGTTTCTAGGATTCTATGGGTTTGGAATCGATCAAGGGACATGGTCACTTATATGGCATCAATCAATCTGTTGGTGAATCAGAACCCTTGCATGGAGATGTTGAAGAGGAAGAGCACAAGGCAGGTGGAAAAATGGAAAAGAGCCAGCCCCAGATCTGGAAGTGAGAATGGACCAAAATTCCACAAAGGATTTTGGCAGAATCCAAGAAGGATTCAATGAGAGGAAGCAAGCTCCAACAAGACTTGGCCGAATCCCCTAGGGATTCAACACGAGTATTCTCAAACTAGAGGAAAAACTCACACACTGAAACAGTGAAATCTTTTATTCAATAATCATAGGTTGCTTCTTTTTAATGGAGTTACATATTTATAGAAATGGATGAGACATTGTTTCCTTCATAATCTCTTATTCCTTGGATCTTTTCTAAAGAAGAAAAGGAAATCTCAAAAACTTTGCTGGATATTAATCCAAATCAAACTAGAGTTTTTAATTAAAGACTTGTATATCAAAAACTACTAATTAAATTAATGGTCTAGTTTGGCCTGTAGTGGGCAGGGTTGACCCATGGTAATGGGTCTGGACTATATATCACCATTGAAGAAGTCATGATCCAACTTGCCCACCATAAGAGTTCGAATAATACCATGCGATCAAGTTCACAGAGGAGGCTCACATGAGAGGTAACTTTTTATTACCACTTGGGACACCCTATTACGACCCCCCACATAAGGTGAGCACACTTTCTTGTGTGGTTCACTTGGCGATGGGACCTACGTTGTGGTTTTGAGGGGGTGGCTGATGGGATCAAAAGATCACGGCTCAAAATAGTAGGCGCTACACTATTTTGAAAATAGCAGCGGTACAATCTAAAACCTTATAGAGCCAAGCAGTTTTAACTTATAATACCGTTTTTTCTATTGCTCTTAAATAGCCTTTCCTATGGTTGTCTTTACCCTTATATGGTTCCAAATCACTAAAAAATCACAAGATTGGTTCCTACACAAGATTCAAAATTTTCTTAACCCTTAAAAAATTCACAGCACTATGCCAATATGTATCGCCCGCTATGTAGCGTTTTGGCCACTGCAGCCGCTATTTTTTTCCTTGCAAAAGATCTCCCCCACACCTAATTGTGTATGGTGATGGATGCTTGGATTATCATCCTAATCACTTGGTCAATGACCGACAACTTTTCACCGTCGAAAATGAGTACACAGTTGATCCAACGGCCATTCCATTCAAATGGATGCCAAACCCAGGATCAGTGACTATCGGAGAGGGGAGTGGAGGATTCTCTTTTTATTTTTATTTTGGTTGGGGTGGGGGGGGGGGGGTTGGGGGTTGGTTCCTTTGTTTTATGGTCCACTTGGATGGGTCACGAGATGAGCACCCTAGGTATTTACGCATGCAGTGCTCACCTTATCATGAGCAATGGTGCTTGGTAGAGCTTTTCTTTTATATATTTATCGGGAGATTCTCCTATGAGAGATATATCTCACCATAAATTAGAGATTGCGTGGGGGCCCTCACATCCATATCCAATGCCAACTTAAATGTGAGGGCCCCCACCCCTATCTCTCATATAAGGTGAGAGATATCTCCCATAGGAGCATCTCCCATATATAAAATATATATATATATATATATATGCACACCGCATACCTTGACACCCCATAGTGGGTTGACAGGTCAATCTCTCAACGCATTTAGGAATGCCAATTGCAATAGGAAACTTGCCTTAAGAGTCCATATAAGCATTGCATTCTCATAGAAGGTCCATTCTCTCATCATCTCTCACACAACTAGAAGAAAATATTACTAGTTTAGGTAAGTTCATATTTCGGGGAAAGTTACTATTTCTGAAAACTTACTATATTTTGGGAAAGAATTACTCTTCATTAGACTTACAAATCCTAGTTGTGATTAAACTCAAAGAGTCCAAACTAAGCCTATATAAAGCCGCACACCTCCACATGTCCAACTACACTCTCACAAAATTAAAAGAGAAGAGGCAAGGTGAATTTGTGATTCTAGCACAGTTTCTCAACTACAAACATTAACTAGAAGGCAATCAAAGGCAATTATACAAACCGAATACATTGACCATGCATGATTCTTCCTTGTTTTCATCTGATTCAATTCTAGAATACCCTAATCTTAGCTTAAACATGGCTTTGAAATCCCTAGATCTCAAGAGATATGGACATCGAATTACATGAACTATGATGAATTTGGAATTGCCGATTTGCTGTGAGCCTTTTATGGGACCAAACCCAATGGCCGAATCTAATGGGGGCCATAACCCATGGTCTTTGGACCATATTCTATAGGGTTTGATGATTTTAAGGCTGTTCACATATGGGCAATTAGGGTTTCTCATGTTTTGATGTTTATGTTAGTATTCCGTAATCATTGTGTTAGATTGTATGGACTCAATCCATCAGATGATGTAATAAATTGATTAATTTCTTCATTTATCAATAATATCATGCTTTCCTTTCATGAGATGAATGGTCATGACCAATACACATGACATAATGGTTCATGAGATGAACTGGGTCCCATTAGTAAAGATGAAAATATCGGCCGCTACGACATATCGGGCGCGGCGGCCGAGTCCGCCACACCACGATGAATTTAGCAGCGATGCTTACATATCGCACCGCTACATGAATGTAGCGGCCGCTACGGCCGCCACGATAACTGGGCTATATATAGAGCCCCCCCATCCCCTCCCGGCCGGCCCTAGCATTTTTAAAACTCCTCTTCACTGTTGTGGTTGTATCCAAACTCCGAAGTTTCAAGTTTCAACTCATTTTCAACTACAAGACAGTACAAGTAACTAAAGTGAGTAACATACAAGATACAACATCAAATTCCAAGGACTCTTAACACAAACAAGTGAAACAACTACAAGATCCAAGCCCAAGCTTCCATTCCATCTAGGTATGTTTTTCTTTTGGATTTTTTTTCTAATCTTTTAACTTTTGAGATCATCTAAGTATTATATAAAGCTTCCTTGTCTTGTAATATGATGAGATCCATGTTTCTCTTTCATCATGCACACATATTTTTATTTTTATTTTATTTTTCTCTATTTTTTATTTTCGGATTTATTTATTTTTTGAATTTTTTTTTTTTTTGAATACTCATGGACAACCCATGAAACCATTTGGAAATTGCTTGTAAATGATAGATCTATGTTTCCCATAGAATTTTGAATGTTTGTTGATTTTTCTCTATTTTTTATTTTCGGATTTATTTATTTTTTGAAAAAAAAAAAATTGAATACTCATGGACAACCCATGAAACCACTTGGAAATTTGAAGTATTGATCTTTGATTGTCACTTCAATGTTCACTAATGAGTATTGAGTAATAACCTAATTCTAACTCTTAAGTCTTCTCAATTCTTATGCCTTTATTTCATATTCTATTTTTTTTTTTTTAATGAGCTTTCCATTACTTTTTAAGTTAGCATGACTAAGAAACATGAATACATGTGAAAAAAAAAAATCATTACTATTATTTTCTATTTATATGGCGATACAGGACCTCATGTATGGAGGGCACCGCTACGCGCCCTTTTCTTACTTACTTTTGCAAAAGAACCACATTTTCTTTCATTTTACAATTTTCTGGATTTTCCGGAATTTTTTCAAATTTTTTTGGCGATTTTTTCAAATCGCACCGTTACGCCGCTACGTATCTCCGCTACACTACGTATCGCCTGCTTTGTAGCGTTTTGGCGGCGGGCCGCTACGTCCGCCGCTACCGCTATTTTCATCCTTGCCCATTAGTATATTGGATGTGATATATGTGTATGGATGAGATCCACACGGGAGACATGTGTCACAAATCTTATACTTAAATATCTTCACAACCGGTGATGAGACTGGGCATCTCATCGGATAAGGTTGCAGCACTTTGATCACTATGAGATAGTATGCTTTGTCTCGATTATCCGAATGTAAGATTCTGGATCACGGTGCTGGTACATTGGATGTATTGTAGGACCATGTGTAGCACCTTATGGAATACTGTATCGAGTTTAATGTTTGCTCTCATAATTCCCTAGCAATAGGTTCTCAATCCTGAGACATTGATGAACTCAAGTTTCTATCTATTCATTTGCTTTGAGTCACCAATGAGTGAGGCCAACTGTAGGTCAACACCTCGGTGTCTTGGGTACGTGGTAGTAAGACTGTGGGAACATCCAATGGTTAAGATGGAATCTATCTACATTATCCCCTTGTGCCAATTAATGGATTTGTCATTAGTAAGTGCGCACCCATCTCGATTAAGAGTTAATTGGATGGTACTGATGATCACTGTGATTAATTGGGGCTCAAGGATAATAAGATGTGGATTTAAATTGGTGGGACAGTTTTAGTCCAATTGATCACTGAATATTGATAGAGGGGCCTACTTGTGGTAATCGGGAAGTTTAGGGTCTTCATTATAATTTATTCCTAAGATTGAAGTGCAATTGCATTTATATAGTGGTGTTATTTGCAATTAACTATGGGCCCGGATTGCACATGAGATGTGGGGTCGCGGTGTCCCAGTTGGAGCCAGCTTTCTATGGAATCCCTAGTGGTCCCACGCTAGCCCAAGTTATTGGAAAGATACTAATCCTACTAGAACTCTAAGATGAAGCAATTAGAAAGTTACTATTTCTATTTGAAGTGAGACTTCTAATAGTGGTAATAGTAAGGTTACTAATTTGTGTGGAAGTAAGACTTCTATTTCAATTAGTACAAGAGGACCGAAGGAGGTTGCTTAAAGCTATAAAAGGAGAAGCAAGGGGGCTGAGACAAACACACTCTTCGAATTCATGCCCAACCCTCCCTTTTGTGCAAGAGTTGCACATCTCTTCTAGTTCTCTTCTAGTTCCTTTAGTTTCTTGAAGGGTTTTCTCTTGAAGTTTCCATCAGTCTTCTTGAGAAGAGAGATCTAATACGGGATATAGCGTGAAAGACTAAGAGGTCTTGGAGATCCTAAGTTGCTTACAAAGAAAGAGTTTCTTCAACTAGCAAGTCTTCTTCATTAGAGCACAACCAGGCTCCAAAGGTATAATCTGCTTCTCTATCCGTTGTAGATTATTTTGTTGCATGGTGTTGCTTGTTTTATTTCTGTACATGATAGATGAGTATGAGGGATTGCGTATGAGGGATTGCATCCTGGATATGATTTGTGGCCTTATGGGTACTTGATCCCTGAGTCAAGTGGGTCAAAAGTTTTAAAATCCTATCCACAAGGCCCACCTATTTCCAACACTTTGACGTCAATCAACTAGGGTTTTAGTTTGAATACAGCTATTAGTAATGCTTTTGGGTAGATCTCATCATGGATTCATATTCTAAATTAGGGATCTTTTTTGGAATACATGCTTTACTGTAAGGTTTATTGGCAATTTAACCTAAAGGACAATGAACTATGATTAGGAAGGGCTAACAGAACCTTAATTTGACCAAAGTAGACTGGTAGTGGGGCCCCATTGGGATTTCCAAATGACCACTATGGAATTGGATTCCATAGTGGTTTGGATCCTCCATCATATTGTGTGGTTTTAGGGTTTTCACATGTGATTGGGTTTCTTAGATTTTGATGTACTCGATTACACATATAGGAATTGGGGTTCCATTAATTAAGTAAAGTGATTCATAATAGTAGGAATCACATTGAGTTTGATTCTGCCATTGATTTATCAATTTACAAGCATGGGATCATGTAGTACGAAAGTAGATGATGTTAACATGCATCAAAGCACAAAATACCTTAAGAAACTGCCAATTTGGGCTAGCCAAGACCTAATTGGAGGACACATGTGGTCGTCCAACATGGTTTTGGGAGAGCATGTGACTTTTGTGTTTGTGATGATGATATAAACCTAGGGCTTTGTGTATTCAGTTCTACTCGAAAATTCATGATTCAGCTCGCTCGTCCCAATCTATTTTAATCAAGTTTACCTACTGCCCTAGAGTATTTGTTTAGGAACCCTTGTCTTACTACTTCGAAATTGAGTCTAAATCCAATAATTTGGAATTTAATTCCAACCTTATGTGAAGTGATTTGTGTTACCCTAGAATTGACCCTATTTTTGGTTGGACTATGATTCTATACATAATTTGGTGATAATTAGAATAATTGGGTTCTTGAATAGTTAAAAATGGGAATTTCCTGCATGAGGCAGCAAACGTGGCCCACTTTTCAAGGGTCATACGATGTCAGAAATTGATGGTCTTTAACTCATTGGCTTCCTCTTGTTGAGTAGTATGAAATCGATATATAGATCATCAAATTCGGACATTGGATGAAAAAGTCACAATCTGCACAAGGTTACCAATAAAAACAACCTAGTGTAGTAAATTCTTTTATTGGTCCCTAATTGTGTATTTAAGAGAACCAAACTGGCAGATTTTATGTAAATTGGGTTTGTATTATAACCTAGTATTTCTAATCTTTTCCGTATGCTAACTGATACATGACAAGTTCTGTGCACCACAATTGATGCATCATCTTAAAGTGGGCCATATGCTTTGTGATTATGGGACCCAAACCTGTTTAAAGAGTCCTAAATAATAGGAGTTATTTGACCAAGTTTCTCTTTGAATGAGTAAGAGTCACGTTGGTAGATTGTTAGCATTAGTGGAGCTTTTGTAGAAGAATGTGGATGTTGGAGTCTTAACAGTCTGTGAAATAGTAGTAGTCTCCAAGGATGAAAACAGCGGTAGCGGTTGGCGTAGTAGCCCGCGCCAAACCGCTACGAAGCGGGCGCTACGTAGCAGCGTAGCAGTGTGATTTGAAAAAATCGCCCAAAAAATATGAAAAAATACCAGAAAATAATGAAAATTGTAAAATGAAAGAAAATGTGGTTCTTTTGCAAAATTAACTAATCCCTCATTGCATGAAATCTCGTATCGCTGTATGATTATAAAATGATAAATTGATATATTTTTTTCATATATATTCATGTTGGGTAGCTATGCTAAGTTAAAAACTCAAACAATATTTATAATCAAACAAAAAATCATCACCATTATGCTTAGACTATAACATTTTGGAGTTACATTTTGGTATAAATATATATATATATATAGAGAGAGAGAGAGAGAAGTTTTTAATTAAAGTGAAATTTGATTAGGCCTTATTTCCTATTAGAGTTAATTTTTCCTAGGTCCCATGTCCTATTAGAGTGAAACTTGGTTGGGCTCTAGTTTTAAGTAAAGTGACATTTGCCTGGGCTCTGTTTCTTGTTAATATGAGATTTCGCTGGGGCTCTATTTTCAATTGGTGTGAAATTTGGTTGGGGCCTATTTCCAATTAGAGTGAAATTTTGATTAGGTGCTATTTTTAATTAGAATGAAGTTCGGCTAAGTCCTTAATTTCAATTAACTAATATATGGTTGGGGAGTGACCTTTTTTTTTAATACTTGGGCCTAATGTGGAGCCCACCAATTAAGGTTGTGCCTTTTACTTTTTGCTGGGGCCCACTTAATTTTTTATTTGAATCTACCATTAGGAGGGTTGTGGGCCAGATTGAAGTCCAAATGTTGCCTTTTAAAAAAGATGGGTTGGGGTGGGGGGCCACTTTTGGTTTCGCCAGAACAAAAGGCATCGAGAGACACAGATAAAAAAGGAAAATAGGGAAAAGGAGGGAGGGATGCTGTGATTCAATGCTGCTGCTACTATGGTAGCTGTTGGTGGCTGCAGCTAGCGCTGATGGTGCTGCTGCTGGTGCTCCTTCTCTCCTGGTATGTCTCTTTCTTGCAGCTGCTGTTCTTTTTTTACTTTCTTTCTTTGGTTCTTCTTGCACTAGCAGTTTCTTTCTTTTGTTCTTTCTTTCTTTCTTCTTCAATATACCTGGTTGGACGAATATATAGGGGTAGCGATTTTTCTTCTTCTGTTTGTTTGTTTTATTCTTTTACTACAGCACCGTTACGTAGCGCCGCTACGTCAATGTAGCTGCCGCCATGGGCCGCTATAGTTGTGAGCGCCGATAAGTATACTCCTGGTTTTGCAGTCAATATGCTATGTATCGGCCGCTATTTACATCCTTGATAGTCTCTGTATTTAAAGAACTCGTAATAAAAATGATCATGACTGATTTTCCATTGATAGTTCTCTGTTTGGTGCAATCTCCCATATGAGATTCTATCTTCTTAGCCTCCGCTTTGAGCAGTGATTTATATCTTTTCACTATGGCTCAAGGAATGCTAGAAAGTTCGTATCACTAACCGAATCACAATGGACTGAATCTAGATACCCAAGTAGCTTGTTTAGGGATCTTGGTGAGATAATGACAGTCCTGTCTAGGGCCCAAATAAATGAAATCCAGAAAATATCAAGCCACCACACCAATATGCAGTAAAGAAAACAGAAATCCAAAAATTTAATGGTGAAGGAATAATGCTAAAAAACCCCCAAAATCTGACCTTAAAGAGCCTTCTCAATCTCTTAGCATCCACATGATACAAGAGAGGAAAAAACAAAGCAAAACTGTGCTTTTTGAAAATTTTTATTTTCAAATACTGTAGCATCTACAATAATGACGACACTCTAGTGTTTAAATAGCTCTCCAAAACCTACATAAAACCCTAAAATCTGCTCCTACATTAATTTCCTACTACCAATAGAATTCTTAAAAAGAGTTTCCTACTCGAACATGCATGAAAATAGAAAGAAATAAAGAGAAATCTGCAGGATTTCTATAATCTGGACACTTTGATATCTTGCAGTGGAAACAAACTCCAGGATCTGTTAGTGCACTCATGGGCGCTCCTTGTGGTGCAAGTTTCATTGAAATTGGGTCAGTTTTGACCCATCAAACAGGTGGTCCAAAACTGCTGGACGTGAGTCTTTTTGGTCCAGAGTATTTTTCTGAAATTTGCAAACAAGCCCCTGCGCTTTTGTTAATTCCCAACACAGCCTCTGATATTCAAATTTAAACAAAAATTAGACTGTTTGGGTCCAAGCTTTCCATCGAAATTTGTCAGGACCCTTGCGGGCCATCTTGGGATGCTCCAATCGCGCCATATAGGATTCAACAATAACAAAAATTAGATCCTCATCAATTTCTGCATCAGATTATTTGTAATTGGTATTTTTGGGTCTACTCAATTAAACATGATGTTTGAGGATAATTGTCATTTGCTTTGGAGTAGTTCTGTATTTGTTTTGAGGATTTTTATATCATCCGTGTCTTGCCTAATACCTCGACTCTTGGCGAGTCGGCACCACTAAGCAGTTATAACTTCGAACAGAGGGGACGACATCCGTTTCGGAGCCTTGCAATTATTATTTACCAACTACAGTCTAGCCTTGCTAAGGGATTACTATCAGTTGGTACTATCTTGATTTCATAAATTTGATGGCCTTATATTCACACAAGAAATTCTTAGATACCACCTTTGAACGTCTGCCATATGAGGGTCATAATATCCTGTCAGGAAGACCACCTTGTTGTGGGGCTAGAACGCATGATTTTAGCTCATGTGGATCTGTCATTTTGCATAGTAGTTTGTAATTTGTTCTATCTTGTAATATTGATTTTTGTGATTAGATAACCCTACTCTAGCAATAATCTCACATTGCATCCTCGCATTGCCCTCATATAATCATTACTTGTCTAAACTTTTTATTTGCGCGATTGTATGCGATATGTTGAAGGCTTGCTTGCTATGTTTCCATAACTTAATCTAATCCACGGGCACTTTTTTACGTGAAGAAGTTAAGGGAAGGCAATTTCATCCAAATTTCTTTCTCGTAACATCCGTGTGAGATGATATGGCATCAGAGACAATAGGCTGTTGAAAGGCTTTGTTTTCACCCCGCTTCCTGTCAATCTCTTCAAAGAAAATCTAGAGTTCCTGTGTCTGCATAAAAGGGTTTGCCAAGGGCTGCACTTTAAGTTCTTATTTTTTCAACTGTCGACATTCAGACCTACAAGGAGGAGGTCCGATCTGAAGTGGGGCCCTCCCTGAGTCATCCAATGAGTGACATTTTTTTTCAGCAGTGGTTCGCCCATTGCCTGTAGTTTTTCTGAATTTTTCAGATTTCTTTTTGCTGATCTAAAGTGGGTCTTCTGATCGATCATATGGAATTCCTTTTTTTGCACTGTTCTTTATCTCATCCATCCAACTCTTTGGATTTGCGATCAAATTGTGTGGAACTTGATCAGTAGTGGCATAAATATACTGTCTTGATGACTGTTTGCTCAGATTGCTCCTCTGATCATCCACTGGGCCACTCATGATCACTTGCTAGCAAAAAAGTGGTTTGCCCAGACTATTTGGGACGAATCTGCGATCAAATTGATGCAAGATGGACCTGTGGACCACACATGGGGCCAACATAGTTCAGGAATTATTTTATTTCCTTAATTATCTGGGAAAATGCAAGAAACAAGAACAAGTCCTGCGATCTTTGACTGAGCCTAAATATCGTGCAATGTCCTCTATTTGTTTTGAAATTCTCTGGCTTCGGGGATTTCTCTCTGCTCTTGGTTGTGCATGAACTACTCCTACTCCTTTGTATGCAGATAATGTCATTTAGAGAGAAGAGACACAGGCATAAGAGAGACAGAAATACAATAGTATTGTGCTGAATATCTCCTCCTCGAGGGTCTACCATCTTACATATAAATAGGGACTGAATGCCCTAATCAATTTACAGAATCTAATCAATCTAGATCCTAACAATTAGCTAACAATCTAATCAATCTAGATCCTAACAATTAGCTAACAACTTTAGTATGTACATGTGGCTTTGACTAATGATAAATATAATGAATGGGCCTGAATGGGCCTGCGAGTTTGGGCTCCAACATTAACACCCCCCCTCAAATTGATGCCGATGAATCAACAAGCATCAATTTGTCAGTCAAGAATTGATGACGTGGTCGAGGAAGTGCTTTGGTAAAGATATCAGCAGTCTGGAGGCTTGAGGAGATGAACGGGAGGGAAATAACATCGCGTAGATATTCATCCCTGATAAAATGGCAAGCCACCTCGATGTGTTTAGTTCTCTCATGAAAGACTGGATTCTCAGTAATCCGAATGGCACTGGTGTTATCCGCATGTAATGGTGTAGGAGATTTCTGGGATAAGCCAAGTTCCTCAAGAAGACCACGAAGCCATATAATTTCTGAGCATGCGGTAGACATGGCCCGGTATTCTGCCTCAGTCGATGATTTGGAAACTTTGTCCTGTTTCTTCACTTTCCAAGAAATAAGAGCATCACCTAAAAACATGCACCAGCCCGTGGTGGACCTACGAGTATTAGGACAACCTGCCCAATCAGCATCAGAATAGGCAGACAAAGTCATCTGAGCCAACCGGAAAAAACAAGCCTCTGTGAGAAGTGCCAAGAAGATGACGAATAATACGTTGAACAGCTGCTAAATGAAGATGATGGGGCTTGGTCATATACTGACTCATCAAGTTGACAGCATAACTGATGTCAGGCCGAGTAGTAGTCAAATATATAAGACTACCGACAAGCTGGCGATAATATGTCGGATCAGAAAGGGGATCACCACTGTCACTATGGAGTTTAATATTCAATTCCAGAGGAGTATCCACTGGTGTGGAGTTTGACAAACCTGCGGATTCAATTAAATCCATAGTATACTTATGTTGATGCAAAATCAACCCCTTCTCAGAGTGATGAACTTCCAATTCCAAAAAATATTGCAGAGGGCCCAGATCCTTCATATGAAAAGATTGATGCAGAGAAATTTGGAGATCCTGAATCGTGGCTGTATCTGTGCCAGTGATGATGATATCGTCGACATAGACGAGAAGAATGGTGATTCCTGTTGATGTGTGATGCAAAAACAAAGATGGATCATAAGGACTCTGCTGAAACTGTAGCTTGAGTAAAGCATCTTTGAATTTGTCAAACCATGCCCTTGGTGCTTGTTTTAGCCCATACAATGATCGTTTCAGAAGAGCAACGTGATCTTCTGATTGTTTTGGGAAACCTGGAGGCAATCGCATGTAAACTTCCTCTTTAAGATCACCATGAAGAAATGCGTTTTTCACATCAAATTGAAAAAGAGGCCAGGATTGAGAGGCAGCTATGGCAAGAATGGTGCGAACAGTGGTCATCTTTGCAACAGGCGCAAAAGTTTCTTCGTAGTTGATGCCATATTCCTGACGGTTGCCAAGGGCCACAAGCCTTGCCTTGTATCTATCCAAAGTACCATCTGCCTTTAATTTGATAGAGTAAACCCATTTACTCCCAATAGGTTTAACCGAAGTTGGGCAGGGAACAGTAACCCATGTTTGGTTCTGCTTTAGAGCACTAAGTTCTTCTTCCATAGCCTGTCTCCAGCATTCCTGTTTTGCTGCTTGTGAATAAGAAGTAGGAATGGATACAGAGGATAAAGTAACAAAATATGAAGAATGAGAAAACCCGTATCGATCCGGTGGACGAGAAATACGAGCAGAACGATGAATAGCAAGTTGAGTGGAAGTTGATGCTGGAGCAGGAGTCTGGACCGGTTCTTGCAAAAGAGGTAAAGTAGTGGCATTTGTTCCTTGTCGACGAGTATACACCTTGTCCGGATGAAATCGCAAAGGTGAAGGAAGACTTTCATCATCAAAGGATGGTACTTTAGAAAAGGAGATTTCTAGAGATGAATCAGGATAAGACTGAAAAAGGTACTGATGTTCAAGAAAAACAACATTCCTAGAAATGCGAATACGCTTGGAGGTTGGGTCATAACAAACAAAACCTTTTTGGTGGGAAGCATAACCAAGGAATGCACATTTTACAGATTGTGCGGATAACTTGGAACGTTCATGTGTGGGAAGATGAACAAAACAAACACAACCAAAAGTGTGGAAATTTGTGTATTGTGGTTCCGTTTTGAAAAGACGAAAATGTGGAGATGTGTTTTGAAGTTTTGGAGAAGGAAGTCGGTTGATGATATGGGTAGCAGTGGTTAAAGCTTCTGGCCAAAATCTAGGTGGAACGGAGGATTCTAATAATAAACACCTGACCATGTCTAGAAGATGACGATTTTTCCGTTCTGCAACACCATTCAATTGGGGAGTATAGGGACAAGTCCGTTGGGATATAATCCCTTTGTCTTGTAAAAACTCCTGAAATTGTTTGGACACATATTCCCCCCCTGAGTCGGTCCGAAGAGCCTTAATACATGTTGAAAATTGATTTTGAACATAATTCAAGAATTTTTTAAACACATCAAAGACTTCAGATTTGGCATGTAGAAAATAAACCCATGTAAAACGACTATAATCATCAATAAAAGTTACGAAATACTTATACTGTGAATGAGAAATAATTGGTGCAACACCCCAAACATCACTATGTCTTAAATCAAAACTTTTGGTAGCAGAAGAAGCATGTAATGGAAAAGGCAAAGTTTTACTCTTTCCCAGCTTACAAGTGATGCAATCAAGAGCAACATCTGATGATAAAAACTTCATTTTATTAATATGACCAGAATTTAACAAAGATAACAAAATGGTTGAATTGGGATGGCCTAATCTATTGTGCCACAACTGCACATTATTCCTAAAGACGACTGATAAAGCAAACAAAGACATATCTGGATTTGGTGTTACTATGTGAAGAGGAAACAAATGCCCACACTTAGGCCCCTTCACTATTACCTTCCCCGTCTCCTGATCCTGCACCACACAACCAGAGGAAAAAGAAACATTGCAGTTATTATCAACCAATTGACCAACAGAGATTAAATTGGTAGAAAGATTTTTGGAACAAAAAACATCATGTACAGGTAGAGAATGAGAAATATCACCAACAGAGGTAATTGGTATTGTGGTACCATTAGCAGCATGGACCTGAATCTGTCCATCATATGGTTTAATTGTGAAGAAGTTTTTGGAGGATGATGTCATATGATTGGAGGCACCAGAATCAAAATACCAGTGAGAGGGAGATTGAATTTTACTAGATATACCAAGAGTGGAAAGAGCCTGGAGAATCATCTGTTGGATCATTTCAGGAGAGACTGGAGCAGCAAAAGCAGGTACCGAAGAAGATGTGGAAGATGAATCAATAGTGTCATTAGTAATCACCTGGTAAGCTTTCGGATTTCTGTTTTGAGGACGTTTGCGGCATTCATTGATTGAATGTCCAGATGCTTTGCAATAATTGCAGATCCGCTGCTTGCACTGATTTGCATAATGGCCAAAAGTTTGACACTTGAAGCACTGCACTTTACTCATATCTCTGTTTGGTTGCTTCCCCTTGGAAGAAGAAGCAACATTTACGGATGAGTTTGGTGATTGAAAGACAGTGGGTACACTATAGGCAACATCAATAGCACCCGAACTAGCTTGGTGGAGCACGCCAGATTGCGTCAATTGTCTCTGTTCCTCTCGTAGTAATTCATTGAGACAGTCATCCAGTGATGGAGAAGGGACCCTACTCATGAGATTAGATCTGACTAATTCATACTGAGGCCTTAATTTCATAAGAGGAATAATAGGCGAGTTTGGTGACTGATTCCGGCAGTTTCTGGTATGATGATCTCTGGTGGGCCACGGGTGATCTATGATGATCAGAGATGATCTGACTGAAGAGGATGATCACAGATTATCTCAGAGGGCTTCCAATGCTTGGAAGATGTCTTTGGAGAGGATCACAGGTGATCGGCTGCAAGGATGAAAATATCGGCCGCAACGTAGCGTAGCGGCCGATATATCGGGCGTGGCGGACTCGCTGAATTTAGCGGCGATACTAACGTATCGCACCGCTACATGAATGCTACGGCCGCCACAAAGCGTGGCGGCCGCTACAATAACAGGCCCCCCCCTCCATCCCTTCCTAGCCGGCCCTAGCATTTTTAAAACACCTCTTCACTGTTGTGGTTGCCTCTAAACTCCAAAGTTTCAAGTTTCAACTCATTTTCAACTACAAGATAGTACAAGTAACTAAGGAAGTGAGTAACATACAAGATAAAACATCAAATTCCAAGGAATCAAACACAAACAAGTGAAACAACTACAAGATCCAAGCCCAAGCTTCCATTCCCTCTAGGTATGTTTTTCTTTTGGATTTTTTTCTAATGTTTTAACTTTTGAGATCATCTAAGTACTATAAAAAGCTTCCTTGTCTTGTAATATGATGAGATCCATGTTTCCCTTTCATCATGCACACATATTTTTGATCATCTAAATTTGTGTTGAATGTTGATCACTTCATAGTTCATTTACTTGATTGAATTTGAACCTTAAATGTTGAAGTATTGATATTTGATTGTCACTTCAATGTTCACTAATGAGTATTGAGTAATAACCTAACTTTAACTCTGAAGTCTTCTTAATTCTTATGCCTTTATTTCATGTTCTAGTTTTTTGTTTTTTTTTTTAATGAGCTTTCCATTACTTTTTAAGTTAGCATGACTAAGAAACATGAATACATGTAAAAAAACAAATCATTACTATTATTTTCTATTTATTAGGCGATACAAGATCTCATGTATTAAGGGCACCGCTACGCCCCCTTTTCTTACTTACTTTTGCAAAAGAACCACATTTTCTTTCATTTTACAATTTTCTGGATTTTCTGGAATTTTTTCAATTTTTTTTGGCGATTTTTTCAAATCGCACCGCTACGCCGCTACGTATCCCCGCTACGCTACGTATCGCCCGCTTCGTAGCGGTTTGGCGGCGGGCCGCTACGCCCGCCGCTACCGCTATTTTCATCCTTGATCGGCTGTGCTCTGATACCATGTCATTTAGAGAGGAGACACAGGCATAAGAGAAACAGAAATACAATAGTATTGTGCTGAATATCTCCTCCTCGAGGGTCTACCATCTTACATATAAATAGGGACTGAATGCCCTAATCAATTTACAGAATCTAATCAATCTAGATCCTAACAATTAGCTAACAATCTAATCAATCTAGATCCTAACAATTAGCTAACAACTTTAGTATGTACATGTGGCTTTGACTAATGATAAATATAATGAATGGGCCTGAATGGGCCTGCGAGTTTGGGCTCCAACATCAACAGATAATACTAGTGCTATCAAAATAACCAAAATCCCGATATTTCATGAACGCACCAAACAGATCGAAGTGATTGTCATTTTATTCGTGACGAACACGAGCGTGATGATAATATGTCATCAGCCTCCCTCACATCTCTACCGAGCTTTAGGTTGCAGATACCTTGATTATAGGACTCCCTCGGCCTCGCCATCAATTTCTAGTTTCCAAATTGATGCTGTGTGACTCTCCAACATCAATTTGAGGTGGGGGTGTCAATAGAGGCCAATAATCCACATCTAGGCCCACTAGTGAAATATACTCACATGTGGGAGTTGGTTAAGCAGCTACCAGTACATTACTTTCATTGGAGATATATTTGTATATTAAATCTTTCCTATTATTGGTAGATTATCTAGGATTGTGGATTTAATTCATTGTAATATTTCTTTTGCCTGATTAAGGGAATGATTGTATCCTGTGATTGGGCTTCCAACCCCTATATAATGAATACTCAGTCGATCTGTGGGGGAAGGCAATTTCATAAAAAATTTCTTTCTTCTTGCAACATCCATGAGAGCTGACAAGTTCAACTAGATCCTAGGAATTTGTTTCTCCAAGGCAATCCTCTCTGAAATCATAATTTTTACCATTTTGCATTGGTCATAGCTTTTAGAACTGAAAAAATAAGAAAAGAGAATATGGCCGAAAGATAGGTTTGGTTGCAATGAGATAAAGAGTATCCAACGGAACAATTTTTTTATAGGTTTCTTAGGAATCTGAAAATGACATAGACCTAGATGAAATCCAGACTTAGAGAATTCCAGATCTCCAAAATCCGAATGCAACAGGAACCAGAAGTTAAAAATTCAAGTAGATTGCGATGATTACTCCCCAATATTATTGAATAATCTGCTGAAATACTTCAATCCACAAGATAATAAACAAGTCAATCCAAGAAGAAGAATGGATAAAAAATAAATCCCATTGAAGTTTCTGAATGTAACAGCCTTTGACGTCCTACGTAATGTGCTCATATAGGCTTAACATCTTACATTTCCAACATTGATTGATTAAATAACATGAGGAATAAATAAAATAGAAAAAAGAAAGCTTGTTGTTCTTGCATAATTGTTTGCCATGGAAGTAGATGTGTAGCCCATGTGTCCCATTGTAGAAGATAACATAGGCCCATGTACACTAATCTAGGCCCAAGTAGACTATCCCACGTGTGGGACTATGTTAAGCAACATACAGGCTGTATTATGGATTTACTTCTAATGTATAGAGATTAGGATTCTTTATTTTTCTAATTGTAATTACTGCTGGTTTATAGCATGTGTTAGGGTAAACTTATTATAAAGATGGTTGGTCGATCCTCTATGGAGACACGGCATTTTCCTCCAAACTCGTCTCTTCCTCTCTCTCTTATGCTCTTTTACATTATAACATGGTATCAGAGCGGGTTCCGATCCCGTTGTTCTTGTGTAGCCCACATGACAGGTCCGTCCATGAAATCTGTTGGGCCGGCACGTGAGGAGGAGTGTTGATAAAGTAAAGCCCCACATCCCACATCGCCTAAGTAATGCCCTTGGCAAGGCTTCATATATACCTATTTGGGCCTTCCACCTACGAGCTTAAGCTTTTGGGTTGGTATATGGTTATTAGTGGCAATGATGTTGCTGGCATTACTTCCCTCAAACATCATCTAACTCGCCATTTTCGAATGAAGGATCTAGGCCTCTGACCTACTTCCTAGGGCTTGAGTTTGTTCGTAACAAATCTGGCATTCAGGTTCATCAACGTAAGTATGCTACCGATTTGGTCACTTCAGTTAGACTTGATGATGCTCACATCTTTGCTATGCCTATGGAATTGAACAACAAAATTAGTACGGATGATGGCTCTCCCCTTGCTGATCCTTCCATTTTCCGACGAATTTTTGGTAGTCTACACTACTTTACTATGACCAGGCCGGATATTTCTCATGCTGTTGATACAGTTAGTAAGTTTGTTAGCAATCCTCACATGCCTCACCTTACTGCTACTTTAGGCATACTCCGCTATGTTAAAGGCACTCCTAAGCATGGTCTTTTCTACCCTTCTCATGCTTCTCTACACTTAACTACTTATGCTGACGCTGACTGGGCTGGCTGTCCGGATACTCGGAGATCTACCACTGGCTGGTGCATGTTTCTTGGGGACTCCCTAATTTCCTGGAAGTGCAAGAAGCAAACCATAGTTTCGAGATCTTCTGTTGAGGCAGAATATCGCGCCATGTTGTCTGCTAGTGCTGAAATCATTTGGCTAGAAGTCTTCTTTGTGAATTGGGTGTCCTCGTTGTAAATTCTACACCTTTGTATGGGTACAATACCAGTGCCACTTGAATCGCAACCAATCCAATCTTTCATGAAAGGACAAAGCACATTGAGATTGATTGTCATTTCATTCGTCTAACATGTTACTGAGAAGATCTCCTTGCCTCATGTTTCTACCCATCACCAATTGGCATATATATTCACAAAAGCTCTTCCCAGACCTCGGCATGATGATCTTACTAGCAAATTGATGTTTTGTGCTCTCCCACATCACTTTGAGGGGGAGTGTAGAAGATAACATAGGCCCATGTACACTAATCTAGGCCCAAGTAGACTATCCCACGTGTGGGACTGTGTTAAGCAATATACAGGCTGTATTATGGATTTACTTCTATGTATAGAGATTACGATACTTTATTCTTTATTTTTCTAATTGTAATTACTGCTGGTTTATAGCATGTGATTAGGGTAAACTTATTATAAAGATCGTTCGTGGATTCTCTATGGAGACACGACATTTTCCTCCAAACTCTTCTCTTCCTATTTCTCTCTTATGCTCTTTTACATTATAACACCCATCAGCTGGGTCGAAGGGACCCATGTCTTCAAGTAGACCCTTTGGTTGGGTTGCCTTGTGGGTTTGGCCCATTAAGGCCCTGTTGAATGAACAACACAAAATTGACTTAATTTTATGAACTTTTTTTTTTTAAAAGTACGGGCTGGCCCTCGGATCCGCACTCCTCTCAAAACCATTTAATCTCTAATGACACTTAGGGCGTGTTTGCATGTATGGTGAATTGAAGTATTGTGAGGTGAAGCATCAAATCAAGAGAGAATAAAATATAAGGGGCTATGATGGTGTTTTGTTTTTAGTTGTTTGGTACGAAATCTTTTTTACTTTCTGTATAGAAAAGTGGAGTTTTTTGTCCTTTAGTGGAGAAAGGAGATTGCTTTTTTGAATTTTTTTGAAAAATTCAAAGGGAATTTTGAAATTGGGCACTTTTGATAATGACCCTTTGTCATTTCTTGTCTGGATTGACTTTACTTTAACTTAACTAGTTAATTGCCAAACACACCCTTAGGGACCATCTGCAGCTCTCATACTGTTCCAAAGATTTACCAAGCCAATTAATGTGATCTTCTCAATTATGGTATATCATAAATGATGATATGGTGATATTATCTATTTTAAATAAACTACTCAAAACATATATGAAAAACTAAAGCATATTTTTGTGCTAATACACACATGGTTGAGTGGTGTCCTTAGTATCACTCACATGCCCAGGGATTGATCCCTAGCTCTCCAAGTTTTAAGAATCAATCCTGACCAGTAGCCCAATCGAGCCAAAAAAAAAGCACATTCGTGCATATAATTTCTCCAGTAAGAGGGATCAAAGACTCATATAAATTCTCCAGTAAGAGGGATCAAAGACTCGTATGTGTTAAACAGGCCCAAGGCCCATAACAGGATCCAGTCCAACACATATCACACGTGGGTTGATTTGGTCAATATATCATTCAGCTGTACATATTCTATTAAGATTTTGGTTTCCTAACTTAGAAGAGAAATTGATTGTAATTAGTTAGTTTCTTAAATTGGAGCCTTGATTAAGGCATTGTAATAACTATATATTGACATACGATCTCCAAAGGAGAGGACACACAATAATACAATTTTGAGTATTTTCAATCTTTCAAGTTCTGCTATCATAGTTTTGTCAATGAACTTGTCATGGTATCAGAGCACATATTCAAGAACACCTAGTTTCTTCTCCTCCAAAGCCTCAAGGCAATAGGATAGAGAGTTTATATCTCTTCCTCGTGCAGAATAACAGATCCAGGCATCTGTTCAAGAATTCCAGCGTCATTCACACTCTACGACAGTTGGTTATCACATTGGTGGCCCACCCCTGATCATCAGTTCATCTTCCAAAAACCATACAGTCATGGTCGCCTGGTACTCCTAGGATTATTGACGATTTTTTCAGGATTTTTTAGCATCTCCAGGTTGGTCGTTTACTCATTCTCAAGTGTTTTTTTGAAATTTACATTGTTTTCATCAAGACCGTCCAGTATCTTGGATTTTCAGCAGAATCAATTCAAACCTGTTTCAATAGAAGCCAAAATAGAAGGCTTTCCCAGATCAATCTTCTGATCTAAGGTCAGATCCATCTGTGGGGCCCACGTAGTGGATCTACAGCCATTTTTTTGGTCGTCTGGGGTGTTTTTTTTGCACTTTTTTGTGCTCTCTGTCATCTGGGGTGATTCTTTTACACAGGAAGCTCATCTGTCTCTGGGTTAAAAACAGATTATTGTTTCTCTTATTTGTTAGATCAATTTTTGATTCAATCTTGATTTAAGATGGACAAATCTGAGGTTACCTTGATTAAATTCACTGGAAAAAATTATCCTGCATGGTCCTTTCAATTTCAAATCTACTTAGAAGCCAAGGAATTGTGGGGATTTGTCTCTGGCACCGATCCTAAACCTACTGAGGATGAGAAAAAGATTTCTTCTTGGCATACCAAAGATGCCAAAATCAAAACCTGGATTCTAGGATCTGTCGAGCCTCATCTGATCATGAACCTCAAACCTTACCCCACATCCAAAGACATCTGGGGGTATCTGCGGCAAGTGTACCATCAAGATAATTCAGCACGTCAATTTCACCTTGAATGTGCGATTGCTGAATATGCACAGGGGATTTTGTCGATCCAAGACTACTACTCGGGATTCCGGACCCTGTGGTCGGAATACGATAGTATTAAGTATGCAGATGTTGCTGCTGATGTTTTGATCGTAATTCGTGACCTTCAGGCCTCTAGTCAGAGGGATCAATTTTTGATGAAATTATGAAATGAATATGACAGTATCCGATCTGCCCTGATGAATCGGACACCTCTACCATCCTTGTCTATCTGCTTGAATGAACTCTTACGCGAGGAACAACGTATTGCGACCTCCGCCCATATAGCTCAACAAAAGACTGACACCTATTCAGTCGCGTTCTCCGCCAATAAAGTTTCTCAGCCTCTGCCTCGAGACTTGAGCAAAACCCAGTGCTACAGTTGTTAGAAATTTGGACATCTTGTATCCCAATGCAAACAGAAAGTCTGCAGTTATTGTAAAAAGTCGGGACATATCATCTCTGAATGTCGCCGCCGTCCACCACGTCCGTCGACATAGTATCAGACTTCCCAGTCTCCGGCTCCGCAGTATCAGACTCCATAGTCTCAGACTCCGCATGCTTATGTGGCTTCCTCGGTTATGCCTGTTCCTACATCAGCACCTCCACAGCCTGGGCCCTCATCATCTCTCACTCCTGAATTGGTTCAACAAATGATTATCAATGCCCTCTCTGCCTTTGGTCTCTCAGGTAAGTCCCCTTCATCTTCTATTTGGTTCCTTGATTCCGGGGCGTCTAATCATATGACGTATTCCCCAACCCCTCTCCAATATGACCAGTTACAATGGCCATCTTCAAATACAAACTGCTGACGGTGGACATGTTCCTATTATTGCTATCGGAGATATCCCTGGTCCCATCCCATTGAGAAATGTTTACCTTTGTCCTAATTTAACTTCCAACCTATTGTCCGTCGGGCAACTTGTTGAAAGTAATTGTAATATCTCTTTTTCTTCTTCTGGTTGTGTTGTGCAGGACCAGATGTCCGGGAAGGGGATCGCGAGGGGACCTAAGTGTGGACGCTTATTTCCGCTGGATTTTTCTAAATTTTCTAGGAATTAATTTGACAATAATGTGTTTTGTTTTTCTCTTAGAGATAATTGCCGGTTGTGGCATAATAGACTCGGACATCCTAATTCCAAGGCTTTGTCCCTTATATTAAATTCTGGTTTATTAAATAAATCTATTGGTTTATCTTCTTGTATGCCTTTTGATTGTGCTACTTGTAAAATGGGAAAGAGCAAAACTCTTCCGTTTCCTCATTCCACTTCACACACCTCTCAGTGTTTTGATTTAGTTCATAGTGATGTATGGGGAATTGCTCCAGCTCTTTCCCACGCTCACTACAAATATTTTGTGACTTTTATTGATGATTTCAGTCGGTTCACATGGGTCTACTTTTTGCATTCAAAATCTGATGTTTTTAATGTTTTTAAAATCTTTTTAGCTTATGTTGAGAATCAATTTTCCACCTGCATTAAAATCTTGCGATCTGATTCAGGCGGAGAATGTCTTCTCAGATTTTCAACGGTTTTTGCAAAACAAAGGTATTATTTCTCAAAGATCTTGTCCTTATACTCCCCAGCAGAATGGAATCGCTGAAAGGAAAAATAGACATCTCCTTGATGTCACTCGTTCCCTTCTTCTTGAATCATCGGTTCCTACCCGTTTTTGGGTTGAGGCACTGGCTACGGCAGCTCATCTTATCAATCGTATGCCATCAACCTCCATTGAGAATCAAAGCCCATGTTACCGATTGTACAAGACCTCTCCATCCTATGATGATCTTCATGTTTTTGGCTCCATTTGTTTCGTGCACTTGCCTCCTTCTGAGAGGACTAAACTAACGGCACAATCAGCTCAGTGTGTGTTTTTAAGTTATGCACCCTTCCAGAAGGGGTTTCTTTGTTATGATCCTCACATTCGTCGTTTCCGTACCTCTAGGAATGTCGTTTTCTTTGAACAACAGTATTTTTTTCAAAAACACATTGATCCTCCTGACTCCTTTTTGGTGTCTTTACCTAGTTTTTCTGACAATACCTCAGTTGTTTGTTTTCATCCTAACTTTGTGTATCACAGACGGAACAGAGAAGCGCCTCCCAGGGATCCCCCTCCTGATCTTCCTCCGGCATCCGGTCCACCTCCGGCACTTGGTCCATCTGGCCCTCCTTCATTGCGTCGCTCCACTCGCATTTCGGTTCCACCCGACCGCTATGGGTTTTCCCATACTTCCTTAATGGCCACTTTGTTTTCTTCTTCCATTCCCCAATCCTATTCTCAGGCTGTGCAGAATACATGTTGGAACAAGGCTATGCAAGATGAATTGGCTGCTTTAGAGAAAAATCATACGTGGGATATTGTCCCCTCTCCTGTGGGTGTCAAACCTATTGGCTGCAAGTGGATCTTTTCTCTCAAGTTAAAATCAGATGGCACTCTAGATCGGTATAAGGCGCGCCTTGTTGGTCTATGAGATCGGCAGGAATATGGCATTGACTATGATGAGACCTTTGCTCCTGTCGCCAAGATGATCACCGTACGCATCATCCTTGCTGTTGCTGCATCTCAGTCCTGGCCTCTCTATCAAATGGATGTAAAAAATGCGTTTCTTCATGGTGATCTCAAAGAAGATGTTTATACGTGTCTACCTCCAAGGTCTTCCTCTAGGAAGGGTATGGTTGCTAAGCTTCGTCGCTCTCTCTATGGTCTGAAGCAAGCTCCTCGAGCATGGTTTGAGAAATTTCAAGCTGCCCTTCTCCGTTTGGATTTTCATCCTAGCCAGTATGATCCTTCCATGTTCCTACATCATGCTCTGTCCGGGATTACTGTGGTCCTAGTCTATGTGGATGACATTGTCGTTACTGGTCCCAATGCACAGATGATTCAAGCACTCCAAGCTTCTCTTCATCAGACATTTCAAAATAAGGATCTAGGCCCCTTACATTATTTCCTTGGTCTTGAAGTTCATCAATCGCCTAAGGGTATAGTTCTAAATCAGCACAAATACACGGTTTATCTTATTGATTTGGCTGGCCTTACCTCTTCTGCTCCAGTCGACACACCGATCGAACTAAATGTCAAGCTCAGTAAAGAGGAGGGTGCCCTTCTTCTAGATCCTACCGCATATCGCCAGTTAGTGGGTAGCTTGATCTACCTCACGATCACCCGGCCTGATATCTCATTTGCGGTCAACCTAATGAGTCAGTTCATGACTGCTCCTCGTCATCTTCATATGGCTGCTGTTCGCCGCATCATTCGGTACCTTATTCGCACACCGACTCGGGGGTTGTTTTTTCCATCCAACAATCCTCTATCTCTCAAAGCTTATTCCGATGCTGATTGGGCTGGTTGTCCAGATACTCGTAGATCAACGACAGGATGGTGCATGTTTTTGGGTGATAGTCTGATTTCTTGGAAATGCAAGAAACATGGAAAAGTTTCCAAATCCTCTACCGAGGCTGAATATCGAGCCATGTCTGCTGCCTGCTCCGAAATTCTTTGGCTCCGAGGTCTGCTCTCTGACATTGGTTTTCCAGCAGAAGGAGCTACCCCCCTCTATGCAAATAATACCAGTGCAATTCGGATTACTAAAAATCCGATTTTTCATGAACGCACTAAACACATCGAGGTTGATTGTCATTTCATACGAGATCAGCTTAAACGCGATGTCATCAGCCTTCCGCATGTCCCCACTGAACTTCAAATTGCTGATATTCTCACCAAAGGTCTTCCACGACCTCGCCATCAGTTCTTGGTTGGCAAATTGATGCTTGTTGATTCTCCCGCATCAATTTGAGGGGGGGTGTTAAATAGGCCCAAGGCCCATAACAGGATCCAGTCAAACACATATCACACGTGGGTTGATTTGGTCAATATATCATTCAGCTGTACATATTCTATTAAGATTTTGGTTTCCTAACTTAGAATAGAAATTGATTGTAATTAGTTAGTTTCCTAAATTGGAGCCTTGATTAAGGCATTGTAATAACTATATATTGACATACGATCTCCAAAGGAGAGGACACACAATAATACAATTTTGAGTATTTTCAATCTTTCAAGTTCTGCTATCATAATTTTGTCAATGAACTTGTCAGTATGCCCCTGATTCAGCCTTAAGGCTAAATTCTGAAAAATAAAATAAAATATATTGCATAAATCATTTATTCATCCGAAGCAGACAGAATGGAGAAACAAGCAGCAGTTCTGGCCGAAATTTTAACAGGAATTGTTCTGGTCCTATATGTACTCCAGAGCAGAACATTCTGGTCCTCAAAGTTAGATGGAATGTAATTGCTAACTGTGGCCTCTTTAATTTACATTGACCATGTTTTCATATGGCAATTTATGTTGACCATAACTGCAAAGATTCTAAGTCTCACTCAAGCAATCTGATCAATGGGAAATAGCTAAAGACACCATGCAATACTTTAAGTAAACATTAGGATGTTCCTTGAGGTGTATCAGTGTTTCTATCAAAAGCATAAAAAATTATTAAAGAAGTTTGAACTGTAACCTGCATATATTCTGAATTCGAAAATTCCCTGTCAAGTTTAATCTTGGTTGCTTCAATAAAGTCTGCCTTCTTCAACTTTGCATTGGGCTCCTTGCCATAGAAAAGATCAATGACGACAGATCTGCTCAAAAGAAATGTCCAGGTTAAACAGAAAGGATAAGTACACTGTATTCAAAGACTCTGATGGGGCTTATGTAACCTCAAAGGATCAACGTTTGAATTGCCCAGTGGCTTCAAGACATAGACACCATGAATATTTATTGCAATTTGACTTATAATAGCCTGGAGCTCAGGTTGAGAAGCAACACCAAGTGCTGCAGCTCTTGCTATTCTCGCTCTTGCATCTGCTTTTGGAAGAGTAGACTTAGAAACAGCCATATCACGTAAACCCTGACAGATTAATTGCAAGCTGCCGGCAAATAAGACAGCATTTCAGTTTTGCTTCTAAAACAGTTTGCTTAAATAAAATGGAAAAACTAAAAACACCGTAACATATTTCACTATGAAATGTTGTTATTGTTGATTCTTGTTAGAACTGTAACAAACATTCAATGTGTGGGCCCACTTAAACTTCTAAGTGCGAGAGAAATAATAAGAATATCAGGGGTTTTTTACAGGAGTTTCTCATGGGACAACCCTACCTGTTGGGTACCAGAAGTTGTATTCGAAAATAACTCCCACTTCAGTGGGATTTTATTCTGGCCTCAGATCAGTACTTTCTAGAGATTCATGAAGCCAATGACTTGCAAAAATGCAAAATCCATACCTATCCAAATATCAGATTTCTAAGATGGATTCAGGAAATTATGGAGTAGAGGAATCCATTGCAGAAATGTTCACATCCAAATGACTCTTGTCCTCATACAAAAATGGCAAAACCACCGAACAGCCAAAAACTCCCAAACAGCCAAATATTATGTGTGTCTGTCTATATATATGTATGTAAAGGGCGAAAATCCCATTAGATGAGGATACAGTTGCACCTGAAACATTAAGTTCAAAGTTCAAATAGGCCTTGCCACATTGTCACTTTTATGTGTTTATTTGGAGCATCCATAGTCAAATCCTATATGGAAAGGTTTAAATGTGCCAGTGACAAATGAAGCAGATTACATTCCTACCTGCAGTGAGCCTAAACTGATGTGTCCCACAGTGGGATTGATGGTCCCCACCTACGATCATTATGGCAAGTGGTGGAATATCATGGGCTCTTTAGATAGCAGATTTTTCATGACCCGAAACCCGGATTTCTAAAGAAGTCTGCATATCAAGCTGTGAGCTAAGTTTTTCCTCATTTATAAGATTAGGTCAGATCAAACTTTGCAGCAGAAACTTTTCAAGCATCAAATCAAAATATAAGACACCATAATAAATCACAAGAATAAAATTCTAACTTCAATTAATAATATTAATGTCAAAGCTAAGCATTTAAAGTTCAACTAATGGAATCCTGGCAAAATTCAAGGGCCCTATTTCAATGCCAAATAAAAGGAAATCTAAACAAAATGAAGTTTCTTGCGCATAAACTCGCTCCACTCTTGATAACCCTGCAGTTCCCCTTTGACTACATTACAGTTCTGACCATCAGTGACCACTTCCTCACCACTTCCTCACCTCCAAGTGCCAATTGTAGTATATTAGGTTCATGAAAATCCAGCAAGTAAGCATTCCAGATTTACATTCCATACATTCCCAATTTTAGAGTACATGACAGTGATAAATTATAAGAGATCAATGATAAGTCTAGCAAAGTAGAATTTTGTGAGTAATGACATATTTAAGAAGGATAAGTAGAAGAAATCTAATACATAATAGACAAGCTTTGTAGACAAACTTAGCAGTCCACATAAGGAAATTTACCCCACGGAGCTGTCAACCCCGTGGCGGGAAGGAAGACAAGAAAAGAATACACCAGTACTCAAGACTCCTCATAGGAGTTTGAATTATGGCCATCAGGACTAGTGCAAGTTTGGTACCAAAGTGTCAATTGGTCACTTCCATCAAGCAATCTCCACAGGCTTGGTTTGATAGATTTAGCCAAGCTATGCTGAGGATTGGATACAAAAGGTGACAGTCAGATCATACCTTGTTTATAAAGAGTAGTAAAAATGTGACTATTCTCATAGTCTATGTCGATGATATCGTGTTGACAGGTAACAGTGAAAAAAAAAAAAATACAAGTTCTTAAAAACTATTTGAGCACAAGGTTTGAAATTAAGGAATTTTCAAACCATTTATGTACAATTTTTTTTTTTTTTTTTATAACTTTCTAGTTTATTTTTTATCACAGAATATTTGTATTCACCAGCGCTATGAGTCCATAACAAGCCTCATTCAAGTTAAAAGCTCCCAACATTCTCCTAATCACAACAATTAAAAGGCCGAATTCTCCTATGGATGAGGCTAAAAGGCTCAAAATACATGATTAGGCTACACCAGCAATTAAAAGCCGTTTTGACAAAAAGAAACCTTGAGTAGACCCACAAGAAAAGATTCCCCTAAGCTTTTTTCATACAGCTGATTGATAGGTCTGTTGGAAATAGGTGGGCCTCGTGGATGTGATTTCAAAACTTTTGACCCTCTTGACTCAGGGATCAAACGTCCATAAGGCCATCAACCATATCCAGGATGCAATCCCTCATACTCATATACCATATACAGCAATATTACAAGCAGCACCATGCAAAATAATCTACAAAAGATTAGAGAAGCAGATTATACCTTTGCTGTCCGGTTGTACTTTGATGGAGAAGAAAACAACTTTAGATCTCCAAGACCTCTTAGCCTTCCACGCTATGGCCCGTATCAGATCTCTTCTCTAAAGGAGATGGGTGGGATCTCCTAAAGAAAACAACTAGAAGCTCTAAAGGAAACTAGAAGAGAACTAGAAGGAGAAGAGAAGTATGTGCAACTCTTGCACAAAGGGGTTTTGGGCGTGAATTCCAAGGATGTAAATCCCAGCCCTTTGTTTCTCCTTTTATAGCATTAAGCAACCTCCTTCTCTTGTACTAATTGAAATAGAAGTCTTACTTCTACACAAAATAGTAACCTTACTATTTCCACTATTAGAAGTCCTACTTCAAATAGAAATAGTAACTTCCTAATTCCTTCATCTTAGAGTTCTAGTAGGATAAGTATCTTTCCAATAACTTGGGCTAGCGTGGGGACCACTAGGGATTCCATAGAAAGCTGGCTCCAACTGGGGACACGTGACCCCACATCTCATGTGTAATCCCGGGCCCCACAGTTAATTGCAAATAACACCACTATATAAATGCAATTGCACTCCAGTCTTAGGAATAAATTACAATGAAGACCCTAAACTTCCCGATTATCACAATTAAGCCCCTCTATCAATATCCATGGATTAACTGGACTAATAATGTCCCGCCAATTTAAATCCACATCTTATTATCCTTGAGCCCCAATTAATCACAGTGATCATCAGTACCATCCAATTAACTCTTAATCGAGATGAGTGCGCACTTACTAATGATAAATCCATTAATTGGCACAAGGGGATAATATAGATAGATTCCATCTTGACCATTGGATGTTCCCACAGTCTTACTACCACGTACCCAAGACACCGAGGTGTTGACCTACAGTTGGCCTCACTCATTGGTGACTCAAAGCAAATGAATAGATAGAAACTTGAGTTCATCAATGTCTCAGGATTGAGAGCCTATTGTTAGGGAATTATGAGAGCAAACCTTAAACTCGAGACAGTATTACATAAGGTGCTTCTCATGGTCCTTCAATACATCCAATGTACCAGCACCGTGATCCAGAATCTTACATTCTAATGATCGAGACAAATCACACTATCTTATAGTGATCAAAGCGCTGCAACCTTATCAGATGAGATGCCCAGTCTCATCACCGGTTGTGAAGATGTTTAAGTATAAGATTTGTGACAAATGTCTCCTGTGTGTGGATCTCATCCATACACATATATCACATCTAATATACTAATGGGACCCGGTTCATCTCATGAACCATTTATGTCATTTGTATTGGTCATGTGCATTAAGTAATAAAACACCATTCATCTCATGAAAGGAAAGCATGATATTATTGATAAATAAAGAAATTAATCAGTTTATTACATCATATGATGGATTGAGTCCATACAATCTAACAAGGTCCGTGTCAAGTAAGAATCTAGAAATTATCCACCTCTACCTGAGTAATTAATGCAAATTTGTTACCCCCAAAGACAATGAAGAGGATAAGTTATCTTCATAGAACAACTCTAGAAAGGTTACTAAGGACCAACAACACCATTCCCAGATGAGGATAAATTGTACTCTAGTGGTGGCAATTTTGTACTTTCCTTCACGAGAAAAATCTTGTAATTTTCCTTCATAAAATCTCTCAGTAAAACTATATAAATTCCTGATGGGAATTACTCCCACATTTTTCCTCTAGGGAGTTTGGAAAGCCTGTCTCCTCTTCAATGAATTAACGGCATGTTTATGAAGAGGGAAATCTGTAGAAAAGAAGCAGGTAAGCAGTCGGTTTTCTGCATCCTACAGCAGGACTCTCCACGGAAAACTTATTGTTTGGGGCAACTTTTCCTCGCAAGACAGGAAATTGGATCCCGACCAGCAAAAGAGGAAACCTACTTCTTCACACAAACAAGCCCTAAGAATGCAACATCCACATAATTTTCTTCCTTTTTACTAATTTTGACTTTTAAGAAAGGTATCCTTTTTACTAATAAATAATAATCTCTGTTCCTTCTTTTTTCCACATTTTTATAGTTAATTATGTTTAACATAGACAACGTTTTTTTATACTTAGTTATTAAGAACTGTGATTAGTCATAACTCCTGAAATGGAAAATTTTCTACAATAATATTTTAAAACTAATTTTTTTATTTATATTGCCGGTCCCAAGCCCGAATAAAGGAGGATTGCGGTAGGTAGGTTGACAGCCCGCGTAAAACTGTCACAACCCAGACATGAATTCTGAGATAGAAACATAATTCATGTAGACAACCCCATTATGGTTGGGACAAGGCTTTGATGATGATGATGCTCTGGATTTAGTATGTTTTTTCTTCTGACAACTCGTGTTCCTTCCCTCTTCAGGCGCTCATCATAAAATCTTCAAATTCCTCAAATTTTAGTTGTATAAGTTGGACATTAGCACCAGAAAAGAGCCTATAGCACAATACTTGTAAGGTGCTCACTGCCACAATGTTGAGTCATGTTACCATTCTGTGAAAAGTAGCTGGAGACGGGCAAAAATCTCATCAGCCTTGTATTATCCGACTCACTAAAATTCAACCTTAAGTAACCTGTATCACTGAAACCCAGCATTTAACAGGTTACTACAGGTTTTAATCACAAAATAATAGTCACATCTGGACATGAACCGAATACTGATATGAACTATGCTTACCAACTGTGAGGGCCTCTCTATTGTCATCAAAGAAAATAATCTTACAGCCAAGTACCCTGAGAACTTTTTAAAGAATTCTTTTTTTGCATGAAAAAAATTGTCAAAATATATAATTTAAACAAATACATTTGCATAGCTTTAACGGAAAGAAATGACAGATACATAAAATCAAAAGGAGCACATCTAACTGATGGTAAACATCAAAAGTGTGTGTTTGTGCATATGCAGCAACCATTTTGACATTTGTAGCATAGGCAACTATGCATTACCTGCAAACTTTATGATTATTGAAAAGTTCCACTAGTGCCTTAGGGAGAGCTTCCCGAGTTTCGGCAGACATAGTTGTTGTTCCAACGCTTTGCACAACATCTTGACCTCCTCTAGCACCAAGATCAGCACTATCTGAAGAAATCCTACCTTGATCATCTTGATCACCGATCCTAACAGAATTCCTTGCCACTGTAGATGTGTTCCTTTTACCATATCCGTGAACAAGATCCCTGATAACCTTTCCCCGACTCGACCAAGCTAGTCTTTGCTCCTCTACGATTTCTGGATAAGCTTTTATAAATGCATTATCGTCGGGCTCTTCGAATTTCCAATGCCCAAGGGGAGATATTTCAACAGCCAGTGGGGTTAAAGCATGCACCAGAATTTCATTGGAAATCTTTACCTTCCTTAGTTGGCCAAACTGGATGTATTTACTGGCACTAAATAAGACTAGGATGTAATCTCTTGCTAGAGCATGAACATTCGCACATCTTAGTGAACTCTTCGCTACCCACAGTCCTCGCACTAGGACTGCATACTGCTGAAGTACTTTCAGAACTTCTCCTTCAGTGTGATCAGGAGCAAGATGCATAAGGGCATAAAAGCGATGCACTGGAGGTCCCTATGAAAGAAGAACAATTTAAGAAGGTCAACCTCGACTCACATGAAATGCCAACATTTCTATTAATTTTCCAATGGCAGTATAAGCAGAAAGTTATACCTCAGAAAACCACTTCTTTATTCGCTCTTCCAAGGGCAATGTAAGAAAAAACCTGTTCCAGAAACAAAGGAAGTTTACATGACCAAATTGAAGACAAAACAATCATGTATTGTGATCTTCTTCTTCTTCTTTTTCGGGCAGGTTTTGATCTATTTCAACATGTTAGCACAAGTGAAAATGTGGTTGATCGGTTATGTAATTTAAGTGCTAATATGGTGTAACCTTCGTTAGGGGTTGCTTGGTATATATCTCTTATATAGGCACCCAAATGTAGTAGCTACAAGCAAACTTTGTTGTTCTAAACCTTCTTATTAATATCACTATCACCTACTTAAATAGATACATACATACATACATACATATATATTTATATATATAAGAACAATATGAAAAAAATAAACTTAGTGTTAAACAGGCCCAAGGCCCATAACAGGATCCAGTCCAACACATATCACACATGGGTGGATTTAGTCAATATATCATTCAGCTGTACATATTCTATTAAGGTTTTGGTTTCCTAGCTTAGAATAGAAATTGATTGTAATTAGTTAGTTTCTTAACTTGGAGACTTGATTAAGGCATTGTAATACCTATATATTGACATACAATCTCCAAAGGAGGGAGAAGCAATAATACACTTTGAGTGTTTTCAATCTTTCAAGTTCTGTAATCATAGTTTTGTCATGGTATCCGAGCAGAGTTCTAGTCTTCAGTCTAAGAAATCATTCAAGGAGTTAATCAGAGAGAAATATCTCTCTCACGAAGAAAACAGATTCAAGGGATCTTCATCCATTCAGGATCTGCGATAGGCTCAGATTTACTTTGGCCCACCTGCGATCATCACAACACCATCAAGGATCATTCCAGCCAAGGTCGTCTAGGTCTCTCGAGTATTTTGGTGATTTTTTCAGGATTTTTCGACATTTTCTGGTAAGCTTTTTGATCATTCTCGTGATTTTTCAAAAACTTACACAAGTTTTGATCAAGACCGTACAGACGTTTGGATTTTCAGTGGAATAGATTCAAACTTGTTCCAGTAGGTGTGAAAATTGTGTGATTTCATAGATCAGGAACCTGATCAGTGTCCAGCACCATCTGTGTTGCCCACGTAGGGGATCTAGGGCTCCATTCAAGGACGTCAGAGGGGTTTTTTCCACTTTTTATTGTTTTGTCCAGCACCATCTCTTCTCTGATTGGTCTGATTGGTTGGATCTTGCCTCCTGCACTCAAGAACGGTTTTTCATACAAACTGTTATTGGATTTTGATCACTTTCTTTCACTATTTCACTCCGTTTTCCAATATACAATTGAGATGGAAAAATCTGAGGTCACTTTGATCAAATTTACGGGAAAGAATTACCCTGCCTGGTCTTTCCAATTTCAAATATACCTAGAAGCTAAGGAATTGTGGGGATTTGTTTATGGCACGGACCCTAAACCCACTAAGGATGAGAAGAAGATCTCCTCTTGGCACACTAAAGATGCCAAAATAAAATCCTAAATTATGGGATCCGTCTAACTCCGCACGTCAATTTCATCTTGAATGTGCGATTGCTGAATATGCACAAGGGACCTTGTCGGTACAAGTGTAACGCCCCACCCTACATGCATGCATGATATTGTTCTCTTTGGCCCATGGGCCTCACAGTTTTGTTTCTGATGGGCCTCAATCCATCAAAAGGCCTCATGCAAGGCAACGGTGTAAGCTCTACATATAATCCCATTCACTTTCCTCTCTATAGTCGATGTGGGACTCCGGGGCATCACATTCCACCCCCCTTAGTGCTGCACAGGGAAGCCTGCCAGTCTCTGTAGCCTGCCAGCCCTCTTGGCCCGCCCACATGGAGACCGGCCCACTTACATAAGGCCACGGTAGGGACCCACACTCGAACTAGCCGACAGTCGGCTCTGATACCATTCAAAATTAATTTGCAAATAATAATGATAAATAACAATCTTAGTTTATAATTTTAGAAAACCTGAGGATTCCATCTATAACATTTTCCAATTCAATTCTTTATAAAAAGGCCAAAGGGTCTAATTTGGGTTCATTAAAAGCTAAGGGTCTTTTTTCCTAATTTCCAGAAACTCAAAGGGGTAAGATAAGGGTGTAAGCTCTACATATAATCCCGTTCACTTTCCTCTCTATAGTCGATGTGAGAGTCGATGTGGGACTCCGGGGCGTCACAACAAGACTACTATTCAGGATTCCATACACTGTGGTCGGAATACAATAGTATTAAGTATGCGGATGTGGCTGACAATGTTTTGACAATGATCCAAGACCTTTAGGCCTCTAGTTAGCGAGATCAGTTTTTGATGAAACTGCGGAATGAATATAAAAGTGTCCGATCTGCCCTGATAAATCGGACGCCCTTACCATCATTGGATGTCTACTTGAATGAACTCTTACGCGAAGAACAGTGTGTTACAACCTTGGCTCATATTGCTCAACAAAAGATTGAGACCTATTCAGTCGCGTTTTCGGCAGATAAGGCTTCTCAGCCTCCGCCTCGAGACTTGAGCAAAACCCAATGCTACAAACCAAACCAAACCAAAGCAAACCAAGCATTTTCCCACTAAGTGGGGTCGGCTATATGGATTTGATGACGCCAATCAAATCTGTTTAGGGCCATGTCCTTCGTTAGATCCATATAGGCAAGGCCATGTTTAATAGTTTCTTTCCAACTTCTCTTGGGTCTCCCTCTCCCTCTCCTACTCCTAACAATCTCCATGCTTTCACACCTTTTAACAGGTGCCTCCGTTGGACGCCTTCTAACATGGTTGAACCATCTCAGTCGATTTTCTCTCATTTTATCTCCAACCGGTGCTATTCCTACTTTGCCCCTAATCTCCTCGTTCCTAATCCTATCTCTCCTTGTGATCTCGCACATCCATCTTAGCATTCTCATCTCCGCAACTTCCATCTTCTTAACATGATTATGCTTTACTGCCCAACACTCTTATCCATATAACAACGCTGGACGTACCGCCACCTTATAATATTTTCCTTTAACCTTGAGGGGGACTTTCCGATCACACAAGACGCCCAAAGCACTCCTCTATTTGGTCCACCCGGCCTGAATCATGTGGCTTACATCAGTATCAATCCCTCCATCCTGTTGCACCATGGATCCAAGGTATCTAAAACTTTCTTTCTATACAATCTTTTGTGTGCCCAAACTTACTTCTCTGTTACCAGGTGTCCTACTTTGACTAAACTTGCATTCCATATATTCCGTCTTGCATCTACTTAGCCTAAACCCTTTAGTCTCTAACGTTTTCCGCCACAATTCTAGCTTAGCCAAAACCCAATGCTACAGTTTTCAAAAATTTGGGCATCTTACATCTCAATGCAAACAGAAGGTCTGTAGTTACTGTAAAAAGTCGGGACATATCATCTTTGAATGCCGCCGCCACCCACCATGTCCATCGACACAGTATCAGACTCCACAGTATCCGGCTCCGCAGCATCAAACTCCACAATCTCATACTCCGCATGCTTATGTGGCTTCTTCGATTATGCCTGCTCCTACATCTGCACCCTCACAGCCTGGGCCGTCATCATCTCTCACTCTTGAATTGGTTCAACAAATGATTGTCTATGCCCTCTCTGCCTTTGGTCTCTCAGGTAACTCACCTTCATCTGTTACTTGGTTCCTTGATTCCGTGGCGTCTAATCATATGACGTATTGCCACACTGCTCTCTCCAATGTGACAAGATACAATGGCAATCTTTAAATACAAACTACTGACGGCGGCCATGTTCCCATTATTGCTATCGGAGATATCCCTGGTCCCATCCCATTGAAAAATGTTTACCTTTCTCCGAATTTAACTTCAAACCTATTGTCAATCGGGCAACTTATTAAAAATAATTGTAGCATCTCTTTTTCTTCTTCTGGTTGTGTTGTGCAGGACCAGATGTCTGGGAAGGAGATCGCAAGGGGGCCTAAGTATGGACGCTTGTTTCCGCTGGATTTTTCTAAAATTTCTAGGAATCAATTTGACAATAATGTGTTTTTTTTTTTTTTTTTTTTTTTTTTTCCATTAGAGATAACTGCCGTTTGTGGCATAATAGACTCGGACACCCTAACTCCAAGGCTTTGTCCCTTATGTTAAATTCTAGTTTATTAAATAAATCTATTGGTTTATCTTCTTGTGTGCCTTTCGATTGTGCTACTTGAAAAATGGGAAAGAGCAAACTCTTCCGTTTCCAAATTCCATTTCACACACCAGTTAGTGTTTTAATTAGTTCATAGTGATACATGGGGAATTGCTCTAGCTATTTCTCACGCTCACTATAAATATTTTGTGACTTTTATTGATGATGATTTCAGTCGGTTCACATGGGTCTACTTTCTACATTACAAATATGATGTTTTTAATGTTTTTAAAATCTTTTTAGCTTATGTTGAGAATAAATTTTCCACCTGCATTAAAATCTTGCGATCTGATGCGGGCGGGGAATGTGTCCTCGCATTTTCAACGATTTTTGCAAAACAAAGGCATTATTTCTCAAAGAACTTGCCCTTATACTCCACGGCAGAATGGAATCACTGAAAGGAAAAATAGACATCTCCTCGATGTCACTCGTTCCCTTCTTCTTGAATCATCGGTTCCTACCCGTTTTTGGGTTAAGGCACTGTGTCACGACCCGGAATCCGGGGCCCTTCAAATTTCGTGCCGAGATTCGTAAGCATCACACACATAGGTTAAATCAAAGATCACATATAGATTCAGGCATTTATCAGCTTAAACCAACTTGCATTAAAAATCCAAATCTAATAAACAAATGTAACATTGTCCGAAAAATATAATTGCGATGTCAATAAAATGAAATAATATGAACAATCTATTAAATCTAAATCTTCTTCATCTATGTGGCTTCGACGCTCAAGTATGCATCTTAAAGTCTATCTCCCGGTCATCACGGTTTTACTGGGTCGCTAAGTTCTGGTTACCTGTATTGGGGCAAATCCACAAAATATTAGTACAACTGATTGAATAGATATTCTAATCTATTTGTGCATTTAAACATATACTTAGATAAAATTTCATAACAAATTAAAGTAACATCCCAAAGTCTCAATCAAGCCAAGGTTGAAATCGGGTCAAACAAACGACAACCTCCTAGCCACCTGTTAGCACCAGCCTAAATAAAATCGACCACCAAGGTCCAACATAAAACCGACCACCAGGTCCAAAATAAATCTGACCACCAAGGTCCAAAACCATCGACCACAAAGGTCCAGACTAAATCTGACCACAAAGGTCCAAAACCATCGACCTCTAAGGTCCAGAATCCTCACAAAATCGGCCATACATGCTCGTGGTCTAGGGGTGTCCAAAAAGTTCCTCCAAACAAACAAAATCACCGTATCTCAGTTTTCCAATTCAAATAGCAAATATGTCTTATCAAAATTATGATATTTAGCATATCCTCAACATTATGAATGGGCAAATTCCATAATCGAGCATCGATCTCAATATAACACCAAGGGAATAATTTCTAACTAGAGTTAAAGTTACCGATCCAACCAAAACCAAACCAAACCAAACCACGCCATTTCCCACTAGGTGGGGTCGGCTATATGGATTTGACGACGCCAATCAAATCTGTTTAGGGCCATGTCTTCCGTTAGATCCATGTAGCGAAGGTCATGTTTAATAGTTTCTTTCCAACTTCTCTTGGGTCTCCCTCTCCCTCTCCTACTCCTGGCAATCTCCATGCTTTCACACCTTTTAACAGGTGCCTCCGTTGGACGCCTTTTAACATGGCCGAACCATCTCAGTCGATTTTCTCTCATTTTATCTTCAATCGGTGTCATTTCTACTTTGCCTCTAATCTCCTCGTTCCTAATCTTATATCTCCTTGTGATCCCGCACATCCATATTAGCATTCTCATCTCCGCAACTTCCATCTTCGCAACATGATTATTCTTTACTGCCCAACACTCTGATCCATATAACAACGCTGGGCATACCGCCACCTTGTAATACTTTCCTTTAGCCTTGGGGGGGACTTTCCGATCACACAAGACGCCCGAAGCACTCCTCCATTTGGTCCACCCGGCCTGAATCATGTGACTTACATCAGTATCAATCCCTCCATCCTGTTGCACCATAGATCCAAGGTATCTAAAGTTTTCTTTCTCTACAATCTTTTGTGTGCCCAAGCTTACTTATATGTTACCAGGTGTCCTACTTTGACTAAACTTGCATTCCATATATTCCATCTTGCATCGACTTAGCCTAAACCCTTTAGTCTCTAACGTTTTACGCCACAATTCTAGCTTAGCATTCACTCCTTCTCTCTTCTCATCTACTAAAACAATGTCATCTGCAAATAGCATACACCACCCTCATCCTGGATATGTCTTGTAATCTCATCCATAACTAAGGCAAACAAATACGGGCTTAACGATGAGCCTCGGTGTAGACCAATCCTGATAGGAAACTCTTTAGTCTCTCCGCCAGTCGTTCTTATAGATGTCACGACTCTATCATGCATAGCCTTTATCGCCTTAATATATGCGACACACACTATTTTCTTTTCTAGTACTCTCCATAGAATCTCCCTAGGAACCCGGTCATAGGCCTTCTCCAAGTCAATGAACACCATACGTAAATCTCTCTGACCCTCTCTATACTGTTCCATTAACCTTCTCAAAAGAAAGATAGCCTCCATGGTTGATCTCTCAGGCATGAAACCAAATTGATTCTCTGAAACGTTTGTTGTTCTTCTTAGTCTTCTCTCAATAACTCTCTCTCATAATTTCATCGTATGGCTCATCAATTTAATCCCGCGGTAGTTCACACAGTTCTGAATATCTCCTTTGTTCTTGTGTATGGGTATAAAAATACTTTTCTTCCATGCATCAGGCATCTTCTTGCTCTTTAGCACTACATTAAAAACCTTTGTCAACCAACTTATGCCATCCCCCCCCCCCCCCCCCCCCCCCAGACCTCAATAGGGATACCATCTGGCCCAACCGCTTTCCCATTCTTCATCATTTTCAATACTTCTTTAACTTCTTCCCTACTGATTCTCCTATAGAACATATGATTCGATTCTTCCCTAGAAATGGTAAGCTTCCCCAATTGTATGTCACTACTACTGCTTTCGTTAAATAACTTGTAGAAGTAGCTCTTCCAACGCTCCTTTATCTCCTCTTCCGTTACTAATAATTTTTCATCCTCATCCTTAATGCATTTAACTTCGTTTATGTCCTTGGTCTGCCTATCTCTGGCTTTAGCAAGCTTGAATATCTCTCTTTCACCTTCCTTAGTGTCAAGTCGCCTATATAGCTCCTCAAATGCCTTTGCCTTGGCCTCACTAATTGCCTTTTTGGTTTCTCTTTTTGCTTCTTTATACCTTTCCAAGTTCGCTCCATTTCGATCCTTTTGCCAAGTTTTAAAGCACTCTCTTTTAACTCTTATCTTGTCTTGGACGGCCTCGCTCCACCACCATGCCTCTTTCTGTGCCGGAGCACCCCCTTTGGATTCTCCTAAGACTTCTTTCCCTACCCTCCTAATACACTCTGCTACCTTATCCCACATAATATTTGCACTCTCATTTACCGCCCAAACGTCTTCCTCTAGTACTCTTTCCCTTAATGCTAGTTGCTTATCACCTTTCAAGTTTCACCATTTAGTCCTTGAGCATCTATACAACTTCTTTTTTCTAGTCCACCTTTGTAGCTGCACATCTATGATCAACAACCTATGTTGGGAAGTCAAGCTCTCCCCCGGTATAATCTTGCAATCTTTACAAGCTAAGCGGTCTCTTTTCCTAGTTAAGAAGAAGTCAATCTGTGTCCTTGAGGAGCCACTGTTATAAGTCACTAAATGCTCCTCTCTTCCTAAAAAAGGTGTTAGTTATGATGAGATCATAAACCACTGCAAACTCCAAAATATCCTTCCCTTATTCATTTCTATTACCGTATCCATGTCCCCCGTGTACTCCTATATATCCATCTACGTCGCGTCCTACATGACCGTTCAAATTTCCTCCTATGAAGGCCATCTCGCCTTGGGGTATCTCTAGTAATACTCCTTCCATGTCTTCCCAAAACTTCTCCTCATGTCCATCTCCTAAGCCCACCTAGGGGGCATAAGCACTAATAACGTTCACTATCTCTTCTCCTAACACTAACTTAATTGCAATAATCCTATCTCCAGAGCGCTTTACATTAACTATATCTTCTTTTAAGTCCTTGCTTACCATCATGCCGACCCCATTCCTCGATCTTTTAAGTCCCGTATACCATAACTTATACCCAGTCCTCTCAATCTCTTTAGCTTTCTGTCCCACCCACCTTGTCTCTTGCAAGCAAGCAATTGCGATTTGTCTCCTTTCCATTGTATCCAGCTTTCTGTCCCACCCACCTTGTCTCTTGCAAGCAAGCAATTGCGATTTGTCTCCTTTCCATTGTATCCACCACTTCCATAAGTTTCCCAGTTAGGCTCTCAATGTTCCAAGTACCTAATCTCGGCCTTCTATTTTGGACTAGCTTCCTTACCCCCCACACTCGTCCAATAAAGTGTGAGGACCCTTGCCTATTTAGCACGGCATCCGGGTGCCGATGCAGCGGTCCTTGCTCACTTATCACTGTACTCGGACCATACAGCGCGTTGCTAAGTAGGGGACGCCCCCACGAAATTTCATTAGGTCTCAAATCCCACGAAGTTACCGATCCAACAAACTCACTTATAATTGTTGGGGATTGTAATTATCGAGCCACATCTTCCTTAAATGCCATGTGTGGAGAACTAACCAACAACCATGCAAATCAATGGGCATGAGGAAAGTGCTGAAATGAGAAATTACTAAGAAACTTTTTTTCTAATTTCTCCTCTCAATTAATAAGAAGATTCAAGACTGTTTTCTGCAAACCCAATACACCTAGGCGCCTGGCACGGCCCGCCAAGAGTTTTTCCTAGCACGGCATGGGCCGCGACAGGCAGTGCCTACAGCGGGCCGGGCCTCAGTGCTGGGCGTGCTCGGTGTGCCTCTATATATATATATATATTTTTTTTTTTATTTTTTTTTTGCAATTAATTTTTTTTCGCCTTTTCGGTATTACACGGGCATTCATCAGTTTACAAAAGAATACAAAAAAAGATCAACATCTGACCTACCTTCCTTATATTGGGCCCACCCATCAGAAGTGGAGCCCATGGTTTTTTTTTTTTTTTTTCTGTTTTTCTCCTTTGTTTCAGGATTTAATGAGAAAATAAAAGGAAAAAAAATCTAATGCGATACATCTCTTGTTGAATTTTCCAAAGCCAATAATTATGTAGTTGTGTTTTTTTTTTTAGGTTATCAATGTTGATTTGGAGTAAAAAGTTCTGGTAATTGCTTCTTATAGGGGCCTCTATTATTTCTAACCAAAAATGGAAAAGTTTGATCTGTGTTTTTTTTTTTACTACTTATTTTTTCTGTGATGGGCCTGGCGGGCCGTGTCTAGCAGGCCGATCGTTATGGATAGATCGGCCAGCAACGTGCCGTGCCGAAACAGGCCGACCCGGCCCATTTGACATCACTAAATACACCTGACACATCAATGCTGGAAATTTAGAATTTTGGCCCTAGATTGAGATCTCATTACTTGAAGATCCACGGTACCTTGGGAAGGAGAGATATCTAAAAGAGAAAACGGAAAAAGAGGAAGAGGTAGAGAGAGATCAAAAGAGCCAAATATATCAAGGAAGTTGAATGGTAGCGAGGGATGTCTACTGCACAAGGAGAAAAGGAAGACCTCTTTTCCTTTACTGCAGAAAGGGAAGAGAGAATGCAGGTCTCGCATAAAGGGGAGAGAGATGGCTGTTCTCACAGAAACGGTAGAAAAGAGGGATAAGGAAAGAGGGTTAAAAAATGATCAATTTTTTTTAAAAAGAGGCCCGTTTCCTCAATATATGCAGCTATGGTTCCGCTTGCGTCGCGCAAAAGTGAGGAAGCCCATTTAGACAGTGAAATGCACCGATGTTCACTTCTTTCAGAAGTGGATTTTAGCCTTTTCTTTTGAAAAAAACACTTTTAAAATTTTACTAACCAAACGAACTTCGCAGAGCTTTTAAGTTTTTCAAAAGCAAAAAGCCCTTTTTTTGAGCCGAACCAAACGCACCCTTAGACCTAAGGGACTGATCTATGGAACCAACATATTTAGGAAAAAAATACTAATAAAACGGTCTCTATGGCCAAAGTATTAAAAGAAAAAAATTCTTATCTATTCAAAAACTTGCAAACATCCCAAATAGTGCATGTACGACAAAAATCTATGCTCCAATCACACATCGTGAATAATTTTGAGATCATCTCTACACATTGTTCTGAGAATCTGAATTGCATCGCAAATCATTCAAGGTGATAATAGAATTGTACCATGAATAGTAGTGTAAATTGTAGTGGTTTTTTTATTTCTCTTATAAAAATGAAAAAGTAATTGAAAATTAAAAAAGCAGTTATTCATAATCCATCAATAGCAACATAAATACAATGACAAATAAGACTACAATACAATTATATGAAGAACATCATTGATATGTACTAATATATCACAAATGATAATGATAAGTGAAAATAGTTAAAATAAACTAAAATGATCAAAAAAGTTTCGCTGAAATGTCATTTATTCTCACCTAAAAGGAACACCCTCAAGCTACGGGTGGTGAGGCAAACAACTCTCCTCAACATTTCCCTTACAAAAGAATGTAGAAAAGAGAAACTTTTAGCTTTAAAAGGGGTCATTAGGTACATATCGTGGCATATCAGCTGATAAGTATGATAAATTGGCCGACACACCCATTTTATTAGCCGACGCATTGTACCGAGCATATCGTCTTATCGGTCAATATGCTCTGATGCTTTGATATGCATGTGCACCGAAAAATTGCAAATAGCGGCAAGAACTCGACTGATACGGCCTATTTATCAGATGACACAATGCATATTGACCAATATTTCGATGTGATGAACCAACATCTGATCCAATATATACCAACATTTTAATAAGAGAGCAACGGCATCCAAATCTATCAAGTCCTGGTTAACTTTTATCTTTTATTATGACATTCATGTGATGAAACTTAGATTCCTGGGCTATCTAATTTTACTTTTAATGGCTATCTCCTCTCCAAGCCCTCTGTAAGAACCCGACCTCTTAACCCTAGGGTTAGGACTAATTAATTATGTGGTTAGGATCACTAAGTGGGATTAGAGACCAATCGTGGTGTTGCGTGTTAGAATAGTTTTTTGATAGCTTTGGGGAGTTTTGAGAACCTTTGAGTCAGGTTTGATCCTTTTTGGAGCTTGTCTGTAATTTTGAGTGAGACTGGGGGGTTATCCATAAATTTTGTAAATCTGCCATTCTGAGCTCATTATATTGAGATTATCATTCCAGCCAACTTTTCTATTCAACTCGAATCAATTTGAGGCCTTGAAACCATTCAATTGACCAATTCCGTCAGAAATTGATAGACTTTGACCAGATAGTCAACTTTTTCCTCGAAACCCCAAAATGTGTGACTCTTGAGCTCAAAATTTAGATATTGACGTGCCCAAAAACTTTCATGTTCAGTCCAAACTCATCTGAGGTCCAGAAAGCCTAATTTTGGCACAGTTTTTGAGGTGTATACCGCAGTTCGGAAAATCATAACTTCTGCCACTAATCTCTGAAATTTCTGATTTTGGGCTTGATGGAAAGTTCCTCACGACCGACAATTCTTCTTCTTTGACCAAGTCTGTCTAGGGTCACGAAGGTCGCTGTTATCGCATTCCAAGTTCAGCTAGAATATCGCAAACTCACAAACTAGTCTTTCTTTCTTCTTCTCCTTCTCCTTCTCTTCTCCTCCCAAGGCATGGTGAAGAACATCTCCTTGGAGGCTCCCCTAGCAAGATCCCAACCCACAAAGAAGCTCTACGCGACTACGTGACATAGTCCGTTTGGGTGCAAATCCGCCGGTGGCATCCCTTTCTTCCATCACCCTTCTCCTTTCTTTGATTATCTACGAGGTAGGTCCTCTTTACTCCTTGAAACCCCATGTACATCACTTGTTTTGGGTTTGACAGTGGCTAGTTTATTTGTTTAGGGAGATTTTTGTTGGGTTGTTGGAAGAGAAAGCCCTTGATTTTTGAAGCTTGGATTGACGGTGGGATTAAGGGTGGTTTGATTCTTGATTGGCAAGTATATAATAAAATTGCATAACTAGTTGGTGTTTTTAATCCTAGTTGATCTTAGAAGTATTGATCTTGTTAAGTTGGAAATGGACTCATGCTAATCATATTTATTACTATAAATGATTAAGCTCTTTAGCATTGCTTATTATGGGGTTTTTATTAATCTTGTTAATCATCCCTTGATGAATTGATTTTTGGGCTTTAAACCCTTTTAAATAATCAGCCATGGACCCCACCAGAATTCTGCCGTGAACAGTGCCTAGATGCACCGACCATGGGCCCCACACTGACCCCTTTTTCTTGTCGAAACTGGCGGCCAGTTCCTACAACATACCCCCCCCAACCCCACCTGTTACCCCTTGGAGAGAGTGCAGCAGCAGCTGCTGCCAGCTGCCTAATGATGCAGCAGCCACTGTGCTGGCCCTGAGTGGCCAGCACCCCTCTTCCCCAGCCACCATGCTGCCCTTCCCCCTGCCACCTTGGAGATTGATGCAGGCCAGAAACTGGGCCCTAGCAGCCAGCCACTGTGTGCAGCCAGCCACTGTTCCTGAGTTCAGCAGCCAGACACTGTGTGCAGTGCCCAGCGCCCGCGCAGCGGCCGGTGAAGCAACGGCCGGTGGGCCCCACCCACAGGACCCGCAAAAACTGTTTTAAATTGGATTCTTGGTCTTCTCTTAACCTATTTTAACCCGATTAACCCCCAGTGAATTTCTGAGTTTTCTTGAGACCAAAATTTAAATATTTAGCCAAGGTTTAGGCGGAATCAAAAGTTTCCCCCGACCACAAAATAGAGGCTCTTGACTTAAAAACCCGAGCAATTGTGAAGAGGCCCCTAAATGTTGTAAACATATTGATGAGACTTTCTTTTCTTAAAAAGGGGACCAAGGCCTAAACTAGGGTGAATCCAGTATTCTGATTTTTGTCTAACACTTGACCCAAACAATTGTGAATGCATGTGGAGTACTGTGACTCATATTTTTATCCGAACTTAGGGATTGGATATTCCAACCTTCCGAATGCATCAAGTGTACAAAAATACACACAATATCCATCCCTTTGAGCGTATAATTTTGGCAATCACCGTACTCACATGTCTAAGATCATTTTAATCAAACCTTTTTACTTTTATCATATTTTATGCACCCTGTCAACCCGACCCTAGTATCACGCTCTACAGGACATCCTTGGCTCTTAGTGTGCGATTCTCGCCTTGCTTGACCATTGGATGTACCCGGATTCTCAGATGGTTTCTTGGTTGGCGTGCGAGCATTCAGTTGCCTCGTCTCATCGAGTTACTCGGATCACCTTGACTTTCTACCACCCGTTTGGGTCCCCTGTTTCTACCTGAAATGCTGCCCATTTTTCTATAGGGTTTCCCTAACTAAGAAAATATTGTTTTAAAACCCGCTTTAACTCGGCTTACTGTTTTAAGCCCGACTTAACTTGAGTTACTTTTTTAAAAGCCGAATCAACATCGTTTTCAATTTTTAAGCATTCTAATTGTCTATCAACTCCTGTCCTTGCACATAGATCTTTTGGGTAACTGAATTACTCATTAATTCCTGATTAAGTACCGAACCCTGCATTCTATATTGATTCTCGAGTCGGCACCACCAAGATGTTTATTGTAGTATTTATTTATATATGGATATATATATTGCTCGCTACAATTTGTAGTCTTGTATGTGACCAGTGTCACTAAAGTACCTACCCTGACCGGGCCAGACCAGGTACCCCCGTGGCAGGGTTAAAGATTTCAAACGGCCGTAAACTCCCGGATCAAATCGATTGGGGCAAGCGAATGCTCCCCCTTCCAAGAGTTATGTGACGTGGTTGCCATTTAGAATATAGTTACTTTTCTAGTTATTATTGATTATGTTATTTTACTCATGATGCACTAACTTTGCCTAGACATACTGTTACCTAACCTCTGATTAATTAACCTGTCATATATATATATATATATATATATATACTGCTTTGTACCTGCAAACTATGCTTTTCATTTTGGATACTTGCCAGGCATTTTGTCTCATCTAAGCTTGATGTCGTAGGTATGACTTCCTGACCTGTACCCTAGTACGGTTTCCAAGGAAACGGTTGCTGAGCTGCAAGTGGCGATTGTTTTGATGCAGAGGTTGTCATGTAGACTCCATTCCTTGCACATGAGACGTGAAATACCTAGAGGTATTATTTTGGAGTTCGTATTTTGTTGTACTGGCTTCCGTTGGCCTTTCATTTTGGGAAATGTAATAAATACATCTTTGTAACTTTTATCTTGAATTATGGGAATGTAGTATCCTGTTTACTTGTCTAACTCCGTTATCTCCTGTTTATATTGTACCAGTCTGATGATGTAGTGTACAATCGTATTCAGCTAGTAAGACATTAGTGATGCAACACGGAATCCAATAAGCTCCGGAATTCACGTAATGCAAGCTTCCGCTAAACGTTCCATGACGGTGACGGATCTTGTAACTCTCACCCGTGCGAACCCTGGAGAAAAGAAAGATTATGCTACAGTAATCCTCGTATCACTGCCCCTTAACCATACCCTAATTTTGGGGTCGTGACACCTTGTCATGGTGTTCAATGGTTCGATGCACAAAGTTGGGTTGTGAAAATAGTTCTCTTCTTTGTCATTGTCCATACTAGGTCATGCAAAGTCTAGTTGCATCAATTTTCAATTAGGCAAAAAATTTTCAAAAAAAAAAAAAAAAATGTTGGAAATGTACGGTTGAAGAGAAATGAACAAATAATATCTTAAGGGAATCATATTGGCATAACCAAACTCAATTGGCTACCCTTCCAGCTGACAGTCCAAAAATTATCAATGCCTCAAAACCTAGTTGCCCAGATATGGATATGGATACAGACACCGATAAGGGGATCTGGGATACAACTCCTCGCTTTTGAAAATGTAGGACCTGGATATAGACACCGATAAGGGGATATAGGATACAACTCCTCGCTTTTGAAAATGTAGGACCTGGATATGGATACAGGCGTCCTAATTCTTTCTTTAGATCAATTTTGAATCAATGAAATTATCATTGTTTTCGTTCCTTTCTAGCATTTTTTTTTTTTTTTTTTTGTGAGAAGTTAAAATATTAAAATAACTATATGAAATAAAGGACTTTAGAAGTAGGATAGAAGTATCGGTGCAGTATCAGGTACCAATACAAGTGTTGTATCGGTCCGATACGGATACATTGGGCTTGTACAAGTATTTGGGTATCATAGCTCAAAAAATAGGACCCTGAAGTATTCTTTATCAACCCAAGTAAAGAAACGAAATCGAGGAAAATTGAATTGATTGAATTTGCGTGAGCCCTCCTAGTGGCAGGGTTTCCTTTTTATAATATTATCTTTCTTAAAATGACAATATGCAATCCCCTTTATTGGGGTGATATTACAAGTATTTACTAAACAAGAGCTTCATACAAATCACCAAAATACTAATGAAAGATTTGCTATGCACGTGTGATGCTAACAACTCCCCTCAAATTGATGTTGGTGAATCTACCAACATCAATTTGTTAACAAAGAATGGATGTTTCACACAAGGAAGGGCGCTCATAAATATATCCACAACCTCAAGATCTGTAGTGTCATGAGGAAGAGCAATGATCTCATCAGATGCTTTGCAGATGTAATGACAATCAACCTCCATGTTCTTTGTGCATTCATGAAATACGAGATTGGCAACAATTTGTATTGCACTTGTATTGTCAGCATCAAGAGGTGTAACAGTGGATTGAGAAAGCCAAGCTCAGAAAGAAATCAGCGAAGCCAAACAATTTCAGAGCACGCTGATGACATGGATCGGTACTCAGCCTCTACGGATGACTTAGAAACACGTTCCTCTTTCTTGCATTTCCAAGAAATCAATGCATGACCTAAATAGACGCACCATCATGTTGTATATCTTCTTAATCTGGGCAACCAGCCCAATCGGCATCACTATAAGCTTGAAGTTTTAGATTAGAAGTATGAGGGGAAAAAAATGCCTCGGCCGGTGTGATATCTGATATTCTGATGATCCTTTTAACTGAAGATAAATGAATTTGTGTTGGTTGGACCATGAAATGATTAACAATATTGATGGCATGAGATATATCAGGTCTGTTAATTGTCAAGTATACAAGACTTCCAACATGTTTTCTGTAAATAGTTGGATCGAAGAGAGGAGTGCTATCATCTTTCTTGCATTTCACATTGAGCTCTAAAGGTGTATCCAATGGTGTTGTATGTTGGAGTAAGGCTTGAGAAATGAGGTCCAGTGTATACTTGTGTTGATTAATGAATAGACCCCCTTGAATTTTGTGTACTTCAAGGCCTAGGAAGTATGTGAGGGGTCCCAAATCGTTCATGAGAAAAGAAGCCTGGAGTGACTTCTGTAACTGTAATATGTTGTTGGGATCATTTCCTGAGATGATGTCATCAGCATATACCAAAAAGATGGTAATACATCGACATGTGTGGCAAAGAAAAGGTGAAGGATCATATTGACACTGTTGAAAGTTGGCGCTCAGAAGTATCCTTCAAAATTTGTCAAACCATGCTCTTGGAGCTTCAGGGGAAGATTTGGAGACCGTAGGCTATTTCTTGCATTTCCATGACATATCAGAGGGTGGCCAAGAGCGTGCACCATCCAGTGGTAGATCGCCTTGTATCCTGACAACTAGCCCAATCGACATCTGCATGTGATTTTAGTATAAATGGAGAGGTGGTGGAATAAAATAATTCTTTTTTTGCTGTATGGTGTATGAACTGTAGAATACGATGCACAACTGAGAGATGATTTTTGTGAGGACTGCTCGCAAACAGACTTACGAATTGAACAGCATAAGCTATATCTGGTCATGTCATTGTTAAATAGATAAGATTGCCAACTAATCGACGTTACAGTGTTGCATCAGGAAGGGGATTACCATCCTCCTTTAAATGAAGATTCAAGCTCCATAGGTGTTTTAGCGGTTAAGCCATCAGCTAATCTTGCCATTGATAAGAGATCTTCTACATACTTGCGTTGATGAACGTACATGCCTTGAGGAGTGCGTTTGATTTCCAGACCAAGGAAATATGTTCGAGCACCTATATCTTTCATGTGAAAAGTTCTCTTGAGCTAGTCTTTAAGAGCACAGATGTCATTGTTCCCACTGATGAATGTATCATCAACATAGAGTAACAGAATTTTACATCCCTTTGATGAACTCTTAATAAAAAGAGAATGATCATTATCACTATGATGGAACCCCGTTTTCACAATAGCTTGCCAAAAATTTTTGAACCAAGCTCAAGGAGCTTGTTTGAGACCATAGAGAGACTTCTTTAGTCGGCAAACCATGTTCGAGGGAGATGAATATCCCGATGGTGGTTGCATGTACAGAGTCTCATGAAGATCACCATTAAGGAATGCATTTTTTACATTCATTTGCCATAAGGCCAGTGGCGTACTGTAGCAATGCTCAATAGTGCCGTTGTCATTGCGGCAACTATAGCAAAAGTTTCTTCATAATCGACATCATATTCTTGCTTATATCCTTACGCGACTAGCCGAGCTTTATATATCCAACTTGACTTTGATGGAATAGATCCATTTGCCGCCAATAATGGATGCACAAGGAGGCAAAAAAAATCATTTCTCAGGTCTGATTATCTTTCAAAACTGATAACTCTTCATCCATTCCCTTTTTCCAACAGGACTCTTTGGCTGCCTGTACATAGGAGGTAGGAATGGAGACAGAATCCAAAGTTGTGAACAATGCTGAAAATCCATATCTATTAGGTGGTTTGGTCAGTCGAAAGGATCGAAAGGACCGTTGTAGAGGAGGATTACCTGATGTTGCTGGTCCTGGATCTGGCAGCTGGGAGGGTTAAAGGGCTTGTCGTATTAGATGTAAGTTCTGTCTCCTACTATAAACCTGCAATGGTGGTGAAGATGATTCCAAATCTTTGAATTGAGAAAGAAAAGAGATTGTGGAGATTTTTATAAATGAAGGAATGGAGAAGAAAGGAACATGTCCGAGAAAAACAACATTCCGAGAGACCCTTGTTCTTCTTGCATCCGGATCATTACATATGACACCTTTATGGACATTACTATAACCAAGAAACACACATCTGGCTGCTTGAATCGAGAGTTTTGTTCTCTCATGTATGGGAAGATGGATGGACAAAGCAAAGATATCCAAAGACCCTCAAGTGGGAGGATGAGGGGTGGAACCAAAGAGAATTTGATATGGAGAAATTTGATCTAGTAACTTTACGGGAAGTCGATTAATCAAATATATTGCTGTATGAACAGCTTCACACCAAAAAGTTCTTGGAACTTGAGACGCAATAAATAAAGCACGAGAACACTCAACTATGTGTTTGTTTTTCCTTTCAGCCACGCCATTTTGTTGAGGTGTTTGAGGGCAGGATTACTGATGGTGAATCCCTTTCTCAGATCTTAAGGAAGAGAATTCTCCGGAAATGTATTCTCCTTCTGAATCTGAACAAATGGACTTAATGGATTTATCAATGAGTTTTTATCAAGTTGGAGAAGTTTTAAAAAGTAGAGAACACCTCAGATTTTTGGCATAAAAAATAGATCCAAGTATAACGACTATGATCATCGATGAAGGTAACATAGTACTTGTACCCAAATCTACTTAATGTGGGTGCAATAACTTAGACATCAGGGTAGACAATATAAAAAGGTGCTTCTGCCCTTGAATTATGTAATTAAAAATGGTAAAATGTGACTCTTACTTTGACAATATGAGGTACATTTCAAATTTGAAAAAATAGGTAACTTTTTATTCATCATGGAATTTTCTAAAGAGCCAGTACGAAACATAAGAGAAAATCTATCGTTATTCAAATGACCCAAACATTCATGCCATAAGGTCCAAACATTATTATGAAAAGAAGCAGAAAAGAAAGAACTCTGTCCATTGTCGAAAACAAATAACCTGACATGTTTACGCCCAGTCCCTATCACCTTCCCAGTCTGCCGATCCTATATGACACAACCAGTGGAAGAAAATGTTACAAGACACCCATTATCAACCAATGTCTGACAGAAGTAAATTTGTTGATAAGTTTGGCACAAAGAAGACATAGGTAATGGAAAACGATTGATTCCTTAGGGTAGTCAGATCAATTGACCTAATACGAGAGATGGAAAGATGTTGTGCATTGGCAGCAGTTATGTGTTCATGTCCAACACAAGGTTGGATATAAGTAAATTGATGGTCAATTGATATCATATGGTTTGACGTCCCAGAATCAATGATCCACGATGAAGAAAGAGACATTGGCAATGAAGAAAATGCGGTAAAAAGGGACTGACCAGAAATACCCATGGAGGAAAAGGCAGAGGTAATAGATTCCTTCACTGAAGCCTGAATCATGTTCTGAATCTGTTTAGAAACCACAGGCATAGTGTTTCCATCAGAAGAGGAGCCCACATCAGTATCTGCTTGAGCTTGGAAGACAGCTGTTTGATTCTTTTGCTGATGTCTCTGTTCAGGTATGTTACATTGTTGTGTCTGTGCGGTTCTGAGGTCGGCGTTTGCACTCGGAGAGGAGGTGGCCATTGATGCGACAATAATTGCAAAATTGTTTCTTTTTGCAATTTCGAGGTACATGACCATAGCCCTTGCATTCAAAAACCATTGTACCTTATTTCCCTTGGAAGTCGAAGGGCAGGATTTTCTAATTGTGGGCCTGAATGGGCTTTTGTTTCTTCAAATACTCGAACATATATCCGGGCCAACTGTTCCATCGTAGTTATTCCTCTCAAAGGTATGAAGTGCACAAACTTGGTCAGCCGATCCATAATTACCCAAATCCCTTCGTCATGTCTTGGGGTTCTTAGAAATCCTGAAATAAAATCCATGGTGATGTGTTCCCACTTCCATTTTGGTACTAGTAACAGCGGTAGTAGTCCTCCCGGCTTCCTACGATTAGCCTTCACTTGTTGACAAGTAAAACATCGCCCGACGAACTCCGCAACATCTTTCTTCATGCCAATCCACCAAAATCTTAAATTTTCAAATTCTGGTACATTTTGGTGCTCCCCGGATGGATAGTGTATCGTGTGTGATGTGCTTCCCTCAAAATTTCATGTTATATTTCACGAATATTTGGCAAGCATAGTTTCCCCTAAAATACAATGTGGCGTTGAGAATTGAGAAGTCCGGCTTATTATCCATTCCCTCGAAGATTTATAACAGTGCTTCATCATCCCGCTGATGATCCTTTATTCTCTGGATTAGTTCACACCAAGGATGAAAATAGCGGTAGCGGTGGGCATAGCGGCCTGCCGCCAAAACGCTACGTAGCGGTGCGATTTGGAAAAATCGTCAAAAAAATATGAAAAAATTCTAGAAAATCTAAAATATTGGAAAATGAGAGAAAATGTTTTTTTTTTTTTTTTTTGCAAAAGTAACTAAGGTAAGGGGGCGTAGCGGTCTCCTCATTGTATAAGGTCTTGTATCGCTGTATAAATAGAAAATAATAGTAATGATTATTTTTTTCACATGTATTCATGTTCCTTAGTTATGCTAACTTAGAAACTAATGAAATGCTTATAAAAGAAAAAACTATGTCATGAAGTCAAGGCTTAAGAGTACCTAGAGAAAAAAATACATCTACCAAAGGGGGTGTCTAATAGGATGTACTTAGAGAAAAATCATTGAGAAGAGCACTTTGTATCGACTGTAATTCGGCAAGATCATATGCTTTTTGGTGTTCTTTTAAACATAAAAGAGTAGAAGAGTTGTGTAGAAATGTTATTTGGAGAGGAGAAGGGAAAAAAAAAGTCTTATTATGCATTTTAAAAAAATTTGGAAAGTAGGAATTTTTCTCACCCCGTAGTGGCTCCGTAGTGGATGGAGTGGTGGCGGCCGCTAGGGCCGGGTGTAGCGGCCGCTATTTTCATCCATGGTTCACACCGAACCTAGAAATTTCCAGTAACACCTTTTCACCAATAGGCCACAAATTAACATCAAGATCGTTGATTTCTTCGAGCAGTCTCCACTCAGCAATCAAGCAAGCCATCTGCGTTAATTTCCTGCTTAAGGCATCAGCTACAACATTTGCCCTTCCCAGATGGTAGAATATAGAGTAATCACATTCTTTCAAAAATTCCATCCATCTACGCAGTCTTACGTTCAAGTCCTTTTGTGAAAACACGTACTTGAGACTCTTATGATCGGTATGTACCTCGAATTCTTCAACATATACATAGTGTCTCCAAATTTTTAGTGCAAATCCTACCACTGCTAACTCAATGTCATGCATGCCATAATTTTGTTCATGGGCCTTCAGCTGCTTGGAAGCTTACGCAATCACTTTACCTTGTTGCATAAGAACACACCCCAACCCTTGCAACGATGCATCACAATAAATCACAAATCCTCCACTCCCGGCACTCCCGGAAGGAAGGGTAAGTATTCGCATTGACGTCAATTTATCCTTTAGTGTCTGGAAGCTATCCTCACACTTCTCGTCCCAAGTAAAAGGAACATCTTTCCTTATAAGTCTGGTTGACGACCCGGCAATTGTAGAAAACCTTTGAACAAACCTCCGATAATAAACAGTTAAGCCCGAGAAGCTTCGAATTTCAGAGACAATTGTGGGTGGACCGCGTCCAATTGGTAATCGCTTCTATCTTTGCAAGGTTTACGGATAATCCTTCACCCGAAATACTATGGCCCAAGAAAGTAACTTGCTCCAGCCAGAAATCACACTTGCTTAATTTGGCATAAAGTTGGTTGCTCCACAATAACTGTAAGGAAGTGCGTAGATGTCTACCATGCTCTTCTCTCCCCTTAGAATACATAAGGAAATCATCAATAAACACTCATAAATTGGTCCAAAAAGGGTTGAAAAATCTGTTTCATAAGCCTCATGAATGCTATTGGGGCATTAGTCGGACCAGATGTCACAGCTATGAACTCGTAATGACCATACCGAGTCTGAAAGGTCGTCTTGGGATCCTCTTCTGTCACCCTTAATTAATGGTAGCTAGACCTTAGGTCAATCTTGGAAAAATATTTCGCACCTTGGAGTTGATCGGACAATTGATCAATACGAGGCAAAGGGTACTTGTTTTTAATGGTCACATGATTTAACTGTCGATAATCAATACACATCCTCGGGGTTCCATCCTTTCTCTAACAAATAAAACCAGTGCTCCACAAGGAGACACACTAGGGCGGATAAATCCTTTGTCCAATAATTCTTGCAATTGGTCCTAGAGTTTCTTCAAATCTGCGAATGCCAAATAAAAGTTTCATCATAGTCAATACCAAATTCTTGTTGATTGCCTAAAGCAACCTATCATGCCTTACAACGATCTAAAGAGACATCATATTCGAGCTTCATGGAGTAAATCCACTTACATCCAATTGGCTTGAAGTGAGAGGGACATAAAACAATATCCCAAGTCTGATTTTTCTCAAATGCATCCATTTCTTTTTGCATAGCCTGTCTCCAATTGCTTCACAACCTGGGAATAATGGTTAGGTATAAAGATGGAAGAAAGAGTTTTGATTAGTGAGTGGAAAAACCATAGCGATTGGGTGAAAAACATAGCGATCAAGTGGACGCGAGATGTGGGTTGATCAACGAGGATTCCGGGGATGTGGATCAGGTGCCAAGTCAGGCATCGGTCCAAGTGCGCCATGTACCGGAGGTTCATGAAGAGATTCGGTCTTACATACACAAGCCCAAGTTTATACCTTATTATTGAAGAAGGATCAGAAAAACTAGGAAGAAAAGAAATGCTTGGAGATGGAGATGTAACTAGATGAGTTTAAAGAAAATTTTATTTTCAAAGGACACAACATTCCAAGAAATGAGAATGCGATGAACAAATGAAAAATAAAAATCCTTTTGGTGTAAAGCATAACCTAGGAAAGCACATTTGACGGACTGAGCAGAAAGTTTATTCTGTTCATGCGGTGTAAGATGAACAATGAAAATACAATAAAACATATGAAGATGGGTATATGATGGATGTTTGCCATAAAGATTAAAGTAAGGAGTTCGATGCTGAAGTCTCTGTCAAGGGAGATGGTTGATTAGATGCACAGTTGGTGATAAGGCTTCAACTAAGAATTATGGTGGTATTGATGATTCCAACAAAAGTGTGCGAACAACGTCAAGAAGATGACATTTTTTTCGTTCAGCAACACCATTTTATTCAGGAGTATATAGGGAAAAGACCTTTGAGAGATGATACCTTTATTTTGTAAGAAACTATGAAAAAGATGAGCAGTATATGCCCCCCACCCTTTTCTCTCTGTATCAGAACACAAAATTTTAATGGATTTAGAAATCTGGTTGTCAATGAGTTTAAGAAACTTTTTAACGGCATCAAAAACTTCTGATTTGGTATGTAAGAAATAGACCTGTGTGAATCAACTATAGTCATCAATGAACGTGTCAATATTTTTGATGAGAATGAAGAATTGTTGGTGCAATGTGCCACACATCAGTGTGGATCAACTCAAAACAAAGTATCTGACACCATATCAACCCAACTAAAGAAACAAAACTAAGGAAGATTGATTAAATTTGCATGAGCCCTCCTTGTGCAGGGTCTCCTCGTTATAGTATTATCTTTCCTTAAATGACAAGAAACAATCCCCTTAATTGGGGTGATATTACACGTATTTCCTATACAAGAGCTTTGAACAAATCAACAAAATACTAATGAAATATTTGCTATGGCACATGTGATGCTACTATTCATGAAGCTCTTAACTCCATTGCATCTGAGAAAATGGGCCATAAATTTTCCATGCAGAGGAGGTTTTTAATCATAAGTTCGACTTGGTTTAATCCTTCATGGAGAAATTCAAGCATCCCAAGATGGCCCGCAAGGGTCCCGACAAGTTTTAAAGGAAAACTTGAACCCAAACAGTTCAGTTTCTGTTTAAATTTGAATATCAGGGACTGTTTCGAGAACAGACAGAATCATAGAAGCCAGTTTGCAACTTTTCAGAAAATCCAAAATTAAAAGACACATCACATTCAATTTGGTGGGTCAAACAGGACACAATCCAAGAAAGGAAGCCACCAGCAGGTTCAACCATGAGGACGGGTCATGTGGGCCCCACAGCAATTCTACAGCAAAATATCAAAGACATTCAGATTCTAGAAATCCTGCAGATTTCTCTTTATTTCTTTCTATTTCCATGCATGTTTGAGAAGGAAACTCCTGTTAAGAATTCTATTGACAGTAGGAAATTAATTTAAGAGCAGATTTTAGGGTCTTAAGTAGGTTTTGAGTGCTATTTAAACACTACAGGGTCAACATTACTGTAGCATGCAACAGTAACCCCAAAATAATAATTTTCAAAAAGCAGCAGTTTGCTTTATTTTCTACCATCTCTCTTGGTCTTATGATGTATAGAGATTGGGAAGGCTCTTAAGGTCAGATTTTGGGTTTTTCCCAGAATTGTTCCTTGCATTGATAATTCTGAATTTATTTACAATTGGTTTCTGCACATCTATTGTGGCTGGAATTTTCTGGTTAGTGAGTGTTTCACCTATTGGGCCCTTCACAAGTCGGATTGAGTTAAATCAGACTGCGTCACTTTGCCAGTACATGTTTCAGTTGCACAAAAGTAGAACTTGTTAGAACTGAAGAGACCATCAAACGCAACGTGTCATTCAAACAGTGTTTTGACACGAGAAATATGGCCTATACCAAAAGGCCAATTTATCGTTCCATCTACAGAAAAGCTTCATCTGTGGCTTCAACATAAACAAGCTCCATGTAGTCTGCATCAGCAACCATACCCCCAACCCCATAAAAAAGAACCGAAGCATTCCCTGCTCTTCCCATTCTAATGAACTATTTTGGCCTTGAACTTCCTTTTACTATGGGTGGTTAAATCTCAAGGAAATCTAACTGTCAGGAATATAACATATGATGTCGATTTGATGCTCCAATCTGAAGGTTACTTTTAGAAGACAATTCATAAATAATTCTAACTACAACAGGGCATTCCATGGTTGTGATGTTCTTACTAGGAGCTTAATAATTCAAAGATAATAGGATGTGCAAACCCTTTCTCTTTGTTGGAATGACTTGCAATATTAAGATTTTCATGTCTGAAAGTTGTTTCATCTCTTCTAATCTATGATGCATGGATACTTCAAAATGGGGAAAACATCATGTCGTATCGTATACAATAATTCACTTTTTATGTCTATAATCATTGTCCCTTCCATGTCTATGGCGTGTCCCCGTTGTATCTAGGCACCATAACTTTTAATGCTTTTGTTTACATTGCTGCCTGTAGGGTTTTTTTCTTGGTTTTTTTTTTTTTTTTAATCCTTTTCTTCTTGGTAGAAAATGTTGCCAGTAGTTTGAGAAGTGATTCTAGGCCAGCTTTAATCCAGATTGTTAATACAAGAAAAATGAAAATTATGACCTATGCGTTCCTAATTTGTCACTGACTATACTTGAGAAAAATGTGCACGCATATGAGATCCCACTGATACTAGATCCTAACCACCAAATAACGTACTACGATCTTTCAAGGCCTTAGCTCTATCATTCAACAGATATCCCAGAAAGTGAGTATAAAATCAAAAGATTCCATGAATTCTTAGCTGGTTGAAAACTGAGTGAAAAACATGCACACACACATACATGGGATTCAAATGAAACAAGAAGAAAACCATTTTATACCTTCTTGAAGGACCTTCGGCTCCGTTGATGTTACTTGGTGTCCCTGGACACAAAGAGTTAACATAATCCGACCTTCAAAGAACAAAAGGATGTTTAAGACTAATCAGTTTTTCATATTAATCAACATTCAGGGAAACGAATAATTTGTACAGATAAAGGGACAAGCGAAAATGTACAATGTGTTTATATATAAGCAGATGTTCCCTCAATTTATATGAATTAACTAGTGAGGTATAAACCATACGAGCTTAATGCAAATTGCATATGAGAACTTTCTTTCGCCACCAAGTGTTGTCGATGTTTGTTTGAGAAAGGGCTGTCCGTGCCATGGTACTCAAGTGAAATCCAGGGCTGAAAATCATTTCAAGCAACCAATGAGATAAAAAAATAATAAATAAATAAATAAAAACAAAAACAAAAACAAAAAGCAAAAAATACAAAACAAAACAAAAAAAAAAAAAAAAAAAAAAAAATTCATACATAGGGAGAACAGTCACGTCATTGATAATTTCTGGATGGCGAAAGGCATTGTCATATCAAAATGGAAGCATGAGAAAACGACCAAAACACAATCATAGCAACATCACATTTGAAAAACAGAGTAGACCTTAGTGCTACATCATGAATTGCATTCATGATATGTATGGACTCCTACATTCCTAAAGACAGATCCACCAGTAGAGGTAGAGGTTTTGCCTTCGTCAGATTTGGGTGGATGAGAGAAGCAGAGTTAGCAATTGAGATGGCTAGAGGCAGATTGTGGGAAGGCAGGGAAGTTAATGTGCATATATCTAACCATGGTATCAATGCAGTGGGTTCTCACCAGTCAATTCAACGGTTATCCCTCCCAGGGATCCTGGTACTATTGCCATCCTTAATCCCTGGTTTAAGCCTTCTAACCAGGTGATTGACACACGCTAATGGCAGACCAAAGCTAGAGGGATGGATCCTCCAAAAGGGTGTGGCGCCTGTTGTGAGAGTTGCTCCATCGGTTATCTTTGATGGGAGAAAATCTCTTACCAATAGTCTCGTTGGCCATTTTGGTGTCCCCAGAGAAAGGATTGTCAAAAATATTCCCCTGGTTGGAAGCTAGGTGGGGAAAGTTGCCAGCAAAGATCAAGATGTTGGACTTGTCTGCCGTTTGGATGCAGGTTTCTTCTGGAGAAGAGGCCAATGAGTTCCTCGCGTGTGCAAATGTTGGAAAAGATTCTCCCTTCTTTGCTGTGGAGAGATGGATGGAGGTCATCGGCAGACTACCCCAGGTAGTCTGGTTGAGGTTTAGAAGAGTTCCCCTCCATGTGTGGACAGGGTATTTTCAGACTTCTGGGGGACTGTGGGGGCAGAACTCTGGAGGAAGACATTAAAACCATCCAGCAGGAGTTCCTCCTCTTTGGAAGAGTGTAGGTTCCGCGGGGCGATCTTTGGAATCTGCCGAAAGAAATTATCCTCAGGATGGATGCTCTCAAGGTCCCGGTGCAGGTTGAGCAAGATACTGGGGACTGTCAGCAAGAAGGTGTAGAAGATAACTAAGGCCCATGCTAACAGCCCATGCTAACAGGCTCCCGGCCCAGCCTATCAGCGGCCCAGCTCATTATAGCCCATCTCACATAGGATTTAGTCAAATCCATGTTACACTGATTTCTTTCTTCTGTTTTCCTTGTATAGACTAGGATTGATTAGGAGATTAATTCTTTCCATTCTTTCATTGATTCTAATTTGTAATTAGTGCCTTGATTATTGTAATTATTACCTTGATTGAGGAATCTATTTATTATAAATACAGAACAATCGATGATCCCATGATCATTGAGTTTTCTCGCCATTATTGTCTTCTTCTTCTTCCTCTCATCTCATCACATACTGTTACATGGTATCAGAGCTGGTTCTGGTCAATCCTCTTCTATCACTGACCAATTCTCTTCTCTCATTGATCCGCTAAGTTTCTCTGGCGTGGATCTTCATCCTGGCGTGGAAATCTTCTCTGTGAGTGTCACTGATCAACAGTGGCCCACCACGGATCATCTTCATATATCCAAGAGAACTCTACAGTTGTGATCGACCATCCTTGAAGGTATTTTTAAGGATTTTTCTGGAATTTTTCCATCACATTTGAGGTAGGTTCTATCCCTTTCTTCCCCAGTCGATTTTCATATTTCTACATCAGATTGATTTCATCACAGCCGTACAGTTTTGTGGATCTGAATCCAATTCTCATCACCCTTGGTCTAGAGGAAGAACTTTTGTACTTCTTTCAGAAATTCCTACCTGACATGTGATTAGATCAGTTTGTGGGGGGCCCACGCACAGATCCTGCCTTCACTTTCAAGGTCGCCTGGGTGCATTCTTGGCCCTGTTTGTGCTGTCTGCCTCTGGTTTGCTCATCAGATTCCTCATTTCATCTGCTGCTTGGCTGGTTATTTCATTCTTACTACTGTTGCTGCTGATTGTGTGCATCTTTGTTATTCTCTTACTGTGGTTGTTTGCCTGTTGCTATTTAATATGGAGAAGTATGATATTATTCCTGTTAAATTCAATGGGAATAATTATATGGCATTGTCGTTTCATCTGAAGAATTTTGTAGAATGCCAAGGGTTGTTTGGTTATCTTGATGGTTCAGTACCTAAACCTACTACAACTACTGACACAAAAGCTTTAGCCACCTGGTCTAAAGAAAATGCTAAGGTCATCACTTGGATTCTCAATTCCATCAACCCTTCTCTTGCAATTGCTCTTCAAGCATATACTACTGCCTCTGATATGTGGAATCATCTCAAGAATATTTATCATCAAACAAATAAATCTCGCAAATTTCAACTAGATAGTGAAATTGCAAAATTCAGTCAGGGTGATAAATCTGTGCAAGAGTACTTCAATGAATTTCTCACCTTATGGACTGAGAGGGATGCTATGATAATTCAGTCAATGTCTGCTGGGTTTCTGTCTGAGGCTCTTAAATTACAAGAGGAAACCCACATCAACCAGTTCATTATGAATCTCAAACCTGACTTCAAATCTGTTCGGTCAGCTCTCATGAATAGAGAAGTCACCGCAAATCTGGACACTTGCTTTCAAGAAGTCCTTCGAGAAGAACTTCGCCTCAACTCTCAGCGTGCCATTCTTGAAGAACCACAGGCCTCCCTAACTTCTCTTCAGACTGAGTCTGCTCTTCTGGCAGCTCCCAATCAAAAGCCTACTCAATGCTATGAGTGCAAAGCCTTTGGTCATTTGGCCAAGAACTGTCGAAAGAAATTGGTCTGCCGATATTGCAAACGCTCTGGTCATCTTATTGATGACTGTCGCAGCCTATAGAGAAAGAATGGACCTCAGCAGAAGCAAAATCCTTCCACCATGCCCAGACAAAATAATCCTGCTGCATTCCAAGTTCAAACACCTCTTCATGGGGACAACACAAGTGCTACCCGAATTGCAAACAATCCAGTCTTCCATGAACGAACGAAGCATATTGAGATTGATTGCCACTTTAACCGTCAGCATATTGTTACTGAAAAGATAACTTTGCCTCATGTCTCAACTCTTAACCAGCTGGCGGATATCTTCACAAAAGCTCTTCCCAAACCACGTCATCATGATCTCACTAGCAAATTGATGTTTTCTGTCTCACCACATCAATTTGAGGGGGAGTGTAGAAGATAACTAAGGCCTATGCTAACAGCCCATGCTAACAGGCTCTCGGCCCAGCCTACCAGCGGCCCAGCTCATTATAGCCCATCTCACATAGGATTTAGTCAAATCCATGTTACGCTGATTTCTCTCTTCTGTTTTCCTTGTATAGACTAGGATTGATTAGGAGATTAATTCTTTCCATTCTTTCATTGATTCTAATTTGTAATTAGTGCCTTGATTATTGTAATTAGTACCTTGATTGAGGAATCTATTTATTATAAATACAGAACAATCGATGATCCCATGATCATTGAGTTTTCTCGCCATTATTGTCTTCTTCTTCCTCTCATCTCATCACAGGCTGTTACAGAAGGTAGTCCTAATCCTCCTGATTTTAGGCAATTCCGTCGCACAGATGAGTTTGGGAGATGTGGTTGTTACGAATCGAATCAAGAAGGTTCAGAGAGGGAGGTTGGAGACCATGACGTAAGCTCCCATTTTCAATTTTCAAATTCAACTCTGCTGCTTTTGAGTTAGATATTTCCGGTTCAGAGCGGGTCAGTCTTACTAGATCCATGGACTCAGATGTGAAGGCCCAGAATACTCCTGTGGTTGGCCCATGTTGGGACGATTTATCTAATAAGTGAGGCGAGCCCAACAATCCTTTCTTGACTCTACCAGGAAAAGATAGCAGGCAGAGGGGCGAAGGAGTTAGGGTGAGGAGAAAATCTAGGGCTTCCATGCCGGTGGTTAAATCCGACCGAGAAGACGTCATCGGACGAATCTCTTCCCCTCGTCGTCACTTCTGGCCGCCGATACCCTTTAAGGAGAGTAGGGATGATGCGTGCAGAGATGAGGAGGTGAACCCCTCATTCTCAAGTCTTGAGTCTGGGTCTCCTTCGCCGTTTGTGTCGGGTGAGTTTGTAGAGGCCATCCCCCCCCCCCCCCCCGACAAATACTGTCTAAAAGCGGCCGATCAATTGACAGCAGCCCTTTCAAATTTGATAGTTGGGAATCTAGATCTGTTATCTTCATCTACTATGGGGAGAAATCCTCATCGATCAAGGGAAGATTTCGATAGAGGCTCGGTATCAGTCAACAAAGAAGTCATCAAGACCTATGTAGTCTGTCTCCCCACACAAGATGTGCTGTAATGTGTCATCTTCACATCCTTGTATTGCTGACAGAGTGTTCATATCTACACCTGGTAGTGAGATCCAGGTATATTAATGGTGTGCTTCTTCCCGTTCCTGTTTCTACTGGGTGGCTGCCGCAGAAGATGAAACTCTGGTCAAGTGGTGTGGCTATTGGTCGGTTATTGCGATGAAGGGTGGGAAAGTTTGGTCCAGTTCGCCGAGCTTCGAGAGAAACAGATTAGAGAGTCAGGTGCTGTTGAGAAGGGAAAGAGGAAAAGATCCAGAGAGCGGCAAGGTCTTGTGAGTAGCATAAACTACGAAAAAGGTGGGGGTAAGCAAGAAAATGGTAGAACCGTGGCTAAGGCTGCGTAGTGCTCTAAGGTGGCTTCTAAAGGTTTGAAATGATTATTCTCTCTTGGAACGTTCGGGGTTTGGGGACGGGTGACTGTGAAGGAGGTGATTCATCAGTACAAGGCCTTTGTGGTGTTAATTCAATAAACAAAAATAAGATCTTTGAATGACAGTTTGGTGAAGCAAATCGGAGGGGTTGGTTTTTTCAAGTGGGAGGGTCTCAATGCCAATGGGGCTTCTAGGGGCATTCTTCTCATATGGGATTCCAGGAAACTGATGATGCTGGTGTTGGGAAGTCCCACATCCCACATCGCTTAAGTATTAGGCTTGAAATGTCTTAATATACCAGTATGGGCCTTCCACCTATCAGCTTAAGCTTTTTGGTTGGTATATGGTTTATTACATGGTATCAGAGCGGGTTTTGATCCCGTTGTTCTTGTGTAACCCACGTGACAGGCCCGTCCATGAAATCTGTTGGGCCTGCACATGAGGGGGAGTGTTGGGAAGTCCCACATCCCACATTGCCTAAGTATTAGGCTTGAAATGTCTTAATATACCAGTATGGGCCTTCCACCTATCAGCTTAAGCTTTTGGGTTGGTATATGGTTTATTACAGCTGGATCACTGGATAGGTTCGTTCTTTGTCTCTGCTTTAGTCAGGGATGTGGAGACTAACAAGGAGTGGATCATCTCTTCTATTTGTGGACCGACAATGAGTGCTGTTAGAGGAAATTTGTGGAGGTAATTGAATCTTACTAGAAGTAAATGGAGTGGTCCTTGGTGTCTAGGTGGAGACTTCAATGTTATCAGGTGCTCGGAAGCCAGGGTGGGAGGATGTCGTGTTCCATCAGACATGAACACATTCTCTGACTGGATTAACTCTCATGCTCTCCACGATTTGAAACATCACAGGGCTAAATTCACCTGGTAGAACCATCAGAAGAATCCTATTATGTCAAGATTGGACAGATTTCTTATCTCTATGGACTGGATAGCCTTGTACCCAGATGTCTTGCAGAAAGCTCTGCTGAAACCTGCCTCGGATCATTGCCCCGTACTTCTGGACTCTAGGAAAGATTGGTGGGTCCTGCTCCGTTCCGTTTTGAACTAATGTGGCTGGAGGAGTCTAACTTTCCTGATCTGGTTAGGGGTTGGTGGAAGGATTTAAATGTCTCAGGATGGGAAGGCTACAGAATTGTAACTAAACTTAAGAGGCTCAAGGTCCTTATCAAGGACTGGGCCGCTTAACAGTTCAGGACTGTGGAACAGTCTTTGACAGGCCTTCTTCATGATATCCAGCAGATTGACATTAAAGAGGAGTCAGGCATTATATCCCGAGGATTATTCTAGAAGACTTCTCCTTAAAACTCTCTTCCAGAAAAAGGTCAGGGAAGAGGAGATCGGATGGAGACAAAGATCAAGGCTCAAATGGTTGTTGGAGGGTGATAGGAATTCCAAGTTCTTCCAGATATGCTTCTTTCAGAAACATAACAAATAAGATAGTGGTCTTGAAGGATGGAGATCAACGCCCTGAAGATAAAGACAACATCTCTAACCACATTATTCAGTCACTTTTTCCAAGAAAAAAAAAAAAGGAATTGCATTCATGATATTTCAGTTAACATGAGTAAGGCACATAGGCCAGCATTCATAACCTAAGCAGAAACCATAAAAAACTCACTCATGACATTCAAATCAATATAACACATCTTAATTTTCAGAGATAATCAAACCACCTCAGTGGAATTAAGTATTTAGAGCTTTAAACAGTATCACATTGTAAATGATTCGTGGAATCTTGAAGAATATTGCAACCACATAAAATAAAAATTTCCAGGATATAAGTTAGAGCATGTATCCATAGTTTTAAACAAATAGAAGGTACAACTGGGAGAGACAAGCTAAGTTACCCAACATTTAAGCAACATTTTGCAAATATCTTGCTTCTTGATTTGCCAACATTCTACTCTATAGGTCATAGTTGGTCTAATTGTTGTCCTATAAAATTTTCCCTTCAATCTTGCAGGCACGTGCCGATCACAAAGCACTCTAGAAGCAAGTCTCCACTTCAACTATCCCGCTTTTATCTTATGCTCAACATTTTCATTAATCTCTACATCCTTACTAATTATCAAGCCAAGGTAATGAATGAATCACTTTATCGTATCTCCAGGGCTTCAATTCTCAAAGTAGTTTCAGCTCTTTGTTTACGCCCATTAAAACTGCAATCTATATATATTCTGTCTTATAAGGCTTATTTTAAAGGTGTTGGATTTTAAAGCCTCCCGACATCTCTCAAGTTTTGCATTCACACCATCTCTTGATTTATCCATAACACTATAGCATCTGCAAACGACATACACCAAGGTACCTCCTCTTTAATGTAAGCAGGTAACTCATCCATAATGGGTGCAAAGAGATAAGGGCGTAGTGCTGACCCCTAATGCAAACCTATGGTCACTGGGAACTCACATGTCTCTCCACAAGTAGTTCTCACACTCGTTATTGCTCCTACATACATTCCTTTAACAATTTCAACATAACCTCTTGGAACTTTCTTTCTATTTATAACCCACCAAATCCCTAAGTACCCTGTCATAAGCGTTTTCTAGATTGATGAAGAGCATATGAAATTTTTTCCTCCTCACTCGATATATTTCCATTGAATAACTAAGTGAGAAGATAGCTTCCAAAGTTGACCTCCACAGCATGAAACCAAATTGATTTCTTCTAGCTAAGAAATATACAAGCGCTCAAAAAGAATAGAACATGGAAGCTAACTTCTTCCGGCTGGGAAAATAGGTTTTCTTTTTCAATAATAAAGAACATACAATAGGTTGTTAGTGGGTGCATATGTGAAGAATTACAATCCAAAAGGTACCATGCAACTATACAAGGCTAGGTTGGTGGCGAAGGGGTTTACTCGATCCATTGGCATGGATTACTTCAAGGCCCATTTTTCCCATTGCAAAGTAGATTCCAGTAAAAGTAATTCTTTCCATAACGGCTTATTTTTCCTGGCCTTTTGCATTAATTAGATGTAAGAAATCTTTTCTTTATGGTGCAATGGTAAAAGTCTCAGGTGCCATACGTGATAATGCAGGTTCGAGACCTACGAGCAGCCTCATTGTGCAAAATTGCCAAAGGTTAGCTCTGTCTCTAGTTTGGACCCTCCCAAGACCTTGCTTCGGCGGGACCGTGTTAGGTGATGACCTTTTTTTTAAATGCTTTTCTTCATGGTGACTTACAAGTTACAAGAAAAGATGTATCTAGTATCTAGATATAGCACCCAGTTTTACAACAAAGGAACAAGAAGGAAAGGTCCGCTGTTTGAAGAAAGCGATCTATAATTTAAAATAATCACCTCGTGCTTCAATTGATAAGTACAAAAAAAGCAATGGTATGATATGGGTATAAGAGGGGTCTTACGGATCACACAGTATTTGTCACTCAGTCAATGTGAATGACATTGTAGTTATTGCCAATGATAAAGGTAAAAATCAAGAAATTAAAGACATCTTGGAGAAGAGTTTGAAATAAAAGATTTGGGAGAGATAAAACACTTTTAGGGATTGAAGTTGCAAGAGATAAAACACTTTTAGGGATTGAAGTTGTAAGATCGAAGAAGGGTATTGTGATTTCAGAGTGGAAGTTTATACTTGACCTACTTGAAGAAATAGGAAATTTACATGTAAAACTAGTGGATACACCAATTGAAAATAATCATAGTTGCCATTCTGCAGCCAATTCCTCTTGGCCCCAATCTCACTTGGATGTCAAATGTATTTCTTCATTTTGATTTACAAGTACACGGATACACCACCACAATTTACAAAAAACGGCTTGCAGAAAAGCTTTGATAATTAAAGAAGACATTTTATGGGTTAAAGCATTCACCCCATGTTTGGTTTGACAGGTTTAGTTATACAGTGATACAGTATGGAATACGGATATAAAAGGTGTAATGCAGATCGTACGTTACGTTAATATGGTACTTGAGCATTATACATTGCGAATGGTTTTACGTTAATATGCAGATCATATGCGGATGGTTTTACATTATGGTACTTGAGCATTATACATTGCGACAAAACATGTCAATTATGAATGAACAAAGCATATTGAGGTTAATGTTAAGTATATTAGTCTTCCATTTCCTATCAGCTTAAGTTTTTCGGATGTATTGGCTAGTCGAAATTGACATGGTATCAGAGCCACACAAGGTCGCAAGTTCGAACCACGGAATGAATTGATCCCCTAGGTCGTAGGCAGGCACGCATCTCATGCGTAGGTACATATGAGTTGCGAATATAAATGGATGTTAATTGTGTGTGTGTTTGGTGGTGACGGTGGTGGGGCGTGGGTGGGGTGGGAGTGGTGGGTGGGCACGCAGCTGCTACCCATCAACTTAAGCTTTAGGGATGTATTGGCTAGTTGGACTTCACATGGTATCAGAGCCTCTGACACATCGTGGGGTATTTGTTTTGCCTTCTGTATGGTATTGATAGAAGTATTAAGTTATTCACTTCTCAATAGGCTGCTGAATCGTCAGTACTCAGAGAAGGATCTCAACACATTGACTTCTCTGGTGTTGCATCGTTGACTTTCTGTGGGATATCATCAAGTCGACGGATTCAGATCTCTATAGAGACTCCTGAAATATTTGACAAGATCAGAAGCCCTGGTCAGAGAGGGAGATATTGTTTCTGCTTTGGATACTTACTAGGTTGGATCCACTCTTCTTCCTCCTTCAACAAATTAGTTCTGGAAGGGTAGTGAATATCCTGCGGTTGATCCTAGAAGAAAAACTCTATTGAATTAAATTAAATCAAATCAGACAGAAAATCTGATTTGTCTGGTGTTTGGTGTCAGAGACCTGGTTGAGGAATAAGGCTTCCTTACCTTCTTCCTGATTCTATAGATCTAGTCTGGGTAAGGGATTTGATTGTTGCCCCTTTTCTGAAGGAATCATGGGGTTTTTCTTCTTCCACAGACTAATCTACCCCTTCAAAAACTCCTTTCTTCCCCCTTCCCACCCTATTGTCTTCCGCTTCCCATCAGCTTAAGCTTTTGGGAAGTATTGGGTAGTCAAACTTGACATGGTATAAAATCTAAAATCCAACACTCAGTGGTGGACCCAGGATTTTTGTTTGAAGGGGGGGAAGAAGAGGGGGGCGCAGGGGGAGCTTATGATAATCACTTGAAAAGAGCGACAATATCATTGCTCAATCTCGATATTAAGCGATGATATCGTCACTAGTTGAAAAGGGGCAAAAAAAGAAAAAGAAAAAAAAAAATTCAGCGGGAAAACCGGTTTTGTTTCATAAAACTATGGGGGCTTTTTGGAGCACAAGACCTCACCCATGATTTTTCGGGTAAATTCCTCAACATTTGTCCTAGTGTTTTAAGGTTTGTTTTTCAAAACCCATATTCCAACTGCAGAAAGATTAGAGCAATTTGCAAATCATCTGTGGGTCACAATTGCTTTATCTAAATCATTAACATTCTTAGATTAATGATTATCACCAACACGCTCAGTTTCATATCTTTTAAATTTTATTGGATTTTGACAATTTGTGAAATGCATCCAAATAATCCAAATACTTTTAAACCACTGAATGTATTCATTTACACCATGAAAAGTGAAAATCATAATTTGAGAAGTATAATAAAGTGTTCAATAATCCCAAATTCCAAATTAGGATTCTGAGCTAATTCTATGATTGTACATTGAGTGGATCGCATACAAGATTGTAATCTCATTCATGTCAATTCCCAAGACCTCTAATGGGCTTTTCCAATTTTGGAGGGGGCTTCAGCCCCCAACATGAGACATGTATGTCCGCCACTACCAACACTAGGTTGCAAGTTCGAACCCCAAGGAGGCATCGTTCCCTAAGGTCACGTGGGAAAGCACGTATCGAGTGGGTAGGCACGTGTAGGTTGTGAATTTGAACAGTGACCTTGGTGGGGGGTTGGGGTTATTAAGTAGATTGGTTTTTCGCTTCCTAAGCGTTAACTATCGATTTAAAAGAGAAGGTTGTGAACAAAGTGATCAAACTATAGCTTCACTCAGAAAGGCGACAGGTAAGAGATAACTACGTGATGTTTTGTCCAAAAAGGGCATGGTAAGTATGCAGCAGCTTGAGGAGATCGCTATGAAATAGAGAGGACTTTTAGGGCATGTTTGTGCAACCACGTTTCTTAAAAAAAAAAAAATTGAGGAAAAGTGAAACTTTTTCTACAACGGAAATTTTCAATTGATTGGTTGGTATGACCAATTTTCCACGAGGAAAAGCACAGAGATGAACTCAATTTTCCATAATTCCGCAAAAAAAAGTGTTAGCCAAGGGGGTCGAAAATTTTCTTTTTTTGTAGAAAAAAGGAAAGCATGCAGACGCGGTTTTCGACCTAGTCTACACAAAAGTGCCCTTATGTAATTTATACCTATGGACTACTTCGTAAATATGCAAACTTATAGGGGGTTATTGTAGATGTAAAAAGATATAATAAAGTGTGTGTATATATACATGGTTGTGTCAACCATAACTTTCTTTCATCCAAATTCACTCTCTTTCTACTATTTTCTCTCTACTAGTTTAGGGTTTTTATACCTTCTTTGAGCAAACCCTTAAATTCTTTCAATCCAATTTTTCAACTGGTTGAACCACCAAAAAAAAATAAATAATAATAATAATAATAATAAAACTACTTAGAAAATTATTCTGAACCATGGAAAATAATTAGGGAAGCCTCATTGCCAAAAGTTATAAATCACTTGAATAAAACTTTAGTTCCACATCTAATACATTATTATTTGTAGATGAATGTTTATGGTTGACCACGGCTGAAACATATTCAGAATCAAACCGAGTTCACTAAAATTACCAACATTCTCTCATTGCAGAAAGTTATAGATAACTAGGGAAGACTCATTACTTGTAGATGAATCAATATAGAAAACAGATTCTATTTTATGCGTTTAAATAGGCTTACGAAAACCTAATAGTGGATTAGTCTAAGCATGCATTCATTTATAACGACAACTTCACCAATTATCGTCATCACATTTACACCGTAGACAATCATCAGTTTACACCAAGGTACACTGATTACATTAATACCAACGGAAGCTACTGATTCCAGATAAGCATTACTTGTAGGAGAAACCTAAAACACGAAACGCTTTCTCCATGTTCACTTATTTTGTGAAAGAAAGGGCCTGAAGAAATAAATAAAAAGTTGTACTCTTCCATTTTGCAAAATCATATGTAGAAAAACCCAACCATAGCAAAGAAAAAACATCCATAGTCATACTCAATAGCTTCTACCACGCATAATGCCATTTTGTATCACTGACTGAACATTTTAAACATAAGAAAAAGCATTTCAACAACATAAAGTACAAATAGGAGACATCATTTATTCTTTTATAATTTTTGTATTTATGATAAGAAACAAATAAGTATAATTCCTGCTGCATGATAAACACACCTGTGCATCATCTACCGTTTCATTTGTGGCCTCAACCAACTTGCCCTGCATACATGGTTAATGCAATGTAGTAATTAGGAAGGATATGATAATGTAACATGGTATAAAATGTAATAAACACCTATGATACACGGTACGACACTTGTATTGTAGCCGATACCGCAACGATACTTCTAGGGTACAAGTTTGGCACATCCTACTTACCATGTCCATTATTTCATATAGTTCTTCTATTTTTTTTTTTCTTCTCGACATAAAAAATGTTAGAAAGGAATGTAAACAATGACATTTCATTAATTCAAAAGTGATCTAAAGAAAATACAATGACACCCGTATCCGCATCCGTGTCCTAGATTTTCATAAGTACAGAGTCGTATCGATGATCCCCGTGTCCGTGTCCGTACCTGTATTTGTATCGGGGCATCATTGACACACATAGATCGACAATTATGAAGAAAGAGTAACAAGCCAGTGAAACCAGGCCTCGGCATCATGGGATGAGGCCCCTATTACACACTTGGGATCATTCTAGGGGTTTGTCCCTTCATGGAAAGGTTAGAGGTAAATTTTCATCCTAATTAGATGGTCATATACATCACTTCAAGGGCCTCCAAAATAAACAGTTAGAACAATACATTAAATTTTCATTTGGGAGGGCATTTAAGTAATATATCGTGATTTGGCAATACAAACAATGGCCGAGATTTGTAGTAGGATGAGACTTTGTTTGATTCGGTCAACTGATTAATGGTAAGGGTTGATTATGAGGGATATAAACCACATCCTATAGATCAAAAGATAGATGTGATGTGCGGGAACATGCATAGGCCTGATTGTTTACAATCTTGCAGGTTTTTAGATGGCATATTAATGGCAAGGGTATGATGTGTGTGCAGCAATAACATCTTGAAGCACTTCTCATGAACAAGTGATAAAATAGTGCATGTGCATGGGAAACATCTCATGGTCGAAAAGGAATCAGATAAGAACATTTCCATGAAAAGAGATGCTTGCATGAAAACTAAAGAGGTAGGTACATCTATCATGAATAGATGAGTTCACACATTAAATGTCACAGCCCCGCCCAACTCAGCATGAAATTCTCCGCTTTAGCCCACGTGCGCGCGCAAGGACTTCCCAGGAGATCACCCTTCCTTGTACTGGTCCCGCTCGAGCACGCTTAACTCCATAGTTCTTACGGTTTTCAGGGCCGCACGGTTTTAAAAGGCCTCATGTTGAGTTAAGAAGGGGTTTGACTTAGAAGCCCAGGGTCAGGACTTGGATATTTCTAATGAGGGCTAGCGGAGACTCGCCGTTTGAAGCCCGTGGTTGACACGCTACGCTCCGTGGTTAAGGGTACCGCTCAACCAAGTCCTTACACTAAGCATCGGCAAAGGTGTGCATTAGAATTTGAATTTATTCACAACTCTGCCCCAAGCATAGTTGAGAATTTCATTTTGGACTTCGTTTGGGTTTGGCTTCCAACCAAAATGTTGTAGACAATTCAGAATTTAGGCAACACATTTCAGATTTATGTTTTGAAAAAAATATATAATATATAGGAAAATTTAAAAACAACTTATCAATTTAAAAATTACATATAAATATAAAGTAAGAATTTAGCTAGGCCCCTATGTCCTATCAGAGTAAAATTTAGGTAGGGCCCCTATTTCCCATTAGAGTGAAATTGGGATAGGGCCCTTTTTTCCTATTTGAGAGAAATTTGGTAGGGACCATCCTCTATTTCAATGAAATTTGGGTGGGCCTTACTTCCTATTAGAGAGAGATTGCTGGGCCCTTAATTTATATTCAAGTAGAATTTGCAAAGGGCCCGATTTCTTATTAGAGTGAAATTTGGCTAGGCTCATATTCTATTAGAGTCAAATTTGGCTAAGGCCTATTTTCTATTAAAGTGGAATATTTAATGATAAGTGGTCAGATTTTAAATAGATGGGCTCCATTGAAGAGCCTATAAAACTACTATTTTTGAAGGAAATGAGCTCATGTGGAAGTTGCCTCAACCCTTTCATATAAGTCGCACATGCCCCTTGTCAGACCCCGACCCAGGTTTAGTAAATTTAATTGTTTATTTAGCAGTGATTAGTATCTAAGTGGGATTAGAGGACGATTAGTTGATTTTTAAGCTAGATTAGACTTTTGAGTAGCTTTGGGGAGTTTTGAGAGGCGTTGGACTTAGTTTGGCACGGGCCTGGGTGCCCGTGTGACGCGTGTTGATTTGGGAGAATTTATTCTTGATTTCAAAAATTCCAATTCTTTACTCCTTTTAATTCGTTTAATTGATCTTAACAACTTTCATGTTTTATCCGTTTGAATTTAAAACCCAAAAATCGCGTTTTTCAAGAAAAAGGGGCAAAAAATGACTTCACACCAAATATGTGCATAAATTTCGAAATTTGCAAATCATGAGGAAAATATATTTTTTGGAAACTAGATATTTCAACGATCAACTTTGTCTTCTTCGTCGATCTCATTCAGGACCCACAAATGATAGATCTAGCCATGTGAAGATTTATGGGCCAATGGCGCCCACAACTCATTTGACTGAAACCAAAACTACGTTGAGTTCTTTCTTCACTTCATTTCCTATAACAACATAGCTGAAAGAGAAAGAGTTTTCTTCTCCCTTCTTCCAGCCACCTTTTCTTCTTGCATGTCCTTCCCCTTGGATGCTAAATGGAAATCTGAACTTGCCAATCTCTTCTCCTTCCTCTTGGCTTTCCATTGGTACTGTTTTTAAGGGATTTCAGCTGGAACCCATCTCTTCTCCAAGCCCTTCTTCTTGTAGGTTGGCAATGGCTTCCTTTTTGAATTTCTGGTTTTAAGGGACCATTTAGAATCCTTTCTTCATGCATGCAAAAGGGGGTTCTTTGAGAGCTCATTTTAATTTCAAAAATTGGTGGATTTTGTGTGTTTTGATGGGAGTTTTTGTAGATTGGGAGCTTGCTGTGAGAGAGGAGTTCTTGAGTGGATTGTACTTCTTTTTGGAGTAGAGGCAAGTGAATAATCCTATCTGAGAATGCATGCTACATAAACCCTGATTTCTCTTGAATGTTTGATTTGAAAATGTTAGGTACTTCAATGTTGTTTTGGTTATAAAATTATGAATATCAGATTTGGGCTAATGGCATTCATTCCTCAGCTATTTGATGAACAATACAATTGGTGATTCCTTAGCTACTCACATTTTAAATTTCTGAAATTGATTTCTGGATGATTGACTAAAGGTAGTGGTTTATGGTTAAGTGGTTGTTACCAATGCTAAAAGATGGTTCAAATTGTGTAAGGAGGGTGGAATTGAATGAGAAAGAATAAGGGAAAATAACTAAAAAGGAAGGGAATAGGTGCAGAATTCAGCACCAGATCGGACAAGGCAGAGCCCAGTTCGCTCGAGCGGGCCTTGGGCCGCTCGAGCGGACCAGGCTCTGTCTGGCAGCAGAGCGAGCCAGAGAGCTGGCCGCTCGAGCGAACATTGGAGCGGCCAAGTTTCTAGATGGGCTCCGCTCGAGCGTACCCTGGGTTCTGTCAGGCCCATTTTCTAGCCCTTTTCTCCTTTTATTTTATATGTATGATTCCCTTATATATTCATGGATACTAGATAAAAAGTAACACTGAATGAAAACATCTTGTGTTTTGTAAATCTCATGGGAAGAGTAAAAGGGAAACTTGGTATTGAATTACCAGTGGAATTACTTTAAAATCTTGATGCACATTTTGCGTCCTCAATTATCAAAGATCTTCAGTGGCATCAAACCTCTCGTTCATAAACCAATTTGAGGAACTAGATGTGAATCGAGGTAACCTTTGGTAAGCCATTGAACCATTACACACTATTTTATTCTAAGTCTGTAAATTTGTATGTTTCTATAAATTGAATTGAATTAGAATTATGTGGTTTGCCATATCTGAAAATATCGGTAAGGCCACTCATTTAGTTTCTCTAAATTTATACGTCCGTATTTGTTCTGGAGTAGTCCTTTTATCGATTTCGGAAATGTATTACTACGATTTGACTTGTGTCGGTTCAAGTTTTGGTTTTGAAAGGCGCCACTAAGCTTAGGTTACCTTGTTGGGCTGATCACCCAGCTTGGAATCTTTAAATTATTTGCCAACTGCAGTTTGGATTCTGTCTGCTCCGGCCACAGCAACGGTTCTGTATTCCAGTCCCACGAGTAGTGGCAACGGTTCTGTATTTCCGTCCCACTTTATGTGGCAACGGCTCTGTTCTTCGGGTCCCACGGGTAGTGGCAGCGGTTTCTGTTTGTTCTTATTACTTCAATAATATGAGAATATAGTTAAATGTGGATTGCCAGTATTTTTACTCAGTTTATTATGTTTCTTTAAATTATCAATGATTCAGAAATGGTTTCTCTATTTCATTGATACTTACTATTTGGACTTTTAGATATTTCATAAATGTTTTATAATGATAGTCATTCTTTTATCTGTTTATTTGCTTGTCAGACCGTCGTGTCTGATACTTCTTGTTTGGTGCCAGATATTGACCCGCTCCCTTTGAGGCGGAGCGAGCGGAGGAGGAGGGTGAGCCGGTTGGACGTGAGTGGCAGCCCAACAATGTCATCTAGACATCAGGTTGGGTCTTGAGTTTTGAATCACTTTTTGAGAATGGATGTTGTTATTTTGGGAACTTGTTTAATAGCCCTTGTTGGCTCTTATTATTATGTTGGGATTGTAAAACTTAAATCACTTTTGGTATTGTAACTTAAACTAACTATGGGCTTGCCATGATATATTTCTCATTATGATGCACAGGTTTGATTGTCCATTTTATCTAATTAATCGGACTAAGTGTTTGCTACATCGCTTTCGCACATGTTGTATATTGTGGATATGATTTACTGTACAGTAATGGATCGGTTTTGGGGTCCTCACTGCGGAAACCTGTGGGAAACTAGCGCGATGCAGACGGAATTTTCTAACCCATTGCGCCACGACCCCGGATTAGGGACTTGGTTAGTCAGCCTCTGTTCGGGGGCATGACACCCCTTATAAAAGTCTTCCTAGGAATAGTTATCCTTCGCCCCAGTCAGAGAAACAAACTACTACTGCTAGTAGTAGCAGTAGTAGTAGTAGTAGTAGTAGAAGAAGAAGAAGAAGAGGAGAGAGAGAGATGGAAGTTGAAAAGGAGAGGAGGTGATGGCAATGACAGTGGTGGACAACAAGTTCCCGCCCCCCTTTCCTTTTCTCCTTTGTTTCTCTCGTCCCCCCTCTTCCATTGAGACTTTATTTGGCAGGCATATTGAAGTATTTCGAGCTAGTTCAACCCCTTTCTCGCAACATCGAGACTTAATTTTGCGACATCGAAACTTTATTTTGCGCATTGCAATATTTCTAGGCTAGTTTTTTTTTTTTTTTTTTTTTCCAATTCTCGAAATTCATATTTGATTTTTCCTTTTTCTCATTAGCCCTTAGATCTCCCGATCTTCGAATTACAGACTTTTAAAGAGCATATCTAAGGGCTAATGAGAAAAGGAAAAAATCAACTAGCGAGTTCAAGAATTGAGAAAAAAAAAAAAACTAGCCAATAAATACTTCAATGCTCCAAATAAAGTCTCGATGTCGCAAAATTAAGTCTTGATGTCTCAAGAAAGGAGTTGAACTAGCCTCGAAATACTTCAATGTGCCAAATTAAGTCTCAACGTCGTGAAATCAAGTCTCAATGTCACAAGAAAAGGGTTGAACTAACCTCGAAACACTTAAATGTGCCCTACCAAATCAAGTCTCGATGTTGTGAAATCAAGTCTCGATGTCACGAGACAGGGGTCAAACTAGCCTCGAAATACTTCAATGTGCCCTGCCAAATCAAGTCTCAATGTCGCCAAATCAAATCTTAATTTCGAGAGAAAGGGGTTGAACTAACCTCGAAATATAAATATGTGCGAAATCAAGTCTCAATGTCACGAGAAGGGGGTTGGATGGGTAATTTGGTTTGGGGAAAATCAGAGTATACTGTATAAGATGCTTTACGGCATTCCATGTATTTAAGGATGCTTTTGGAGGTATAGTGATATTTAAGGATGCTTTTGGTAAAAACCCCTTATTAAAACTGGGGACCTAGACTTTGTATTCAATGGCTCAACAACTACTGTTGGTGCCTTAGGTGGCCCATTTATCAACTCAATTAAACTGTTTTGCATGAGGGCTTCAAGGATCCAAAAGGACAATCTCGATAAATATAAGAGGCAATGGAAGTTTTAATAAGCTTCCCTCGAAATGCTCTCTAGAGCGAACGAAATGCAAGTAAGAAAAAAGAAAAAAGAGGAAGCGGAGAGGGAGAAGGCAATGGCAAGTAGCGACAGTGATGGTGAGGTGATGCCGAGCAGCGACAATGATGGCTACGGCTTCGAACTAGGTACTCTCTCTCTTCTTCTTCTTCTTTTTTTTTCCCAGCAACCAATGGCCAGCCCCTTACTATCTTCTTTTTTTTTTTTACTAATTTCTGGCCGAACCTCTATTCGAAATTCATGACCAAAAAGGGCAGTTCGGTTCGTTTTCATGACCAAAAAGGAATTTTTTCAGAGATTTTGTCCGAACCGAAACGAATCTCGTAACATTGAGGGGGACGTGGGGACCATATATCCCATATCCCCATTCCCCTTTGTCAACATGCCCGAACCCTTATTCCTCCTTACCTCCATTTTACTCTTTTTCTCTTCTCCAAAAGTAAAAACCCCTAACCCTATCCTCGCTTTGGAAGCTAGAAGGAGAACTTGAAGGAGGCCAAAGGAAAACGAGAGAAGAGAAATAAAGTTTTGTTTTGGATGCCTTACAACCTTCCTCAAGTCATTAGGGCAGCAAGGTTCTATTCAAGGTGAGCGTCAATCCCCATCTACTTGTATTTCTTGGATTTTCTTCAACTTTGGGACCCTATTGTGTGTAAATAGAAGCCACCAGACCTGAATCTCTAATGAGTGGGGATTTTTATGACTTGGAAAACATCCTTAGGAGACCAAATGCAATAGCAAACCTCCACCAAGTGGAGACTAAGCTTGGCCGAACGGGGTAGTGGGGGTCTGGGTGAAATCCAAACCCTATATGGATGCTGTGTTGGCCGATCACAATCAGGTGGGTTCAGGTCTTGTTGGCCGAACTCCCATTTTTGAGGATTTTGATGAGTTGAACCAGATCTGGTTGTTGGGAGCTGGTTGACCCTATTTGCCACTGCATTCTGGTAGGATTCATCGTCTGATGTTTGATATTTTGATAGTTCTGGATTATCCACTTGGTATCTCTTCACAATTGATAATTTTAGAGTCCTAATGTTGATCAACTGTAGGAGCTGTCATATAGTTTCAGATCTGAACTATGTCAATGTGTTAATTATGGGTGTGTACACTAGTTATGAAATTGCATACATGGAAGATATGTGCATGGGCTTGTAGCCAAATTTAAAGGTGGGCATTCTAGCACTGCCTGATCGCCATTCTAGAAGTTTTAGATATGGCTGAACCCTATTGTAGTTTTAAGCATAGTTCTGAAAATCGGAATCATATCGCAAATCGTTTATAGCCATGAATCAAACCGAATCATGAATAATATCGCAAATCGTAGGATTTTTTATTTTTCTAATAAGAAAAAACATTAAAAATTAAAAAAAGAAAAAAATGATTATTCATAATCTTGGTTTTAAATCGCGGTCGGCACCGGGTCTACTCGTCCGAGTCAACTCAATGACGGTCAGGGCCGAGTCGGATCGGGGGCTGGCACCATAATGGAGCTGTCCCAGAAACATAACACTTATTTTTATGTTAATTAGCGCACATTTCACAATGACACGGCAGCTGCTCAGTCGGCAGGCACGTGTGGCAGTGAATGGCAGAGCAGGGCTTCGAACCTCACAATCCAGGTAGCGAAGACTATTTGGAGGCATTATTACAAATAAGCCCTTCAATTTTGATACAACCTCAAAAAGGCCCCTATATTTAGTTTTTTCTTTACTAAAACCTCCTTCGACTAACATTTTAAACTCTCCTTTGACTAACATTTAAACTGACAAAGGAAACTAAACCCAGTAATTTTTATTTTATTTTATTTTTAACAATAGACCCTTAAGAAAAAAAAAAAAAAAAAAAACTCAATTTAATTATCCGTAGAGTTAAACGATAGGAAAGGCGATTTTGCCCCTTAAACTTTGAGACCAAAAACCAAAGGCTACGATTATAGAAATAGCTTGAAACTATATGCGGACTAATAGCCGGACTATTTGAAGGGCTTGACATTATATGAGGACCAAAAACCAGCAGCTAGATAATTCAAGTTAGTGAAAATTGCTAGGTAAAGGATATTAGTGAAATTTGGTAAGACTCAATAATGGGTATTTTATCATTTATCCATAGAAACTAGAAGCCATATGTTACACCATCAGCGATTCAGCGCTTAACAGTACTAAAAATCAATATATATATATATATATGAGATAGGATACTATTTAAATATCTTAACTTTCACATTATTTTTACCTGTTCTATATTATTTTTTCTATTTTTCTGGGTTTTTTAAAAAAATTGACACTTTTTACTACCAGCAGTGACCGTACCAATCCGGAATGGACCAGCCCGGCCGACACGAATACCTGCACCGGAATTTAAAACCAACATACAATCCATCCATTTCCCCATTCATAGCAATATAATAATAAATGATGTGTAAATAGTTAAATAAGGTTAAGGTAGCAATATAATAATAAATGATATGTGTGCAAGTGTGATACACTGATACTATGTATTCCCAATGCATTGTCCGAGGTCCCTGTACTTCGGGTCGTGACAGGTATGTATGTATATATGTGTGTATGTAGAGAGAGAGAGAGAGAGAGTCCTGGCACAAGAAAAAAATACAATCTCTCATCCTTCCCAATTCTATGCACCAATATTGTCTCAAGGGTTCACTAGGTTTGATGCTGAGGCATCGCCTACAAAAATCCAGTAGGTCATCCACAGTTTCTAAGTTTTCCGCCACAAAGGCTTAAATTAGGTATGTATTCTTGTTCACATTGATTACTCAATGTGACAAGAATACAGACAAAAGTTATCCTTGTCAGGTAGAAACTCTCCTCATAAAGATGTTGAAAGGTGCCATCTTAAAAAAAAAAAAAAAAAAAAGAAAGGAGATGATAAAGTCTGTTCCATTAGCAACAATCCCAAAGGATGTGGATAAAATACATTACTACCAAAACCAAAAACTAGAGATTTATTTATAGCTCAAAAGAACTTGTCTATTACAACAAGTACTTCCCTAACTAGATAGAACAATGAGGTAAAGTCCTACTAAACTATAATTGAAGGGGAAGAGACCTATAAATTAGTCAATCAAAGCAATGTAAAGGCATATATAACATTTTTTGAGAAAACATCAGAAACAAAGAAAGATAAATCAAACAAAATAAATTTGAAACATTACAGCGCCGATCTAAACAACTAATTAAATAACAAAGGAGGGAAATTTTCAAAAAAGTATAAAAGTTTTAGCTCATTTTCATATAAGTACATGAAGATTTGAGTATTTCAAAAAAAAAAAAAAGTATAAAAGTTTTCCACACTTTTTCAATCAAGTCCTCTCCATAATATTTTTATTTTATTTTTTTAAGAAATGATAAAAGTACCCTTCCCTTGTGATAGGTTTTTGTCTATTCTTAAACTCTTTCCTCCCTTAAAGTGGTCATCTTTGTTTTGATGATCATAACCATTTAATGAAATTAGTTTTTCTAGTTATTTGGAATCTCCTTTTTCAATCATCCATGCATAAAGGTAGTTGAAGTGGGCCTCACTTTGTCATTTGGGTTGGACTTGATCATTTCTCTCAAATGATTTTTTAAACGAAAATTTTGAAAAATAACATAAGTGTGTTTTTGTCATTTCTCAAAAAAAAAAAAAAAAAAAAAAAAAAAAAAAAAAATTATGGAGAGGACCTGATTGAAAGAATTATGAAAAAAACTTATACTTCTTTGAAATATTCAAATCATCGTGTACATTTTTGAAAATGAGCCAAAAGTTTTACACCTTGAAAATTTCCATAACAAAGTATAACTAACACATCATTGACATCTTCCATATTCATTTTTAGTTACCGTATTTGAACACGCAACAACTTCACTTCCAGCAACATTATTCTTCTTCTGCAAAACATTCAGGTATCCAAGTGATGGTCGAAGCTTCACAACTGCATGAACAGGATTTAAGTGTAACTGCAAATAAGAAACAAAACTTTTCACATATCTTATCAATCAAAAACACAAAACAGGTTAGGTGAATATCTTAATTGTAACACATTTATAATGCTAATGTGAAGATCCTATGATTAAGCAACTATTAAATTTTGGGGAACTCTATGCAGGACAAAATGGTTTATAATATCAACACACTAAATTATGAAGATCCAAACAAACTACGGCAGTAATACTTACCATGATCATGTAGATAAACTAGGACAAAGCAACTAAAGGGAACTCTAGATTGTGTTGTCGTATAAAGGGGCTTATTTATAATGTAGTTAACATTCAGGGACTGTTTTGCATTGTTGGAAACAGCAAGAATGATTTTGTAATTTTTGAGAATTTCAATATTGTAAAGGCAGAAGGCTAGTCACCCAGCTCTAACAATGCTTTCAGCAAGTTTATTCTCCAGCAAGTCTCCTTTTCTTCTTTTACACCACCTTCACTTCTAGAAGTGAAGGTGGTGTAAGCTGAAAAGAAGAAAAGGAGACTTACCGCAAATTCCCTTTATATATATATATATATATGGAGGTGCTCTTGTGAGAGTATCTCTCACCTTACTGTGAGAGATAGGGGACTTAAATGTGAAGGCCCCCACTCCTAACTCTCATAGTAAGGTGAGAGATACTCTCACAAGAGCACCTCCCATATATATATCTCACCCTTTACGCAAATTATACTTTTTTCACATTTAGAAGACTTAACCAATGAAACAACATCTAGAATAACTGAAAAGAACCAGAAAAGGGCATTAAGTTTTTTGAGACTTGAGAAACAACCAAGTTGTTGCAAGCAACTATGGAATTATTTGTAATTTTCCACTTCATTATTATCAAAGCCATGCCCCCACTAACGGGGTCGGCTATTTGCAATTAGCCAATTATGGAAAACTTAGGTGAGAAGGGGTTTTTTGTAATTTTTGAAAATAGTAAATGATATAAATAGAATTGTCAGCATGGATGAAAAAAGCAGCCCATACGTAGCGTATCGGCCGATGAGCCGCTACACTTCTTTGAATTTATCGCTGTTCACTACCGTATTGGAAAGTAACGGCCAATACATTCCTGTAACGGCCACTACGGCCATGGATGAAGATAGCGGCCGCAACGCTACATTGGGCAACGCATTTAGCAGCGTTCATATCAGTAGCAGCCGCTACAGTCCGCTACGTCCGCTACAGAGTGAGACAAATTTGTATTTTCCAAAAAATTTTAAACTGTATAATAAGACTTATTTCTTTTCTTGTTCTCTCCAAATAACATTTCTACTCAACTCTTCTACCCTCTTAAAAGAACACCAAAAAGCACATTATCTCGCCAAATTATAGTCAATATAGAGAGTTCGTTTATAGGTACATCATATTAGACACCCCTTTTGGTAGAGGTATTATTTTCTCTAGGTACTCTTAAATCTTAATTCTGGACTTCATGACAATTTTTTTTATGAGCCTTTCATTAGTTTCAAAGTTTGCATAACTAAGCAACATGAATACATGTGAAAAAAATGAACATTACTATTATTTCTATTTATACAGCGATATAGTATCTCATACAATGAGGGGGCAACTACGCCCCCTTATCTTAGTTACTTTTGTAAAAAAAAAAATACATTTCCAATATTCTAGATTTTCTACAAAATTTTCAGATTTTTTTTAAGTTTGTTTCAAATCGCACAACTACGCTACGTAGCGTTTTGGCAGTGGGCGACCGCTATTTTCATCCTTGACTACGGCCGCTATTTTAGCGTAGCGGGCGCTACGACTTGGCTGCGGTTTCAGCCAGAGAGAGATATAATGAAATGTATAAAAAAAATAAAAATAAAATAAAAATCTGTTTGATTGGTAGATGAAGAAATGGAAAAAAAAAAAAAAAAGACAGCAGATGGATAAAGGTACCTGGAACTGGAACCAGTAGCAACAACAAACCGCAATGCAACAGAAGCAGGCTCCAGTGAAGCAGTAGCACCATGCCACCATCTCCTCCTCTTTTTTTCTTTCTTCTTCTTCTTTTCTTTCCTCCTCTTTTCTCAATCCTCTTGTTTTGGGAGAAAAAATAGGGCAACAAAAGCCCTTTTTCGGTCCCCTCCTTTATTTAGCTAGTAGGGTAAATAAAATTGGGCCCACAATTGCTCACCTTATGAAAGTTACATAAATAAAAATCATTTGGCCCCTCAGAAAAAATAAAGCCGATGCACCCAATGTTATTATCATTGGTGGGCTCCACAATGGCTCCCAAATATTAAAATAAAAATAATCACAGCTTAGCCAAATAAATAAAAATTAGAGGCTTAGCCAAACTTTACTCTATTTAAAAATAGAGACCAATCAAATTTCACTCTAACAGGAAATAGAGTCATGGCCAACTTTCACACTAATTGAAATTAAAGTCTAATCAAATTTCACACTAATTGAAGATAGGCTTTAGCAAAATTTTCTCTAATGGAAAATAGGGCTTGATGTAGCAGCAATACCACATCGTTGGGACCCAAGGAAGTTTAGGAATTCTTTATTAATTGCTATTAGTTTCTAACTTTTATTTAAGAAGTTGTATTTAGGATTAGTTTCTAATTTGGATAGGATTATTATTTGGTTTCCTAGTTTGATTAGGATTGATTTCTTAGCCCCTAAGTTTCTTTTATTATAAATATAGCATTGTAGAGATTAATGATCTCAAAGATTTTAGTTAATAGAATTTTCCCTTTGTGGGTTTATCGTTGGAGAGTTGTTGGAGAGTTGTCTTGTTTGTGTCATTGTTCCCGTGGGAACCCTAATTGTGCTCCGACACTTGCATCCTAATCCTAGGATTGCATCAATTGGTATCAGAGCTGCATAATCCACAAGATCATCGGCGTGATTACCCCTATCCGTCCGTCCCATCATCATCATCTACTCTATTCATTCCTTGCTCCCATCCCCAACAACCCCACCACATTCCCACGACCCGTTTCCCAACCAACACTTGCACTTAAATTGGTATCAGAGCCGAACGATTCCCCGATCGTCGGCGTGTTACTTGTATGCACCAAACAACGTAGAAATAAGCTACTAGTATGCACACAATTAAAACTCACAAGCGCACAAGATCACTATGTAGTGTAGTGAATTATAAGTACGAGGTCAATCCCCACGAAGACTTGTGATAAAACAAATTCAAAAACAACTAAAAATCAGAATATTAAAAGAAACAATTGAATGATGAAAGGTTGAATTAAACTACTAAAAACAGTAAATTAAACTATCAAAAGCTAAATGGAAATTAATCTAAAACACACAACTGAAATTAGAATTGAAAAACAGTAATAATGAATGAACTAGGGTTTCATCTACTCTCCTAACCAATCCTATGCATGTCCCTTATTATCTTTTAATAAAAAATCAGATTTTATTAGTGACATCTATCAACCTAGACCATGGCATATGTATCTAGATTATTATTCCCCTAAACCTAATTCATGAGTGGCATACTACATGAATTGTTCATTATGATGCAAAAACTAAGCATGACATATGTCCTAGTCAATACAATCATAATGCATAAAAACAATGGGAAAGATAAATGCATGAGACTAAGCATGGCATATACTTAGATTATTCATGGTTCTAAACCCTAGATGCTTAACATCAAGATCAATCAAAATTAAGTTAGCTACTCTTAAAATTAATTGAACATGACATGGTTGGCATGCATATACACAACTCATAAATTAATAACATGGTTTAGAATCTCAACCAAGAAAATTGAGATTTGAATTAAAAGACGCCAAAAGAGACTACATAGAACTAGGCTAGGGTTTCAATTACACGCTAGCCCTAAAAAGTTTAGCTACTCATGTCTTTAATGAAAAATAACATAGAAAAGAGGTTCATAAGAAGAAAACTAGATGATGAAGTTCCAATGGATGGCCAGCAGCTTGTTCCCCTTTTTCTCCTCCAAAAGCTCTCCAAAGATTGCTCCAAAGGTGCTCCCAATAGTGCCATATGGCTGCTAGGGTTTATGGGATGATGATGGGCAGAGTGCCGGAATTACTGTTCATGAATTACTTCCTTCATGCTATTTATAAATCTTGTAACAGCCCCTTTTAGTACTTAGTTCCCTTGTAAAAATAGATCTTCAACTTTCTTTAAAATTCTGCTTCCTAATTAGATTGAATTAGGAGTCTTCTTTCTTGTTTTAGCAAGACTTTCTAAATCTGGTCCCACTTGTATCTTCTAGAAACTTATTCACATGGACCCACAAATCTGAGATTAATTGCAAGGAATTAAATCTGAACTTTTATCATAAAAGTGGGCCCTATTTGATGCATGTAACATGAGTGTGGGACCCCTCTTTTAGGACTTCTATCTTGACTTGAATAAGACTTGCTTTAACTTTCCTTCTTTTTCTCCTTGTTTTTCTCCATTCTTGAACTTCTCTTTTAACTTGAATAGGACTTCCTAAATTCTGAAATTCTTCTATTTGCAATGGATGTGGGCCCCCCTTTGCGCGTGTAACCCTAGATTGGGTTTCTTCCTTTTTCTTCTTTCTTTCTTTTGCTTTTCTTCTTTGATTAGAATTTCTTTCTCTAATTCTTTCCTTCTTTGAATTGTAAGTTCCCAAAGATTCTGGAATAACTTGGATGGGACCCACCTTGGTCCTTCTTTGGGATTCACTCCCATCATCCTCTTCATTAATTACTCTCTTTTTGCTCCTTTTGACCTTAGCATAAAAATTAACAAAAACTATGTAAAATCAAATAATATAAGCATGAACTAGCATAGGATAAACAGAATATTAGGGCTTAGATTACAAATAATTAAGCACTTATCAGTTACTCCTGTCATCCATCCATCCATCGATCATTCCGTTCATCATTCCAAAACCCCTTAACCCACTGCCATCGAAACCCCCTGCCAATTCCCTTAACTGTCATCACCACTCCATGTCAAACCTGTTCGCTGCCCAGAAATCCTCTCCAGCAAAACCCTACGCCTTCCCTGTCGGCCTTCCGAAATCCCCATTCTACACCTCAGAACCAGCCAAAAAAAAAAAACCATCAGTCCAATCGCTCCATCGCCCCGGCTCCTCCAGAACCTGCGAACCCTAATCAACAACCTCCCAGCAAAGCCCTTCCACCAATACCCCAAATAGCCGAACCCTATCCAGATCCACCCCAACTCCGAAAATGCCTCCCCAGACCCGTCACACACCCTCCAGCAGGACCCAGACCCCACTCGTCCGGACCCAGAACCCCTCTCTAGCAAAACCCCATTCCTTCCCTATCGGCCTTCCGAAATCCCCATTCCACACCTCAAAACCAGCCAAAAAAAAAAAACAGTCCAATCGCTCCATCATCCCGGCTCCTCCAGAACCTACAAACCCTAATCGACAACCTCCCACCAAAGCCCATTCGCAATGCCCCAAACAGCCGAACCCTATCCGGATCCACCCCAACTCCGAAAATCCCTCCCCAGACCCATCGCACATCCTCTAGCAGGACCCAGACCGCACTCATCCGAACCCAAAACCCATATCCAACAAAACCCCACGCCTTCCCTGTCGGCCTTCTGAAATCCGCATTCCACATCTCATAACCAGCCAAAAAAAAAAAACCATTAGTCCAATCGCTCCAACGCCTCGGCTCCTCCAGAACATGCGAACCCTAATTGAAAACCTCCCAGCAAAGCCCTTCCGCCAATATCCCAAGTAGCCGAACCCTATCCGGATCCACCCTAAATCCGAAAATCCCTCCCCAGACCAGTCGCACACCCTCCAACATGACCCAAACCCCACTCATCCGGAGTCGTCCGCCATAACTCAATACCACCAGAATCCCTAAACCTAGGAACAAAAAAATAATAATAATAATAAAAAATAGCAGAGGAAGAAGAAAAGAAGAAGAAAGAAAGGGATAGAGGAGTACCTGTCACCGAAGACGATTGTACCTCATCACGACTCCAGCCGCGCCATCGCCAGTACAGCAACCTTCATCAAAGAAGACAAAAGGAGCAGCAACCATCAGTTCTGTCGTCGCCATCTCTTTTCCCAACCTTCGCTCTCCTCTTTTCGTCACACATAAGCACAGGAGCAAGGGAGAAAACTTTTTTTTTTCACCTTCTTATTTTTCTGCTCGCACATTGAACGAGGCAGAACCTCATTGAAAAGGACCTTACGTGTACGCCCAGTCTTGTGGACCTATCTCCAATTCAGGTTGACCTGACCCATTCATACAAAAAGCCCATTCTCATTAGCATATTTCAATCAACAAATTCTTGACCCGATCAACGGTTGAGATTTCTTACGATATCGGGCTCATCCACCATCAGATTGCAAATTCGTTTGTACCAGTGTGATCGTGGAGAATAGATCTACACATCAGGTCAGTCAAAAAATTTAAATTTTCATTTTAAAAAAATGCCTCCCAAGAAACATGTAGAAGTGGTCTCTTCCTCCAATAATGATGATTTGAGGGGAACTGTTGCGGAATTATCGGTAATCGTTAATCAACTATCCGCAACGATGGTTCAAATGCAAGAGACTCTTGCAAGGATTGAAACCCGATTAGCCGAGATGAAAAATCTGTTCAAGCAAAAATTTCTTCCTGTCAATTACTCCAGAGATCTACATTCAAGTTTTCAAGATTTGAAACAAGGATCTAAGACAATTGTTGAGTATTCTGAGGAGTTTATGACCATGCAAGCTCGTTGTGGTTTGAATGAAGATGATGATGTATTAGTTGATAGATACTTCAATGGGCTTACACTTGACATACAACGTATCCTCACATTCAAGCATTTTGATAATGTTGATGAGATTGTTCAGCATGCTATCAAAGCTAAGGGGATTGTAAATCATCAAGCCAAAAACTTAAATGCATCTAAATGAGGTATGCAGAAGAATTCCTCAATTGCAGGTTCTAAACCGAGTGATTCATCGATGAAAGTTTTCACCAAGCCCGAAGGTCAAAATAGGATCTCATGCTATAATTGTAAACAAGAAGGGCATCATGCAATGGAATGTCCCAAACGCATCCACCTCATTGAGAATAAAAGTGATGTGAAAGATACTCCAGAAGATCCTAAAGACAATGAAACAGACGAGGTGGTGGACATTATGCCCGAGGAGGGTCTTGAGTCTCATGTGGTCATCACTGACACTACATCAACTACTGAGAAGAAGTGGTTGCGAGAAAATATTTTCCACTCAAAAGGAACAGTCAATGGTCAAGAATGCACGATAGTCATTGATGGAGGAAGTTGTCAGAACATTATATCTCAAGGTCTTATGGATCGATTGTAACTGAAAGTTCGAAAACATCATCGTCCCTATTTTGATAGATGGTTAATGACGAGTGATGAAGTGCAAGTGAGGTATGCATGTTCAGTTACTTTTTCTATTGGGGAAGATTATACAGATACAGTCTGGTGCAATGTGGTACCCATGGATAGTTGTGATATCTTGTTGGGTCGTCCATGGATGTATGACAAAAATGGAACTAATGGCATTGTAACAAGCAAGTCACTCCATCCTATGAAGCCGGCACTACCAAAGAAAGGGTCAAGTTCTTGTTTCACCAAGGAAGCACTTCAAGTCCACACTGTGTGAAAAAGCAACATCAAGAAGAAGAGCCGAGTTCGTGGTCGAACTCTTTTCCAACCTGATGCAGCAACAATACCACATCGTTGGGGCAAGACTTATGGTCCGATTGTGGGACCCAAGGAAGTTTAGGAATTCTTTATTAATTGTTATTAGCTTCTAATTTTTAATTAAGAAGTTGTATTTAGGATTAGTTTTTAATTTGGATAGGATTATTATTTGGTTTCCTAGTTTGATTAGGATTGATTTCTTAGCCCCTAAGTTTCTTTTATTATAAATATAGCAATGTAGAGACCAATGATCTCAGAGATTTGAGTTAATAGAATTTTCCCTTTGTGGGTTTATCGTTGGAGAGTTGTCTTCTTCGTGTGATTGTTTCCGTGGGAACCCTAATTGTGCTCCAGCACTTGCGTCCTAATCCTACGATCGCATCAGGGCTCATCCAAATTTCATTTTAATAGGAAATAGGAATCTAACCAAATTACACTCTAATAGGAAATAGTGGCCCAACCTAATTTTACTCTGAGAGGAAGTAAGGCCTTGATCAAATTTTTCTTTAAAATAAAGTTTTAAACTATATATATATATATACATTTCAAGATATAACTCAAAAATGTGACATTCTAAGCAATGATGGTGATAATATTTTGATGACACCGTTTGATTACAACATGAATACATGTGAAAAAAATGATCATTCCTACTATTTTTTATTCATACAGCGATACAAGACCTCGTACAATGAGGGGACCACTACGCCCCCTTCTCTTAGTCACTTTTCAAAAAAAAAAAAAAAAAAAAAAAAAAAAAAAAAAAAAAAAAAAAAAAAAAAACAATTTCTATCATTTTCCAATATTCTGGGTAATCTGTAATTTTTTCAGAATTTTTGCACGTTTTTTTTCAAAACACACCACTATGCCGCTACGTAGTGCCCGCTTCGTAGCATGTTGGCGGTCATCCTCGATTGTCAGTGCTGGTCATAATTAGGGTTGGATGTTCATTCCTCATGGTTTCTCGAAATTATTTTTTTTCTACTCTAAAACCACAATCTCTGTTTTGATTAAAAGTCTTAACATGGTATCAGTGTATCTTTGAACCTAAAGCACCACTTTGTCCAACGGGCAAAAGAACCGAACGTTAAGCACTATTTGTCCACACAGTAAAGCAGTGCACTGTCGAATCTGAAGCATCATTTTGACCACGAGATATAGCAGTGCACTATCAAACATGAAGCAGCTTTTTAGTCCACTGGACAAACAAGTGCCCTTCGACCATTTGGTACGAACACTCTTAGGAGAACATCTCTTTAAGAAGCAGTAGACAAAAGTGTGGTGTTGATTTGCATGGTTTGGTGCTAATTACTCTCCTGCGTGTGTTATCAAAAACAAATTACTCTCCTGCATGTGATGGAGTAAATCAAGTTAGCATTCACTTATTATTTAAGTGGAGACTAAAGTCTGAGGACCTGTTTGGCAAATCTGATCTGTTAGAAATAAATCTATTTGTAATAGATCAGTATCAAATGGAGCAGTTAGATATAGCCGCTCTACAAATACAATGTTTGACATGTGAAAAGCATTCCATTGTCTGAGTATGCCCAAGGGCTCACGATTTTTCACAAACTTCTCAAAATCTCTGATGACATAAGACCTGAAACTTGGCCCCCAAGGCCATTTTCTGCCTTTCAAAGAGGAATGGCGGTTTGGACCCTGATTTTTGGGCCAACAAAAGTCCAAAAAATCCGCTCTACAGGTCAAGACTTTTTCGCAGATTATCTCAAAATCTGTGATCATCATCAAACAGTTGAAATTTGCCTCCATAGCCATGTTTGGAATTTTAAAGAGGATGGACGGTTTGGATTGTCGGTTAGAGGCCTAGAATAATATAAATAAATAAAAAAAGACTGGACTGCCAAAAAATTGAAAAAGACATGATTTAACTTGAGCACATCCAATGGTGCACAATTTTGCACAAATTTCTCAAGATCCATGATGAGTTAAATCCTGAAATTTGACCCCATAGCCATAGTCAGCCTTCCAAAGATGACAAACGGTTCAAACCTTGAGGCCGGGGTCCACAAAGTCCAAAAAAGTACCTCTAAGAGTTTGGACTTTTTCACAAATATCTCAAAATCTATGATCATCCAATGGCTGAAATTTGATGCCATAGCAGTTTTTCAAATTTTATGGACGGTTTGGATCATGATTTAGAGGCCCATAATAATACAAAATTCAGAAGGAAAAAAAAATAGCAGACTGGAAACAAATCAAGTGAAAGAGACAAGTCTTAACTTGGGTACATCAAACGGTTCACGGTTTTTCATGATTTCCTCAAGATTTATGATGTGACTTAAAATATGAAACTATAGTCATTTTCAGCCTTCCAAAGAGGATAATGGTTTGGGTCTCAATCATGGGTCCCACTAGCAAGGAAGTCTTTCCGATTCAGATATGACCGTCGGATTCAAATCTCCCCATTTTTGTGACTGTGAAACATAAGCTTTATGTCTTCACTCCATTTGAAATAGGAGTCCAGATCGCCTATCGCATTTGTTATACATTCACCGTGAGTGGACCAATAATACTCCGCCACATCATCCAAAAATTTAGGTGACTTCTAAGCATAGATGAAAATATCGGCCGATACGAAGCGTATCGGCCGATATATCGGCCAAGGCCGATACGATAATTTGAATTTATCGGCCGTATATACCGTATCGCACCCGTATCGGCCGATACGGGACCGTATCGGCCGATACGGGCCGATACGGTATGTATCGGCCCATACACGTGGGGGGGGGGGGTTATAAAACCCCCCCTTTGGGACTTTTTAGGGTTTTTTACCCTTCCCTTTCTTCTCTTCCCCTCTATAGTTTCCATTTTCACTTCCTTGTGGTCCCAAATGTCTCCCAAATCCCTCTCTTCAAGATATTTTGCCACCAAATCACCAACAAACCATTATTGAAAGAGATCTAGAGATTCAAAAGTCAAAACAAGATTCTTCATTAAGGTATATGTGGTTTATTTTTTCAACTTTTGACATGATCATTTCATTTATCACTCTCTAACTACTATGAATCACAACATAATGGCATCATTGTGTTGTTTTATTGTAGATTCATGCTTCCTTTTGATCTTACATGCATATCTTTTGTTTTTTTTTTATATATTGTTATTTTTATTTTCGGATTTATGTTATTAAAAAAAAAAAAACATTATCACTTATGGAAAACTCATGAAACAACTTGAAAATAGCTTCATATTGTTAGATCTATGTTTCTCATAGATGAAATCAACACATTTTGAATTTTTATTGCTTTTTCTCTACAACATCTTCCAACTGTGAAAGAAATTGGAGCACTTTCTCTTTGATCCACACGAAGGTCAGGAATCGGCTTACCATGCAGAAACTCAACAAGCTTGTGTATTGTCATTACAATCTGAAGTTGAAACACAGAATTAGGGAGAGAAGGGTAAGGGATAGTCCTGATTATTGTCCCATTAATTTGGATCACATATTTAGAGAGGACGATCCCTTACTCCCATGGTTAGCCGAGATAGAGGATCCACTGCTAGATTCAGATCCGGGGTTTCAGGAAACGGTTCAAGAGTTGATAGGTGAGGACATGGGTGAGGCACCTGCAGCTACAGAAGGTCAGCCACCTCAGGGAGAAGGTACCAGTAGTAGGACTAGGAGGAGTGGGAAAGAACCTGCTTCTGAGAAAGCTAGTTCTACCACAGTCTCTTCAAGTAGCCATGGTGGAGGAGATGGAGGAGGAGACAGTGGGACAGGTGGTACTAGTGAATACTATCAACATGATGAAGACGATGACATTCCTGTAGAGGAAGTACATGAGTTACCTCCATCTGGAAGATTTGATCCAAGCCGTGGTTATCAACGGCGCCGAAGAGATTCACCACCTGGGGCTGGAGGTAGTACTCAGCAAGGAAATATGGGTGGAGATTTTGGAGGACAACAAGCGGCATCATGGACTGATTCATGGAACCCTAGTTACGGTGGACAAGGACCCTCACACTCACAGTATTTTGACTTTTTTCCATATGGTCAAGTACAACAAGGAGAAGAACAGTCTTCAACTTCGGGGTCCTACTCATATGGTGACTATGGTGAAACACAATATGGTAGATATCCACCTGGACCACCTCCACCTCCTCCAAGTTCCTATGATGTGGGTGCGGCTGGCTTCTTTGGATTTGTGGATCCCAATACTCATCAATATCAAATTCAATATGGTGCCAATACAAATGATAACACTGATGGGAATGAGGATAACCATAGCCCCTTGAATCTTGGTAGACATTCCTTTTGGTGGTGATCAAGGTATTTCTAATTCCTATTTCTTTCACTAACTCTCTACTCTCTTTGTCATTTCTAAATTGGTGTGGAATGTTGATTGTTGATCACTTTATAGTTCATTCACTTGATTGAATTTAAACCTTGAATGCTGAAGGTAGTGAAGTATTGATATTTGATTGTTCAATGTTCAGTTGTTCACTAATGAGTAATGAGTATTGAGTAATGAGTAATGACCTAACTCTTAAGAATTTCTTATGCCTTTATTTCATGTTCTAATTTTTTTTAATGAGCTTTTCATTACTTTTTAAGTTAACATGACTAAGAAACATGAATACATGTGAAAAAACTAATCATTACTATTATTTTCTATTTATACAGCGATACAGGACCTCATATATTGAGGGCACCGATACGCCCCCTTTTCTTACTTACTTTTGCAAAAGAACCACATTTTCTTTCATTTTACAATTTTCTGGATTTTCTGGAATTTTTTCAGATTTTTTTGGCGATTTTTTAAAATCGCACCGCTACGCCGATACGTATCCCCGATACGCTACGTATCGCCCGCTTCGTATCGGTTTGGCGGCGGGCCGCTACGCCCGCCGATACCGATATTTTCATCTATGCTTCTAAGTTTAAAAAGTCTAAATCAGATGAAAGAGAATCACCTAAATTTTTGGATGACATGGCGGAGTATTATTGGTCCACTCACGGTGAAGGTAGAACAAATGCGATAGGTGATCCGGACTCTTGAAACAGACATCCAAAAAGGTGCTACCAAACAATCTAAAAGTTGTTTCAAACAGTTTTAAGACAAATAGAGGCTGGTAATAGACTTGCCAAATACAACCTAAGTTGATATTTGTATGATCATCTAACATTTTTATCTTGTTAATTGGAAGACGGTTTTCCTATGTAAGGGACTTGAAAGGTGTTCGAAGTGTAGTTAAAGGGATGATCTTGCTACCAAAAGGGGTTGTTTGCATCACACAAGTCAAGTTAATTAAATCTAAGGTTTATGTTATGGCAAAAAAAAAAAACCAAGGTTTATGAGCTCGTCACTATCAGGGGGAGAAAGTTCGGTGAGTACTACACAACTGTTTAGCATTATAAATCCAAGTAATCTTTGAATTGTGGATGAGTGTTAATCCGTAAGTGTAATTACTGGGTGAATATTCATCCTTTGTTTCGTATGAGAAGTTGAAGGGTTTGTGGAAAACCTAGCCGACCACTGAGATGGACTATGTTCAAGTCGTTGGTAATGTTGTATTGCATTGTACTGTGGAGCAAATATAAGTGCAGCTTTAAGCAGTACTGATGTCGATAGTGAAATTTGTAATGTGGAGAATATCAAGTCAAGTTGCATGTTGGTTCAGCAGAGTAGTTGCTTGTGAAATTTATGCTATGGAGCATATGAAGTTAAGTTGCTTGTTCGTTCAGCGGTGTTGATGATTGTAAAATTTATGTTGCGGTGCTTATGAAGTTAAGTAGCTTAATAGCTAAGCGGTTTGAAAAATTTATGCTCCGCATATGAAGTAAAGTTGCTTGTTGGCTTAGCAATGTTGCTAATTGTAAAATTTATGTTGTAGAGCATGTAAGCTTAAGTTGCATGTTGGTTCAGTGTTGCTACCTGTAAGGATTATACTGTGGAGCCTATAAAGTTAAGTTACTTGTTGAATGTAATTATAAAAGCGCCAAGAGCATGGTCCAAGTTGCTCATTATTGCAACCTCGAGGTTGTGGGTTCAAGTCATGTTACCAATCCAAATAATAATAATAACAATAAAAAGAATGCAGGCAAAAGTTGCTGGTGGTTGAGTGTTATAAGCTTTTCCACATCTTTTTGGCCACGAGGGTGCAAAATAGATCGAGGATCCATCATTAGGTTTTTTTTTTTTTTTTTTTTTCTGTTTTTTCCTTTTTCTTTTTGTTGTTGTAAGTGCAAAAAATATCACGGACTTACTTCGATGATATAAAAACTTCTTTGGGAAGGATTAGTTGCCTGAAGACCTGAAAGGGGAGGAAAAGAGAGGGTCAAAAGACCCTGGCTGCTGTCAGCGCAAGGCCCTCCGATGCCTAAGTTAATTCAATAACTCAACGAAGGATGAAGGACGAAGGATGAAGGAAGAAGAGAAAAAGAGATATCTCTGTATATGTTTATTATTATTTTTTTTTACCTCCTCTTTTGAGCGTACCTGGTTTGCTCTTTATATAGGCTGGGAGTTTGATTCTTGGATGTGAAGTCCCATCGGACCATACTTCTTTAATTGCAGTCCCATCGGACCCTTCTTGAGTGGAGGTAGGTGGAGACGGAAGTCCCATCAGCCAGTACTATGTTCCCTTAGTGGGGGTAGGTGAATGCACTGTCCCATCGGACCTTACCCTGACGACTTGATGTAGACGTAGCGACACGACAATTCTTTATCTCTACCCGATGCATGTCATCAATACTCTAACACATTCTGTAACGTGATTGAGTTTCCATAGAGGTACAGCTATCTGTACTCGTCTCAATAAGCATTCTGGCACTGCTGCCTAGGTGGGAGCACCTGGCCGAGGTGGGAGTACCTGGCCGAGGTGAAGCACCTGGCCGAGATTAAGAACTTGGCCGAGATGAAGCACTTGGCCTAGGTAAAGAGCCTAGCCGAGGTGAAGAACTTGGCCGAGGTGAAGAACTTGGCCGAGATGAAGCATTTGGCCGAGGTGAAGAGCCTAGCCGAGGTGAAGTATTTGGCCGAGATGATGCACTTGGCACTATTGCTGAGATGAGATGCTGAGGTGCCTAGCTTGGGTGCTAAGGCCAGGACCGAGCTCAGGTGTTGAGGTACCGAGCTCAGGTGCTGAGGCGAGGACCGAGGTGGTGCTGACCGAGGTGGGATGACAATCTCGGTATCAAGTAGATATCCCCACACAATTGCCCCCTAGCTCCTGACTTCCTAGAGTTCCCTAACTCTTGGAGGTCGGGAGCTAAGTATTATGATGGGGGAGCCCTTCTGTATATTGAGTTCGGGGCGTGTATGGTATTGCAAGCTTTGCCTTGGTGGTGGAGAGAACTTTATAGCTGGTTCCACAACCAAACTTGCTTCTCCGTGTTCCATAACTTGGTGCTTTACGTAGTTGGTTCTGCAACCGAACTTGCTTCATCGGGATGGCTTCTGAGTCCGGTAACAAGGTGTTTTTGTATGGCTGGTTCTGCAACTGAGCTAAAGCCACCGAATTCTGTAACAAGGTGTGCCTTAACTGTGTAAGGTCTTTCTTTATTTTTCTAATGCTCTGCAGCAGTTAGGTAGGTCGGCAATTTTCGAGTTCCACAACTTGGCGAGAATTGAAGCTGTCGTGATTGAAGTTGTCCGAGCTGAGGCCGGTGCTATCATCGAGACCACAGCCGAAGCTGGCATGATCGAAGGCATCCGAGCGGAGGCTGGTGCTGTCACCGAGGCCTGCTGGAGTTGTGATCGAAGCTGTCCGAGCTGAGGCTGGTGCTGTCACCGAGGCCACAGCCTGGAGCTGGCATAATCGAAGGCATCCGAGCGGAGGCTGGTGCTGTCACAAAGGCCTGCTGGAGCTGTGATCCAAGCTGTCCGAGCTGAGGCTGGTACTGTCACTGAGGCCACAGCCGGAGCTGGGATGATCGAAGGCATCCAAGTGGAGGCTGGTGCTGTCACCAAGGCCTGTTGGAGCTGTGATCGAAGCTGTCCGAGCTGAGGCCGGTGCTGTCACCGAGGCCATAGCCGAAGCTGACATGATCGAAGGCATCCGAGCGGAGGGTGGTGCTATCACCGAGGCCTGCTGGAGCTGTTGAGATCGAGGCATTCCGAGCTGAGGCTGGTGATGTCACCGAGCTGAGCTGAAAGCTGTGTTCGAGCTGAGGTTGGTGCTGTCACCGAGGCCACAGCCGGAGCTGGCATGTTCGAAGGAGGCTGGTACTGTCACCGAGCCTGGAGCTGGATCGAAGCTGTCCGAGCTGATATCGACCTGAGGCCTGCTGGAGCTGTGATCGAAGCTATCGAGCTGAGGTTAGTGCTGAGCAGCTGACATGATCGAAGGCATCCGAGCAGAGGCTTGTGCTGTCACCAAGGCCCGCTGGAGCTGTTGAGATCGAGGCTTTTCAGCTCGGTTGCATCTAGGGGGAGAAACAGGGGTTGCCCCCCTTTTTTGCAGCTGTTGCTGAAGTTGACGAATCAACTCGTCTTTCTCTTGGATAATGAGGTCTTGGGCCCTGATATCTGCGAGGAGAGTCGTTTTCATCGTCTTCGCCATCAATCTGCTGATGGGATCGATGAGACCTGGCTTGCACTGGAGTTTTATCTCGTCGGGGACGCTCCAGTTGATGATCGTTTTACTGGGGATGCTTGATCAAACGGTTGTCTTGCCAGGAAAGTGTTGTCACCCCCCTTGAAGATGAACCTAACTGAGTGACAGGCCCCTTGACGCTCGCTGGACCAGGCCTTTCTCCGGATCTCTTCTTGCGATGGGCCGGTGGTTGTTCTTACAGTACCGGCTGCAGCTGAGCTGACACTACCTCCTGTAGTACCCGCGGCAACGATATCAGCGATGGGGGTAAGGCCCTTAATGATTCTCCGCCTTTCTTAACTTTTGAAGGCATGGCGTTTTTGAATCATTCCCATAGACGACGCCAATTGTAAGTGCAAAAAATCTCACGGACTTACTTAGATGATATAAAAACTTCTTTGGGAAGGATTAGTTGCCTGAAGACCTGAAAGGGGAGGAGAAGAGAGAGTCAAAAGACCCTGGCTGCTGTCAACTCAAGGCCCTTTGATGCCTAAGTTAGTTCAATAACTCAACGAAGGATGAAGGAAGAAGAGAAAAAGAGCTATCTCTGTATATGTTTATTATTAATTTTTTTTTTTACCTCCTCTTTCGAGCGTACCTGGTTTGCTCTTTATATAGGCTGGGAGTTTGACTCTGGGATGTGAAGTCCCATTGGACCATACTTCTTTAATCGCAGTCCCATCGGACCCTTCTTGAGTGGAGGTAGGTGGAGACGGAAGTCCCATCAGCCAGTACTATGTTCCCTTAGTGGGGGTAGGTGAAGGCATTGTCCAATTGGACCTTACCCTGACGACTTGATGTAGACGTAGCGACACAACTTTTTATCTCTACCCGATGCATGTCATCAATACTCAACACGTTCTGTAACGTGGTTGAGTTTCCATAGAGTCCACCTATCTGTACTCGTCTCAATAAGCATTCTAGCACTGCTGCCTAGGTGGGAGCACCTGGCCGAGGTGGGAGTACCCAGCCGAGGTGAAGCATTTGGCCGAGGTGAAGCACCTGGCCGAGATAAAGAACTTGGCCGAGATGAAGCACTCGGCCGAGGTGAAGAGCCTAGCCGAGGTGAAGAACTTGGCCGAGATGAAGCACTTGGCCGAGGTGAAAAGCCTAGCCGAGGTGAAGAACTTAGCCGAGATTAAGCACTTGGCCGAGGTGAAGAGCCTAGCCGAGGTGAAGCATCTGGCCAAGATGAAGCACTCGACTGAGATGAAGAACCTGGCCGAGGTGAAGCATTTGGCCAAGGTGAAGAGCCTAGCCGAGGTGAAGTATTTGGCCGAGATGATGCACTTGGCACTATTGCTGAGATGAGATGCTAAGGTGCCTAGCTTGGGTGCTGAGGCCAGGACCGAGCTCAGGTGTTGAGGTACCGAGCTCAGGTACTAAGGCGAGGACCGAGGTGGTCTGACCGAGGTGGGATGACAATCTCGGTATCATGTAGATATCCCCACACAGTTGCTATGTTGGGTTACTAGTCTAGGAGTGATACTTTCACTTGAGGACCAAGGATCGATCCATGGGCATTTGTGTGAGACTAAGGTGCCAACACTAGTCAGCCATGAGTGAGTTGGAGAAGATCCCTCATAGGTTACTAATCTAAAGATCAAGCTGAAAAATTCCCTCACAAATGAAATACAAAAAGCATAAGCCATATTATGTTTATTCCAAGTTGAGCATAGTAGATATATGTTAGATTGTATGGACTCAATCCATCATATGATGTAATAAACTGATTAATTTCTTTATTTATCAATAATATCATGCTTTCCTTTCATGAGATGAATGGTGTTTTACTACTTAATGCACATGACCAATACAAATGGCATAAATGGTTCATGAGATGAACCGGGTCCCATTAGTATATTAGATGTGATATATGTGTATGGATGAGATCCACACACAGGAGACATTTGTCACAAATCTTATACTTAAACATCTTCACAACCGGTGATGAGACTGGGCATCTCATCTGATAAGGTTGCAGCGCTTTGATCACTATAAGATAGTGTGATTTGTCTCGATCATCAGAATGTAAGATTCTGGATCACGGTGCTGGTACATTGGATGTATTGAAGGACCATGAGAAGCACCTTATGGAATACTGTCTCGAGTTTAAGGTTTGCTCTCATAATTCCCTAGCAATAGGCTCTCAATCCTGAGACATTGATGAACTCAAGTTTCTATCCATTCATTTGCTTTGAGTCACCAATGAGTGAGGCCAACTGTAGGTCAACACCTCGGTGTCTTGGGTATGTGGTAGTAAGACTGTGGGAACATCCAATGGTCAAGATGGAATCTATCTATATTATCCCCTTGTGCCAATTAATGAATTTATCATTACTAAGTGCGCACCCATCTCAATTAAGAGTTAATTGGATGGTACAGATGATCACTGTGATTAATTGGGGCTCAAGGATAATAAGATGTGGATCTAAATTGGTGGGACAGTTTTTAGTCCAATTAATCCATGGATATTGATAGAGGGGCTTAATTGTGATAATCGGGAAGTTTAGGGTCTTCATTGTAATTTATTCCTAAGACTGGAGTGCAATTGCATTTATATAGTGGTGTTATTTGCAATTAACTGTGGGCCCGGATTGCACATGAGATGTGGGGTCACGTGTCCCAGTTGGAGCCAGCTTTCTATGGAATACCTAGTGGTCCCCACGCTAGCCCAAGTTATTGGAAAGATACTAATCCTACTAGAACTCTAAGATGAAGGAATTAGGAAGTTACTATTTCTATTTGAAGTGGGACTTCTAATAGTGGTAATAGTAAGGTTACTATTTTGTGTAGAAGTAAGACTTCTATTTCAATTAGTACAAGAGAAGGAGGTTGCTTAATGCTATAAAAGGAGTAACAAAGGGCTGGGATGACATCCTTGGAATTCACGCCCAAAACCCCTTTGTGCAAGAGTTGCACATACTTCTCTTCTCCTTCTAGTTCTCTTCTAGTTTCCTTTAGAGCTTCTAGTTGTTTTCTTTAGGAGATCCCACCCATCTCCTTTAGAGAAGAGATCTGATACGGGCCATAGCGTGGAAGGCTAAGAGGTCTTGGAGATCTAAAGTTGTTTTCTTCTCCATCAAAGTACAACCGGACAGCAAAGGTATAATCTGCTTCTCTAATCTTTTGTAGATTATTTTGCATGGTGCTGCTTGTAATATTGCTGTATATGGTATATGAGTATGAGGGATTGCATGTTGGATATGGTTGATGGCCTTATGGACGTTTGATCCCTGAGTCAAGAGGGTCAAAAGTTTTGAAATCACATCCACGAGGCCCACCTATTTCCAACAATATATGCATCACCTTGAGAGCAAGTGTTAGGAAATAGCTAGGGACTTAAATGTGATTTTCTCGTAAAAAGGGACTCCTTTGTGAATATAGAGAACTTTGATGCAAAGGGGTTTTATGTAAGTTCTACAAATAATGATTTAGTATAAATAAAGTGTTAGGGCGTCATAATTAGGGTTGGATGACTCGTCCTCATGGTTCTCTCCAAATTGTTTTCTTTTTCCTTTAGAATGTAATCCTCTTGTTGATTGAAGAATCTACTTGTCAGCACCATAGGCTGATGGTGTTTTGATGCAGACTCAGATAGCCAAATCGTTGATTATATGTTAGATCAGGCCTCAAAATATTTAGATCAATTTGATAGCTTACAAGTGGACTTAATTCATCAGGCCTGATCAAGAGAAATGGGTTAAAGAAGAAATTATACAGTGATGCAGCACGGAAGCCCAAAAGAGCTCCTGGGCCCACATGATGGACCCAACCATCCAACCCAGTCCTTTGGGTTCAACCCACAACCCAATTGGCCGAGAAACTACTGTGGCATGCTATTTTTATCAAGAGTTTATTTCCTTGTTTAATTAGGGAATTGTTTCTAATTTTATTGTTAATTAGGATTAGTAGCTTTCTATTTAGGATTCTTAATGGCTAAGAATGATGCGGAGTCCTTCATTGTAATTGGGCATGCTTATTCCAAGTTAATAAAAGATTTCTGAGTTTCTTCAGTTAATGGAGTGTTCTACGGTTTTGCTCGTGCCCTAGTGGTTGGAATCCATCTTGGATTCGATCAATCCCTCAGGAGATTGCTCTAACGCATCGATTGCAGATCCAGGCTACGCCAAATTTGGTATCAGATTCAAATGGATTCGATCAATCCCTTAGGAGATTGCTCTAATACATCGATTGCAGATCCAGGCTACGCCAAATTTGGTATCAGATTCAAATTCCAATCGCCGGAAGACAATCATCTCTCCCACATTCCCTCTCTCGTCACCCAGATCTCATCTCTCAATCCGACTTCCGAAACCTCTTCACCGAGACCTATTCCACCCACCTACCCAACTGCAAACCCAAACCAGTCTTTCACCCAAACCCTAAAATCAAAATCCGAACCATCCCACCATAACCCAAAGCCACCACCAACCCCAACCACCAAACCGAACACCCTAAACCCAATTTTCCCCATCCCTATCTCTGGTCCAAAATCCCAGCCACTGTTCCAAACAGCCATCATCATCAAATCGAGACCCCATCACCCTAAGCCAGTGTTTTGAAAAGCGAGAGGCGCATCAAATCGCTAAGGTCTCCTGGGGCCTAGGCGCTAAGGCACGAGGCGAGGCGCAGGCTTAATTGAAGCGAGGCGCACATTGTAGATAAAAAATATATATTTTGGTATAGATAGATAATTCACAAATTAGAGCAAAAAAAGAAGATGAATATTAGAAGGACTCTAAAAGTCATAAAGCATCCATCACTCTAAATGCTAAACATTCAACAAAAGTACAAAAGTGTGACACCATACATAAAACCACCACACAAAAATACTTCAAAGTCAAAGCAACAACACAAATGCTCCTAAGGAGGACCTAACAGTCATCCTCAACATCTACACCAAGTAAGTCATAATCTTGCCCTTCATCATTGGATTTATATCCATCCACGTCTTCCTCGTCCGTCTCCTCTGACTATTCCTCATCTACCAATTGAAGAACACTTGATGATCTAGTCACTCTTGGTGTTGCCCTTGTCCTTGAAGTTGATGTTGCTCTAGTTCTTTGACTACTTTCTCCAACTTCAGAAGCTGTAGCAACATCACCCCATGTCAAAATATCATCATCAAACACAAACTCATCATCTTCATCCAATTCTCTATCTATCCTCCCAAGCAACCACTCATTGCTTTCATCAATATTCTTCAAAGAAATGGGATCAAGTATGTCACGCATATCATATCGACGTTTCAGTGCTCTGTTTTACTTAACAAATACTAGATCATTGAGACGTTTTTGATCCAACCTATTTCTTTTTTTGCTATGAATCTGCAACAATTAAAAAAGATATTAAAATTTATATGTAGAGAAGAAAAATATTTTAAATTCATTAGACTTGATAAAAATATTCACATGCTCAAATACACTCCAATTCCGCTCACAACCAGATGAACTACACGTCAGGCTAAGAACCTTTATCGCAAATTTTTGCAAATTTGGGGTCTTGGAACCATATGCAGCCCACCATGCAGCTGTTTATTATAGGTAGTTAGCATAAATTTATGGGATAAATGGAAAAAATTAATTTTATAATATATTGGAATAAACTTATGGGAAAAAATAGTTTACCCAGTGCCGTTGTCGCCCTTTGCCTAATCGCCATAGGCAACCCAAATAAATTTTTAGCTTGCTTATAAATAGACAACTCTTGACTGATCTTATCTTGCACGTCAATATTTGGGACCAGCTTTGATATGCAATTATACAACCCGGCCATAACTTCATTATCGTGCTCAATATTGGGATTCAAATAAAAGTACTCTGGGTTCAAAAAATATCTAGCTGCATGCAAAGGACGACGCAATTGAACATCCCACCTTCTATCAATGATTTCAAAGATATTATTATATCTTTCTTCTTTTCCACCAAAAGCATTTGAAATGGCTTCTTTAGCCGATCCATAGCTTCATAAATGTATCCCATGGGAGGCTTTTTCTCACCATCAACCAATCTAAGTACACAAAGAAGTGGACCCGAGACCTTAAGGGCATAGACAACAGTGTTCCAAAATGAAGGCATTAACATAATTTGTGCAACCCTTTTACCCTATTGCTCCTTTGCCCATTTGCTTGTTGTCCATTCCTCTGAAGTAAACATCTTCCTCAAGTTGTTTTTTTGTTGATGAATCCTAGCTAAAGTGAGAAAGGCAGTTGCAAATCGGGTTTTTGCAGGCTTGATCAACTCTTTCATTTGTGTAAACCGCCTCATCATATTTAGCAAAGTTGGGCGGTTATAAATGAACCCATGTACCACAATAGCCCTTTCAAATGTTCTCTTGAGACTTGGTATCTTAAAAATGTCTTCCAACATCAAGTCCAAACAGTGGGCAGCACATGGTGTCCAATACAAGTGTGCAAACTTTGCCTCCAAAAACTTTCCTGTTAGAACCAAAACAAAGAAAGAGATAAAAAAAGAGTTTTAGATAACTGATTCTTTTAATACTACTAAATAAAAAACTTTTTTCCAATAACCACTAATTCTTACCCGCCAACACATTAGCTGCAGCGCTGTCTGTGACAATCTGGACCACATTAGCTTCTCCAATACGCTCCACAAACTTTTCAATTAGTTGAAACATTTTTTCTACATCCTTTGAGTAGCTAGAAGCGTCAATTGACTCCACAAACATGGTTCCTTTGGGACAATTCACTAAAAAATTAAGTAATGTCCTCCCTTTCTTGTCAGTCCACCCATCCATCATTATAGAACATCCATACTTTACCCAATCATCCCGGTGAGCCTTCATCAAATTATTAGTATGCTCTATCTCTTTTTTGAGGAGAGGAACTCGCACCTCATGGTAACTTGGTAGTTTCATACCAAGACCATATTGCCCAATAGCTTCAATCATAGGTCCAAAACTGTCACAATTAACTGCATTAAAAGGAATTCCAGCATCATACATCCACCTTGCAAATCTTATACATGCCCGCTCTCTTAATTCTTTTCTATACGGATCATTTGCATCAATTCTTGTTTGTTTTCCTTGGGCTTTTCGATTTTGCACAACAACGTCCGAATTGGGAGTGAAGAATACATCAATAGGCCCTTTTTGCTTTGGCTTTTTAGTTTTGGACACAGTGGAGAAAGTAGTACTTCCACGAGCACTAGAAACTTCACTACCATGAGCCAAGGGTCTTTTACCACGTTCAATGACCTCTACATCATCTTCTTCATCCTCTTCATATGCATTAGCCAATTCATCAAAATGAGGCAACATATTCATTTCTTCTTTTTCTTTCTTTTTCTTTGTCATGTTCTCTCTAAACTCTTCTCTAACTTCAGTTGGACATTTTGGACAAGCAGTAACATTCCTGAAACCCCCAGCAAGGTGTTGCTTGACCTGATAAACACCTCCATTTGATATTTTGCCACAAAATTTACATTTGAACCTATTAATATTTTGTGGATTTTCCAAATGTGCATACTGTCATGCTGGGTCCTTTCTACTACTACCTTCCGACGGCGTTGACATCTATAAACAGCTGCAGAAGTAGCAACAGAGATCACCAAAAAAAAAAAAAACTAGAATGCAGCAGCAGAACAAAAAGAAAAAAAAAAAAGCAAAAGAAACAGCTGCAGGAAATAAAAATAGCAGCAGAACAAAAAAACAAAAAGAACAAGCAGATTTACAGCAGCCAAAAAGAAAGCATGATCTGATTGATGAACAGGAAAACAAAAGAAAGAAAATCAGTGGCAGCAACAGCAATAGAAAGAAAACAACAGCAGCACAAGAAACAGCAGCAGCAGAACAAGAAAACAAAACACAAAAAAAAGCAGCAGAAAAAAAAAAAAAAAAAAAAGCAGCAGAAAAAAAATAAGCAGCAGCAATAGAGGTCACCAAAAAGCAGAAGCAACAGCAGAAAGAACACCGTCAAGACTAGCAACAGAGATCACCAAAACAAAAAAAAAAAAAAAAAAAAAACAGTAGCAGTTGAAGAAAAGAAAAGGAAAGAAACGAAACAAAAAGAAGTGCAGCAGTGAACATGACGTACCTGCGCAGCGATGTGAAGAAGCCGGAACGCCAGAAGTGCAGCTTCTTCCTCCTTCCTCTTCGTCTTCTTCTTCTTCTTCTTCTTCTTCTTCTTCTGCCGTTTCTCTCTTCTTCTTTTTTTTTAAGTTTCGTTTCTATCTTCTTTTTTTCCGTTTCGTTTCTTCTTCTTCCTCCTTCTCTTCGTCGTCGTCTTCTTCTTCTTCTTCTGCTTCTTCTGTTGCTCGTTTCTCTCTTTTTTTTTTCTTTTTCGTTTCGTTTTTTACCTAGGGCAAGAAGATATATGCTCTTCTGTGTTGGGCCAATTTCTAACTTAAGCCCATTGACCTGTTGGGCTGGACCGCTGGACCATTTTCTTTTTTTTGAAAATTTTAAGTTTTGGGCCTCATTGACTGAAGCCCACTAGGCACGCGCCTCGCGCCTGATTAAAAGGCGCGCACCTTGTGCGCCTTTATTGCGCCTCATTCACATTACCTCGCCCTAAGGGCTTTGAGGCGCTGCATGGTCGCCCGGCTGCGACTTGAGCCTAGGCGAGCGCCTAGGCGCGCCTTTAACAAGCCTGCCCTAAGCGGAACACCGACGCACCAAACTCACCTGTCGTTGGCCAAAATCCCATCCACGGTTCCAAACACCCATCATCAAACCAAGACCCCATCACCCTAAGCCGAACACCACCGCACCAAAGATACTTGTCGTTTGACCCTCTCTCCATCCCCATCTCACCGAAACCCTCACCCACCCCATCTTGTCACCGTAAAAACCCCAACAGCCCCCAACCGAACCAATTCCGAGGACTAAAGCCTACCCCTACTCCTCACCCGAACCCCAGTTGAACTCCAAACCCTCTGTCCAATAGCCCAACCCAGTAGAAGGAAAAAAAAAAAAGACGAAAGAGACCAAGAAAAGAAGAGATCAAAGTTGAGAGAGTACCTGGCACCATTGCTCGTCTTCACTACCCCTTCATCGCGTCCAGCATCCAACAACCAGCGGCAACAGTGAACAGCCTTTGCTTCGTCGCTCTCGCCCTCTGCTTCCATCACCCAACCCAGCCACTCCCCTTCATTTTCTCCAAGTCAAAAAAGAAAATAAGGGGCCGCCCAACTTCTCTATTATCTTCTTTCTGTATGAGAACCTAGGCAGAAACAAAGGAACCTCCCAAGTGCCATTCTTCTGCACGATGTAATCAGAGCGTGCAGTCGGGTCTGACTTGTAACTAGCTCAAATTGAGCCCACTAGCAGTATAACATAGAAACCCTCCTCATCAATGGCTACCCACACTGGACAAATTTTTCGTGGAAGATTCATCAATATTCATCGCAACAACTACATAAAAGACCTATATGAGAGAGTCGAAGTCTTACAAAACACAGTACGTGAACTTAGTAAGGCTACCTCTAACCCTAATTGTGAATCTTCCAGCACTTCTGTCCCACAACCTCGGCAACGACAGTTGGATAATATTCCCCGTATATCAGTCCAAGAATTCCTTTAATGTCTCTTTGATGCAAGGGACGCTGAAGGCATACCACAAGGCCCAGGCCAAGATGATCTCTCTCAGAAAATGAAATTAGAGGTTGCTGATTTTTCTAGGCCAAAATGCTCTCTCTCAGAAAATGAAATTAGAGGTTGCTGATTTTTCTAGGCAAGGTGATGCTCGAGCCTTTCTTGACTGGTGTACTTCAATTGAGGATTATTTCACTTGGTACCACATCGAAAATCCTCAACGAGTAACTTTCATCAAGATGAGACTACAAGGTCCTGCTAGAATTTGGTGGAAAAATATTGATGGCCACAATGTACATATGGGCTAGGGAAATTATGAGATTGGAAGACAAATTTTTGCCATCTGATTACATTGACTCATTCCAAAGAGAGCTTATCAATATTCAGCAAGGCTCCATGACCATAGATGAATACACTCAAAAGTTCCATGAGCTTTGTATTCGATGCAAAACTAATGAAGATGATCGCATGATGATCACCCGTTATCGGGAAAGATTGCGCCAGATATACAGAGAAAGTTGGCAATATTTGACATTACCAATATTGATGAAATCTCTAGCAAGCGCGCGTCGGGTCAGCAAACTGGATGACGCTTTGATACCCATGCCAGGGAGTCTTTCTATAAAAAAAGGGTCCAAATTCTACTTCAATTGGGCCCCACAACAAAGGTTCTGACCACCTTCAGACCAACCATAGAACCAGTTTCAAAGGCAGCAACAAGCTCCACCACAAGGTCAACATAATGCTCAGCACAATCAGAAATGGAAAACAAATCAGAATAATGCTAGAGGAACTGGGATAGCAGCCAAGCGAGATATTGTATGTCACTCATACAAGCAGCGAGGATATTATGCTAAAGAATGTCCACACAGATTTCAGCATTTTGAAGGTGAACCTTATGATGATGAACAGTATGATGAGAAAATCGAGATGGAGCAACCTGATGTAAAACCTCCACCAGAGCCATAATTACCACTTGAGGTATTCACAGTCGATAAGGAAAGCCTGTTACTTGTCCTTCACCGGCATCTTTTAGTTGCAGATGGTACCGATGAAGTTGATGAAAATCAACTGCCGATTTTCAAAACAAGAATCACTTGTAAACAAAAAGCTTGCAATGCCATCTTTGATGGCGGAAGCGCTATGAATGTCATATCTAAAGAAGCAGTTGATAAACTTCAATTGCCAACTATGAAGCACCCGAGAGCCCATTCAAACATGCTGAACTCAAGAAACAAGGTTACGATCTTCCCAGGGATATATTCGGGAAAGCCTTAGTCCATGTGCAGCACCCGCTCTCCTTATACCAAAGAAGGATGGAAGTTGGCGTATGTGCATGGATAGTCGTGCCATTAATAAAATCACTGCAAAGTATCGCTTCCCTATCCCTAAACTTGATAACATGCTTTAATCTTATGACTAGTGCTTCTGTTTTTTTCTAATATTGATCTTCATAATGGAAATCATCAAATAAGAATTAGATCAACTGATGAATGGAAGACAGCCTTTAAAACTAAATATGGGCTTTATGAATGGCCGGTTATGCCTTTTGGTCTTGCTAATGCTCCTGGCACATTCAAGCGTGTTATGAATCAATTGTTGAAACATTTTATTGGAAAGTTTGTTGTTGTTTATCTCGATGATATATTGATTTAGAGTAAATCAAGAAAGGAGCATCTTGATCACTTGAAAAGCATATTTCAACTACTTCGCCGGGAACTCTTTTATGTTAATATGAAGAAGTGTACTTTTATAAGCAATTATGTGGTTTCTATTGGCTTTGGTGTCTCTTCGAAGGTGGTATTGAAAAATGGATCCATCCAAGGTTCAAGCTATTCTCGATTGGCCTACTCCAACAACTCTCACTCAAGTTTGTAGTTTTCACGGGCTTGCTACTTTTTATAAGTTCATTCGAGATTTCAGCAGTATTATGGCTCTCATCACTGACTGTATGAAAAAAGGAGAATTTAAATGGATAAGTGAAGTAAATAGAGGTTTTGAAGAAATCAAGCGCAAGGTCACAAAAGCCCCTATTTTGCGACTTCCAGATTTTGACAGTCTTTGAAGTTGCTTGTTATGCTTGTCATGTCGGCATTGGAGGATTTCTTAGCCAAGAAGGTCACCCAATTGCAATTTTTAGTGAGAAGCTCCCTGATGCCAAACGCAATCTATGATCTAGAATTCTACACTCTTGTTCAAGCATTGCAACATTGGTGTCATTACTTGATTGGAAAAGATTTCTTCATATCTTTAGATCACAAGGCATTGAAACATCTTCAATCTCAACAGCATGTGAGTGATCGTCGAATTAAAGGGACCTCTTACCTTCAAGAATCACATTCAGTCTCCATCATAAAGCCAGCAAAGAAAATATGGGTTGTTGCATTAAGTCGTGATAGGTGCTTGATTGTTTACAATTTGAGCCCTAATACTTAGTTTATCTTATGCTAGTTATAGATGTTTTATTTGATTTTACATAGTCTTTGTTAATTTTTATGCAAAGTTAAAATGGAGCAAACAGAGAAGAATTCATGAAGACATGATGGGCGTGAATCATCAAGAAGGACCAAGGTGGGTTCCATCCAAGATGTTTCAGATTTCAAGATTACTTTCTAATTCCTTGGACAACTTATAATTCAAATCGAAGAAGGAAAGAATTGGAGAAAGAAAGCATAATCAAAGAAGAAAAGCGAAAGAAAGAAGAAAAAGGAAGAAACCCAATCTTGGGTTACACGCCCAAAGGGGGCCCACATCCATTGAAAAAAGTAGAATTTCAGAAATTAGAAAGTCTTATTCAAGTTAAAAGTGGAGTTCAAGAATGGAGAAAAACAAGGAGAAAAAGAAGGAAAGTTAAAGGAAGAGTTCAAGCCAAGATAGAAGTCCAAAAGGGTGGGGTCCCACACTCAAGTTGCACACACCAAATAGGGCCCACTTTTATGTTAAAAGTTCAGATTTAATCTCTTGCAATTAAATCTCAGATTTGTGGGTCCATGTGAAGAAGTTTTTAATAGATACAAGTGGGACCAGATTTAGAAAGTTTTTCTAAATAAGAGAGAAGACACCTTATTCAATCTAATTAGGAAACATAATTATAAAGAAAGTTGGAGATCTATTTCTACACGGAAACCAAGTATTAAGAGGGCTGTTGCAAGACTTATAAAAGGCATATTAGGGGGTGGACGTCCAACACACCATCAGCCAAAAACCAGCCATTATCCAGCCACAATCATTCCATAAAGACAGCCGCCGTACAGCACCTTTGGAGCATACTTTGGAGAACTTTTGGAGAGCATTTTGGAGCGAGGAAGAGAGGAACAAGCTGCTGGCCGTCTACTTCATCTTCTTCAATCTTCTAGTTTTCTTCTTATGACTCTATTCTCTAGTTTATTTTTCATCAAAGACGTGAGTAGCTAAACTTTTTAGGGCTAGGGTGTAATTGAAACCCTAGCCTAGTCTATGTAGTCTCTTTTGGCATCTTTTAATTCAGATTTCAGTCTTATTAGTTGAGATTCTAAACCATGTTATTAATTGATGAGTTGTGTATATGCCATGCCAACCGTGCTATGTTCAATTAATTTTAAGAGTAGCTAACTTACTTTCGATTGATCTTGATGTTATTATCTAGGGTTTAGAACCATGAATAATTTAAGTATATGCCATGCTTAGACTCATGCATTTATCTTTCTCATTGTTTTATGCATTATGTTTTTTCTGACTAGGACATATGCCATGCTTATTTTTTGCATCATAATAAACAATTCATGTAGTATGCCACTCATGAATTAGGTTTAGGAGAATAGTAATCTAGATGCATATGTCATGGTCTAGGTTGACAGATGTCACTAATAAATTCAGATTTTTTATTAAAAGATAATAAATGACATGCATAGGATTGGTTAGGGGAGTAGATGAAACCCTAGTTCATTCATTATTACTGTTTTTTCAATTCTAATACTAGTTGTGTGCTTTAGATTACTTTCCATTTAGCTTTTGATAGTTTAATTTACTATTTTTAATAGTTTAATTCAACCTTTCATCATTCAATTGTTTCTTTTAATATTCTAATATTTAGTTGCTTTTGACATTGTTTTATCACAAGTCTTCGTGGGATCGACCTCGTACTTACAATTCACTACACTACATAGTGATCTTGTGCGCTTGCGAGTTTTAATTATGTGCATACTAGTAGACTTATTTCTAGGTTGCTTGGTGAATACCAAGCCATCAAAAACATCTCCTCCCTACTATGGCAATCATTGTACTAGGTTTTGATCAAACAAAGCGGGAGTATACAGATGACAAGGATTTTGGCACAATCTATTCGTATCTTCTTAATGGTGACCAAGACAAGCAGCCTCATTACAGCATACATGATGGATTCTTATTCAAGGGTAACAAACTTTACCATCCTGCTACCTCAATTCGAAAACATGTTGTTCGTGAATTACATTCAGGAGGTTGTAGTGGTCACTTGGGACGTGATAAGACACTTTCCCTTGTGGATTAACGTTTTTATTGGCCGTGCATGAGAGTTAATGTTATCAGCATTTGCGAAAGATGTTGCACCTGTCAGTTGGCTAAATGTAACAAAAAGAATACTGGGTTATATCTGCCATTACATATTCCTAATGCACCATGGGAAGATATTTGTATAAGGACTTCCAAAGACTACACGAAAAGTTGATTCCATCTTCGTTATTGTTGATCGTTTTTCTAAAATGGCACATTTTATTCCATGCAACAACATGGTGGATGCTTAAAAGGTAGCTCAATTATTCTTCAATTGCTCTTGTGGATGATCGCTTTTATTGGCCGCGCATGAGTTAATGTTATCAGCATTTGTGAAAGATGCCGAGCCTATCATTTGGCTAAATATAATAAAAAGAATATTGGGTTATATCAGCCATTGCCCATTCCTAATGCACCATGGGAAGATATTTGTGTTAGGACTTCCAAAGACGGCACGAAAAGTTGATTCCATCTTCGTTGTTGTTGATCGGTTTTTCTAAAATGGCACATTTTATTCCATGCAACAACACAGTGGATGCTTACAAGGTAGCTCAATTATTTTTCAAGGAAGTTGTCCATCTTCATGGCCTTCCCAAGATAATCGTCTCATATCGTGACACCAAGTTTATGAGTCACTTCTGGAAGACTTTGTGGATGACAGCAAAGACAAAGCTTCATTTCTCTACTGCTCATGATCCACAGACTGATGGACAAACCGAGGTTGTTAATCGAAGCATTGGACAACTGTAACGATGCCTTGTACGTGATCATATCACTATATGGGATCAAGCTCTACCTATGGCTGAATTTACTTACAAACAATTCAATCAATCGCTCCACAGGCATCTCACCCTTTGAAGCAGTCATGATGCAATCCTAGGGTTAGGATGCAAGTGCCTAGGCACAATTGGGTTCCTACGGGAACAATCACACGATGAAGAAACAGTCTCCAACGAAAAATCCACACAGGGAATTCTATTAATCAATTCTGAACTCTGAGATCATTGATCTCTACAATGCTATATTTATAATAAAAGAAACTTAAGCCCTAAGAAATCAATCCTAATCAAACTAAGAAACCAAATAATAATCCTACCAAAATTAGAAACTATTCCTAAACACAACTTCTAAAATAAATATTAGAGATTAATAATAATTGATAAATCACAATGGTACGGGTCCCACATGTGGACCACACCTCTTGTTGCAATAACGTGGAATTGCTGCTGCATCATTCTCCCCGGGTTGGAAAAGAGTTCGACCTCGAACTCGGCTCTTCTTCTTGACGTTACTTCTGTAGATAGTGTGTACGTGAAGTGCATCCTTGGTGAGATGAGAACTGGACCCATGCTTTGGTGGTGTCGGCTTCATAGGACGGAGTATGACTTGCTTTTCACCATGCATAAATGTGTATGTGTTGTCACGCATGCCATTAGTGCCATTCTTGTCATACATCCATGGACGACCCAACAAGATATCACAACTATCCATGGGTATCACATTACACCAAATTGTATCTATATAATCTGCACCAATGGAAAAGGTAACTGGACATGCATATCGAACTTGCACTTCATCACCTGTCATTAACCATCTAGCAAAATAGGGACGATGATGCTTCCGAACTGTCAACTGTAAGCGATCCACAAAAGCTTGAGAGATGAGATTCTGACAACTGCCTCCATCAATGACGACTGTGCATTCTTTACCATTAACTTGTCCTTTGGAACGGAAAATGTTTTCTCGCAGCCATTTTTTCTCAGTAGTTGATGTTGGTTCTTGGATGACCATGAGAGACTCAAGGCCCTCCTCAGGAAGACAATCCACAATTTCCACTGTATCAGTCTCTTTAGGCTCTTCTGGAGTATCTGTCACATCACTTTCATTCTCAATGAGGTTGAGACGTTTTGGACATTCTGCTACACGATGCCCTTGTTGTTTACAATTAAAACATGTGAGCCTATTTTGTCCCTCGGGCTTGTTGAAAACTTTCTCCGACGATGTATTCGGTTTAGAACTGGAGAAATTCTTCTGCATACCCCATTTAGCTGCATTAAATTTTTGGGCTTGATGATTTGCAATTCCCTCAGCCTTGATAGCATGCTGAATAATCTCATCAACATTATCGAAATGCTTGAATGTGAGGATATCTTGAATATCAAGTGTAAGCCCATTAAAGTATCTGTCAACTAAGATCTCATCATCTTCATTCAAACCACAGCGGGCTTGCATAGTCATAAATTCCTCAGAATACTCAACAACTGTCTTGGATCCTTGTTTCAAGTATTGAAAACGTGAACGCAGATCTCTGGAGTAATTGACAGGCAGGAATTTCTGCTTCAACAGATTTTTCATCTCAGCCCAAGTGTCAACAGGGTCAATTTGTTGATATCTCCTCTTCTTTTGCAACTCGGCCCACCATATTGCAGCATAATTGCGAAATCGAGTTGCCACCAGTGTAATTTTATGACCATCCGTCATTGGTTTATGTGCAAAAATATTTTCAACACACACTAACCAATCTAAGAACTCATCTGGTTTCAACTTCCCATCATATTCAGGAATCACAAGTTTTATACCCAAATCTCGATCAACATTTACTACATGTGGATCTCGTTGATTCCGATTATGTCCTCCATTATTTGGATGATCATCCTCACGCCGATTAGTTTCTAAAGTAGTTAATCGGGTTTCAATCCTTGCAAGAGTGTCTTGCATTTGAACCATCATTGCAGACAGTTGATTAACATTTGCTGATAATTCCGCAACAGTTCCTCTCAAATCTTCATCATTATGAGGAAGATTCCACTTCTACCTGCTTCTTGGGAGGCATTTTTGTTTAATGGGAATTTAAAATTTGTGACCGACCTGATGTGTAGATCCGCTCACTGTGATCACAATGATGAAAACGGATCGAAAATCTGACGGTGGATGGGTCCGGTATCGCGGAAAGAAGATCCTACCGTTGATCCGAGGCTGCTGATGTAGATATTGTAACTCTGATTTTTGGAAAAAAAATTGATGGGTCCACCAATTCTGACCTGAACTAAACTTGTATTGAGACGAGGCCCACAAAACTTGTGCTAAAGCTAGGCCCAAAATCAACTTAGTAAGACTGCTTCAATATGCACAGTGAAGTAAAGAAAGTATCCTCTTTTTCTCCTCGGGGTCTGTGCACAGAGAAAAACAAAAGCAGAAGAACGAATGGAATTTCGAAGCTTACTGCTTGGAGAAGAAAACGGAGGAGACGAGGGGAGAGGTTGAGGCTGGAGAGAACGGCTGCTGCGACGACTCCGAGGTGCTGGTGCTGCTTGGAGCTGGCGCTGTGAAGATGCGAAGCAGTGCTGGCTGAGAAAAGCAAAGGGAGAGCGTTGCGTTGCTGATCGTTGCAGATGAAGATCGATAGGTGCCAGGTATGTCCTCTCAACACAGCCTTCTTCTTCCCTTCTTCTATGCTTTTTTTTTTTTTTTTTTTTTTTTTTTTTTTTTTTTTTGCTGGGTGGGGTTTCGACTAGGCAAAGGGTGGGTTATGGCAGATTTGATATTAGGTTGATGGAGATGGGGTGCAGTGGTGAGATTTAGGGTTTTTGCAGGGGGTCGGGTGCAGGTCTGGGGTTGGGGTTTCAGTTTGGGATTGGGGTTATTGGGTTTTGCTAGAGGGTGCGAGGGCTCTGGGCAGCGGGTGGGGTCCGAAAGGAAGAGGTGAGTTGGGGAGGTTTGTCGCAGGGGACTAACGAAGGGCCTGGGTTTCGGTCAATGGTTGCCCGAGGAAGGACATGAAGGTTCTGTGAATGGGTTATGGGCAGCGGGTGGGGTTCGGGCAAAGAACAGGCTCGACAGGGAGTGGTGATGAGGATTAAGGGAATTGGACAGGATGAGGCTAGAATGATGAACGGAAGGAGGGATAGGGGTAACACACCGACGATTGAGGGATCGTTCGGCTCTGATACCAATTGATGCAATCCTAGGGTTAGGATGCAAGTGCCTGGGCACAATTGGGTTCTCACGGGAACAATCACACGATGAAGAAACAGTCTCCAACGAAAAATCCACACAGGGAATTCTATTAATCAATTCTGAACTCTGAGATCATTGATCTCTACAATGCTCTATTTATAATAAAAGAAACTTAAGCCCTAAGAAATCAATCCTAATCAAACTAAGAAACCAAATAATAATCCTACCAAAATTAGAAACTATTCCTAAACACAACTTCTTAAATAAAAATTAGAAATTAATAATAATTGATAAATCACAATGGTACGGGTCCCACATGTGGACCACACCTCTTGTTGCGTGGAATTGCTGCTGCATCAAGTCACAAGTGTTAACCGCTGTTGCCTATTGATCTTGTCTCATTGCCTCTTGAAGCGCACCCTAGTGATGAAGCAGATAACTTCATCAAAAAAAAAAAATGCAGCAAATACATGATGATGTTCGACGACATATTGCCACTAGCAATGACAGTTACAAGGCTCATGCTGACAAACGTTGTTGTTTCCTAGAGTTTTCTAAAGCAGACATGGTTATGGTTCGTATCCATCCCAAAAGATTACCACCAGGAGCTAACAAAAAGTTCCATCTGAGAAATACATATCCATTCGAAGTGTTGAAGAAGCTCATTTCCAATGCCTATACTCTAGAGTTACCATCAAACCTTGGTATCAATCTCATATTCAATGTTGCAAATGTCACTTTCTATCATGGGCATGACAACGAGGAAGATTATGAAGAACAAGCCATTACATTACCAGTTGTTCCTCCACCGACAGATAAAATCATTGATGTTCTCGATGATCAGATTGTTTCTACTCGTGAAGGAGGACTCCAGAAGTTCCTTGTCCGTTGGCAGAACCGCCCAATCTCTGATGCATGGATTTCTACTACTGACTTCAGACGCCTGTATCCATATCTCTATCAACGTTATCAAGCTATTAACTCATTGGAGTCAAGTTTTTCAAGCCGGGGAGAGTTGATGCAATACAGAAGCCCAAAAGAGCTCCTAGGCCCACATGATGGACCCAACCATCCAACCCAGTCCTTTGGGTTCAGCCCACAACCCAATTGGCCGAGAAACTACTGTGGCATGCTATTTTTATCTTGAGTTTATTTCCTTGTTTAATTAGGGAATTGTTTCTACTTTTATTGTTAATTAGGATTAGTAGCATTCTATTTAGGATTCTTCATGGCTAATAATACTACTCAATATATAGAGGAGCCCTTCATTGTAATTGGGCATGCTTATTCCAAGTTAATAAAAGATTTATGAGTTTCTTCAGTTAATGGAATGTTTTATGGCTTTGCTCGTGCCCTAGTGGCTGGAATCCATCTTGGATTCAATCAATCCCTCGGGAGATTGATCTTACACATCTATCGCAGATCCGGACCGCACTAAACGGTCAAGATGTGCCTAAAATAGATGCCCAGATAAATTACAATTGTTCTGAATTAAATGGGAAAGCATATCAGAATATTAACGACCCATTTAAAGCATCTAATGAAGCCAATCCACACCCAATTAGGCCCAACAATCCTTAAACAAGCAACTACACGCGCTTGGGCTTGGACTTATTTGAACCGAGCGCAAATTAGACCCAACCAAGCTGAGACACCCACCAAACAGGTCATCTGGATCTGACGAACAGCTATCAGCATCCAGCTGGTCCCATAAGAGCAGAAAGTGGGGCCCACAATCCATAAAACCCTTTTCACCAAAGAACAACCTGAGCAGCATGCACAGGTCATTGATAAGTTTTGGCCCTTCTGAGCTGTATTTTTTCATTATTTGGTTATGTAATGTTTAGGACTTTCATAATTAGGGTCTCTATTGGTTAGGTTTCTTGATAGATGGATGTGTTCTAAAGTACACTTTTATGGTCTTTACGCCTCTTACATATGCTATGTAAGTAATCATGGCTCCAATCACGGTCATGGTCGCCATTTCGATTGACCTTGAAAAATGATACATCGCGCTTCGTGTCCAGTAGCAGCATGCATGCTTTTCGACCCCAAAAAACTATATAAAAATACCCAAAATATTGAAAAATTCTAGAAAACAACAATTTATTTATTTTTTCACTTATACACACTATAAACCAAAATTTCAGTCCGTCTTAAGTCATAACATCATGTATCATTGTTTAATCATTAAACGTTAAATATAAGATTTTCTTCTCTAGAAAAGGATGGTCAAGTCATTAAGATTCCCCATATTGATTTCATCTTTGGGGATAAGCTATTGATGTTTGAACATTGTTATCCACTGGTACGAAGCTAGCAACTAATACTTTCGATGGCCAGATCACAAGCCAATGCTGGATTCAAACACCAGAAGAAGCCATGCCTCCATTCTCCTTTTACATGGATGAAAAGATCAAGCCAAGCCTCTAAGCCTTGTGAAGGAAACAAAGATCAACCAGCAAATCAAGGATTCATACGTTGGATTTTCAATCCTCGAGGGTGTCTACAGAACTCAAGGTCGAGTTCTCTCTAAGAAGGGGAGAGTTGATGCAAGACAAACACGTAGTCCCCATGGGTCAACCTACCAATGGGCCCAGCCCATTCATTTTATTCTATTTTTTATGTTATTTAGAGTTAGCTTAATTTATTTTAATGGTTTGTGTTTTAGTTTATTTAAATTCAGAAGTTCTAATCCAGGCCACCGATGTTTTGGATGGTCTAGATTATTTCTAGGTTTTCTCTTTTTCCTATATAAGCATTGTATATATGGTTTTAAATTCCGGACAAAACCGGGTCGACTAGCAAGCCTGACCGGAACAAAACAGGGCCCGGTTTTCCGGTTTACCAATATTCCGAAATAAAAATGTTAATATATTATAAACTATATCATATTGCAAAATTGTATGTATAGCTCAACTAGTGAGGACGTTTGCGCGTGTAAACTCACTAATCGTGAGTTTGATTCCCTTCCAGTGACTATATTTTTAGAATCTTGATTTAATCTCTTATATTTCATATATTAATAAAAGTTTACTTAAACATACATTTCTTGTATTAATAAAAATATTTTTTTAACTAATTTACCTCTAAGAAAATGACCTCTCACTTGAATAAAAAGATAACTTTGTCTCTTAAAAAGTAATAGTTATATGTTACACTGTCAGCAACTCAATGCTCAGCCATACTACATATCACTATATTTAGATTGGATACTTGTTAAATAGCTCAATTTTCACATTTTTACTAGCTTTTTATAATTTTCTATTTTTCCAATTTTATTTAGATTTTTTTGATATTTAAGACCGGCGCAACCGTACCGGTCAAGTAAGGCCGACACAGTCAATACTGACTCTTTCCCAGTCCTAACCGGCACCGGAATTTCAAACCATGATTATAAAGCCTTTTGGCTCCTCATCTAATGATTAATAAAAAAAAATTGAGTGATTTGGGATTTCCTGAGCTCTCTCTTCTTCCTCGCCCGCGATGGAGAGTTTGGAGTGAGGTCAATTTCTAGGCAAAAGCCTGACCTATCCCTTCCGCCATCTATCTCTAAGTCTCCTTCTCTACCTGGCCCACATCAGGTACCCTGCTCCGTATCAACAGCTTTCATGTTAATGGGAATGCTTTTGATTTTGTGCGTACTCTGACATCTTGTCAAATTATCATGTTCAAATTTATGCTAGTTAATGGTATCACACACGCTTCCGCTGAATCACCGAAATGTAATGATTCGAGAGATCTTAAATTGATCGTTCTCATGCGAGGAATCCTGTGGGTAACATCACACATGGGGATTTTACTATGGATTATTGTGCAACATGGTAATCCCCATGGATCGCGGCCCTAAATCGTAGTTTGCCAATTGGGGTCGTGACAAATGTCAAGTTCCATCTCCTTCTTTATCAATCGGTGACAGTGAGCTCAAAGACTGAACTGTGCCAAATTTCAGACAGCTTTTATTAATCATCTCCTTCAAAATCTCCATTAATTCCCCCAATCTACCACAATCTTCTCAAAGGTCATTTTATCCAAAGCACGCAAAGGAACCCCAAAACACCTTATCCACACACTCCTTGAGAAAGAGTCGTTATTTGGAATCCATCAACCCAGGGAAACAAACAATGATGTGATCTCCTTATCATATTTCACAATAGCCTTCCATGCTGCTTCGAAATCTTTAAAGGAAATGAGAACCTCCAATTCCCCTAATGTCACCAGCTGCATGGCACCTAATTTTTCGCGAGCTCCACATAAGCTTCCCACTTGAGTGATGCGGAATGGGCCATAAGTGGTCCCGCCCAAGAAGTTAAGGAATTATTTGGTTTATTTTTATTATTAGTAGTTTCTTAATTGTATCCTAACTAGGATTAGGACTCCATTTTAATTACTTTCCTTGTTTAGAATGATTTCTTAGGCTCTAAGTTTTGTCCATCCTATATATATGACATCAAGGATGAAAATAGCGGTAGCGGCGGGCAAAGCGGGTGCTACATAGTGTAGCGGTGTGTTTTGAAAAAAAATGTCGAAAAATCTTGAAAAAGTTCACTTGGAAAATGATATATCTATATATATATATATTTTTTTTTTTTTTTTTTGCAAAAGTAACTATGATAAGGGGGCGTAACGGCCCCCTCATTGTATGAGGTCCTCTATTGCTGACAATATTTGATCTATCTATCTACATATATTCACAAGTGACAAAATGCTTATAATGAAACACTGCATAAATAAGCAATTTTAGCAAAATTGCACAACATATTTGGTAAGTGTTATTTTTACTATTAGAGTGAAAATTGGCTATGGCTCCTTTCGTGTTATAGTAAAATTAGGCCACGGCCCTATTTCCTATTAGATAAGATTTGGTCAGGCCCATATTTATTAGAGTGAGATTTGGTCATGGCCCATATCTATTAGAGTCAAATTTGGCTATGCCAATTTTCAATTAAAGTGTTATTTGGCCAGGTCTATTTTCAATTAGACTGAAATTTAATTAAGGCTTGATTTCGGTTAGAGTGAAACTTAATTAAGGCCTACTTTCAATTAGAGTGAAATTTAACTAAGGCCTATTTTTAATTAGTGTGAAATTTAATTTAGTCCTACTTTCAGCTAAAATGAAATTTAATTAAGCCCCTTTTTTTTATTATAGTGATTAATGAATAGGATTAGTAATGCAAGATATTTTGCTAATCTCGTTAGTACTGAGCGAGATCGTAAGTGGGTAGGCCCATAGAAGCATGTAAAAGACTGAGATTCATCCTAGGTAGGCCCATAGAAGCATGTAATAGACCAAGAAAACCAAAGAGGCCTTTCCAAACCCTATTTCATTCTTCAGATAAAAGATCGAGAAAACCAGAAGGGCTTTCCAAACCCTATTTCACATTTTGCTATAAATGTCGGCATTGAGAAAGGCAAAAAGAAGGAAAGGAAGGGAGGAGAAGAAAATAAGAAAAAAAAAAATAGAAACAAAGAGAGAAGAAAGCTACTGTTGCCAGACGGTGGCACTGCTCCTGTCAAGCGGTGTTACTGCTGTTACTGCCGGATGGTTGTGATGCTGCTGTTGCTAGATGGCCGTGGTGGATCAGCTGCTCCAGGTATGCCCTTTTCTTTTTTCTATTTTCTTTTTTTTTTCGTTTTTTGTTTTTTCTTTCTTTCTGTTTGGACTTCCTCTCTTTCTTTTATTTTTTTTCCATTGGCGTTCTACTTCCACCCACCCAACGAATGAATTTTTTTTCCCAATGCAGCGGTTTGTAGCGGCCAATACATATATGTAGCGATTTGTATCGGCCGCCACGGGGCTGCCACAATTGAGAGCGCCAATAAACTGCATTTATCGTAGCGGCCACTACTGCTACGCCTGATATATCGGCCGCTATGCTACTTAGTGCCCGATATTTTCATCCTAGTATGGCATTGTAGAGATGGAAATCTCAGACTTGATTATTGAATAGAATCGTGGCTTTTCCCTCAGAGAGGTGCATCCTCGTGTTGAAGTCTCAACGGAGATAATTTGAAGTGTCTGCATCAGTTGTATCAGAGCAAAAATCCACATCGCTCCAATCACTCTCCAGCCTCCGATAGAAGCGAAGCCTATCCATCCATACCCCTATCCCACGGTCATCCGTTCCTTCACCGTCCCCTCAAGTCCCAAACCGTCACCATTCTTAAATCCCCATCTTCCACCTCTGCCAAAAAATTATCTTGAAACCCCACCTCAATTAACAGAAACTGTAAGTCATCGAAACCTAAAATCCACATCCCACCCCCCCCCCCCCCCCCCCCCCGGCTTATAGCCTACGCTCCCAACCGAGTCACCCCCACCTTCCATTCATCAAAATCCAACCCATGCATGCAGCCAAAAAAAAAAAAACAAAAAAGGAAGAAGAAAAAAAAGAAGGAAGAAAAGACAGAAGCATAGAATTGAAGAAAATAAAAGGAAGCAGAAAGCAGTGGCAAAGAGGGCATACCTGGCACTAAAGACGCCTGCCCCAGCATTCACCGCGTAGCATGGTATAGATCTACATCGTCATCGTTGTCTGCTTCCGCCAAGAACACAGCGCCAATAGCAGTTATCAGTTGTTACGTCTTCGTCGCCACAGTCGTTAGTAGCATCATTGACCCACCCACACTTCCTCCACCATCTTTGTAGGTCATCGAGCTTCTTCCCCTTTTTTCTACCATCATTGAAACACAAGCAGGAAAGGGAGAAAGGGTTTCATACCCTTTCTTCGTTGGCACATCGACCGAGGAAAAATATGCAACACACGTCCCTCCTGTGAAACGTGCCAATCAAGTGCTTGGAATAAGTGACTTAGTGCAGAGTTATGTTCCAGGTTTGTTTCAGGTTACAGTTCGACCCAACCAACGCCATAGCAGATCCAATAATCGTAGCAGTACATTCCCTGCTGACCAGATCCAAATGAGCTTTGACCAAATCAACGGTTGAATATTCTTTTCGCGATTGTGGGGCCATTCCCCGTCAGATCTCAAATCCGTTTTCACCTACACGATTGTGAAGAGCAGATCTACCCATCAGGTCAGTCACATTTTTTTTTATTGCATTAAAAAGACATGGTGGTTCATAAGAAGAAGGTAGAAGTTGAGACTTCCTCCACAAACATGGAGGATTTGTCGGGAACCGTTGCGGAGTTATCAAAAAATGTTAAATTAACTATCTGCAATGATGGTTCAAATCCAAGAGACTCTTGCAAGAATGGAAACGCGATTAGCCAATTTGGAAAATAATCAGCGTGAGGATATTCACCGAGATGATGGAGGGCATAATCGGAATCAACAAGATTCATAGGCAGTCAATGTTGATCGAGATTTGAGAATTAAACTCGTGATTCCCGAATATGGTGGAAAATTAAAGCTAGATAATTCATGCATTGGTTAGTGTTTGTGGAAAATATTTTTGCACGCAAGCCAATGATGGATGGTCATAAAGTCACCCTAGTGGCAACTCGATTTCGCAATTATACTGCGATTTGGTGGGCCAAGTTGCAAAAGAAGAGAAGGAATCAAAACATTGACCCCGTTGAAACAGAGATCGAGATGAAAAATCTATTAAAGTAAAAGTTTCTTCTTGTCAACTATTCTAGAGATCTACATTCAAGCTTTCAAGACTTAAAACAAGGGTCCAAAACTATTGTTGAATATTCTGAGTTCCTGACCGTGCAAGCTTGTTGTGGCTTAAATGATGATGATGATGTGTTGGTTGATCGATATTTTCATGGGCTGAGAATTGTTATACAACATATCCTCACATTCAAAAAATTTGATAATGTTGATGAGATCATCCAGCATGCCATCAAGGCCGAAGACATTGTAAACTACCCGGCCCGCAAATTTAGAGTCTAAATGGCCTGCACAAAAAGCCCCATCAAAGCCAGATTCTAATCAAGCGCTAGTTCCTCACAAACGTTTTCCTCCAAGTTTGAAGACAGAGTGGGTTCACATGTTTTCATTTTAAGCAAAAGGGGCACCATTCGTTTGAATGTTCAAAGCGAGTTAACTTAATGGAAGGTGCGCACGATGAACCGAAAACACAAAATGATCCTAAAGATTAAGATTCGGAGGAAGTGGAAGATATAGAAGCCGAAATGTGAAGCTCTCTTGGTCCTCCAGGAGTCTACACCCACTGTTGAGAAGAGATGGTTACGGAAAACTATTTTTTGTTCCACAGATACAATTCATGGGCAAAAAAGTATAGTTGTGATTCATGGTGGAAGTTGTGAAATTATCATCTCCTAAACTCTTGCTGATCGCTTGAAGCTGAAGGTTTACGAGCATGATCATCCATACTTTGTCGAATGGCTAATGACAGGTGATAAAGCGCAAGTGCGACATACATGTCAGGCTACTTTTGCAGTTGGTGATGATTACAAAGATACAAATTGGTGCGATGTGCAACCAATGGATAGTGGAGATATCCTATTGGGTCGCCCATGCATGTATGACAAGAATGGCACTCATGTGATGCACGACAACACGTACACATCCATGCACGGTGAAAAGGAAGTTACACTCTATCCAAAGAAACCAAAATCGCCAAAGAAGAGACCAAGGGCTCCTGCCACAAAGGAAGTGCTTCACTTACACCATGTCTGCAGAGGCAACAAGAAGCAGACCCAAGTTCAAGGTCAAACTCTTCTTTCAACCTAGGGGAAATGGTGCAGAACAGTCCACAAGTGGTCCCGCCCAAGAAGTTTAGGAATTGTTTTGTTTATTTTTATTAGAAGTAGTTTCTTAATTTTATCCTAATTAGGATTAGGACTCCAGTTTAATTACTTTCCTTGTTTTGATTGATTTCTTAGGCTCTAAGTTTTGTTTATCCTATATATATGGCATTGTAGAGATAGAAATCTCAAACTTGATTATTGAACGGAATCGTGGGTTTTCCCTCGAAGAGGAGTGTCCTTGTGTTGAAGTCTCTGTGGAGATAATTTGAAGTGCCTAGGAACATGGTGCTTCGGCACTCCACGCAAGCCCTAACTCTAGGGCCTGCATCATTGAGCAATGGTCCCTTCCCCTCTCACCTACCCAATCGGACTATTAGAAAGCCATTTAGGATTTCCCATACACCTTTTTCTCAACTGACATTCTTCCTACCTGCTTGACAAGGTCCCCTTTTACAACATCCACATAAAACAATTTCCTTGTATTGCTTTCAACATTCCTGCCCTGTATTCACCATGTATCCCCCTCTCTTGCAATTAAAAGAAGTCACCATCTGAGTTCTGACCTCTTCCAATCTATTGATTCTTGAGATGCACCATGCCCGGGGTTTTTCTTCTTTGGGACCAGCAATACGCAGCTATCTTAACAACAATCTTTCTTACAATTACAATGCTTCCATTCAAATCATCACTACATGTCTGCACTATTATTTCCACTCTGAAACTAAAAACTCCAAAGCGTTTTCCCTTTCCTGTCCTGCTAGATTCTGGTGTGAATGCACCAACTACCTTTCCATACCTGGAACACATTTTGGTCAACCAGTATACTTGAGTGAACTCTGTCAGGTTTCCACAAACACCATGGCAGCATCCTCCCACTTAGCAATCCTTCTATTCACCTTCTTGCCCTGTTGCATACTCCACCCTCCACTCTCCATCATGATACTTCCCTGTTGTTCTACCTAATAATTATGTAAGAAACCAAATTATCTTACCAAGAAGATGAAATATGCCAAAGACTCCACCAAAAATTGTACAGAAAACAGCATTTTATAGACAAAAGCTAGTACTTTCTATGCCTTGGAAGTAGTGGTAGCAGTTGTTTTTTCTTTTTTTCTTTTTCATCCATTTTCTTAAAGCTATCAAGTACTTCATATTTCCTGAAACTAGTAGTAGCTCTTTTTTACTAATTTTCTGTGTAGATCTGTAAAATAGGCTAGTAGCAACAGTTGTTTTTAATTCAATTGGAGATTCCAAATACTTTTGCTTCCAAATGACGTGAGCATCCATTCACCCTTTACGTCTTCTTCCAAGCAACCACAGCCAGCCAAGTCAAAAGCGAAGCGTAAATCGAATCAGGTAAGGCCAAGGCCGAGTCGACTTGGACTTGGACAATTTTTTATATCATGGTTGCAAGAGACGTTAAAACATGGAAAAAAAAATGAAATGAAATATTCTAATTACATGGTTCCACAAGCCAGGTGAAAGAGTCCAATGGGTCAAAAAGAATACCTTATTTTCTGCCAGAAATCCCACAGCATAGCCAGTTACAAAGGGGGCCCTAGAAGATGACAAAGTCTTCAAAACAAAAGTAAAAAAAAAAAAAAACCTATGTTAAATTTCATATTAAACATCTCCATCATGGGGATAAGATACATTTTAAGGGTAACATTTGCATTAGATTAAGAAAAACAACTAAACATCACTATGATTGAGATAAGAAATAACAAAATCATCATATTTACACATTTAAGTTTTATTCTAAACATATTTTTAATTATTAACATGACTTGAATACCCTTTACTGTGCCATGTGCCCTTGTCCATAAAAAATAATTTCAAAACTCAAAAGCATCAAATCAATTTTCAAACAAAATAACATCTCTATGATTGAGATGAGATAAAAATCAATTTTTTAATGATTTGTGATCTTCTGAGACCTAAATCACTGTACCTGTTTGGCATGTATGGCACAAGCTGCCCAACTCGTTCCAGTAGCAACATGCAAAAGGACTAGCACTGGGAATTTGCAAAATCAAGCTCTAAAGTAAATATCAGGTCACGACTCATGGGTGTTGTGAGTTGTTGTGGTTGATGATATTGTTAGAAGGATTGGGTTTCAAGCAAGCTGGAACTATGACTCTACATTGTGACAGTGATTCAATGATAAAAACTTGCTTAGAACCCAATGTACCATAAGTAACAAAGCATATGGGAGATGACTGCCACTTCATCAAAGACAATCGAATCAAAGGATGTGAATCTGGTCAATAGAAGCGCAGATGATCAGATTATAGACTTCCTAACAAAAACAATGACTAGAAATTAGAAAATGGTTGAATGTCGTTTTTTCCAAGCTGCACACAAAGAATACATGTGCACCAGTTTGAGGGGAATGTTTGAGATAGAGTAGGAGTTATTTATAAATAAACAAATGTCAAGCGCCTGCATATAATTTGAAAGTCTTAGAAGTTACTTTTAATTTTGAGAAATTTAATAATTATATATGGTTGCGGTCGCTGACAGCCATTGGAAACAAAGGTTGAGAAGATAAACTGAATAAACTATGAGTTACCATCGGACTAAATCATCTGATCCTTGGGATTGACTGGGTATTCATTGTATAGGGTCTAAAAGCCCAATCAACGATACAATCAAGATACAATAAAAACCTCAGTTTATAGAATCAAGCCCTTAATCAGGCAAAAAAATGAATTTAGATTTATAATCCTAGTCAAGTGAGTATAGAACAACTCTAGTGGGCTGGGCCTGATTCATTGGGCCTCTACCCACCCACCTCTCCTCTCTCTCAAATTTATGTCGGAGAGTCGATGAGCATCAATTTGCTGACTAAGAACAGATGTCAAGGTCATGGGAAACCTTTGGTGAAGATATCAGAAAGTTGAAGTTTGGATGACACGAGGAAGCTCGATGACTTTCCGTTTGTATTCATCACAAATGAAATGGCGGTCAACCTCAATGTGTTTGGTCCTCTCATGGAAGACTGGATTTTCCGTAATCCAGATGGCACTCATATTATAGCATAGAGAGGGGTAGTAACATCCATTGGAAAACCAAGATCGGAGAGTAAACCTCAAAGCCAAAGAATCTCAGAACAATAGACAGCCTGGTATTCAGCATCGGTGGAAGACTTCGAGACTTTATCCTATTTCTTACATTTCCAGGAGATCAAGCTGTCACCCAGATGTAAAGGTGAAGAGAACAGAATGAACTAGAGATTTGTGGGAAATTGGTGATATCCCAAGATAGGATCAACACCCCTTTATATACATTTGATGACCCAATTAAGGGCTGTAATTACAATCAATTATAATCTGATTACAGCCTATATAATCTGATTACAGCCTATGTATAAGATCTAATCAACACATAAATGGTATATACACAAATATATGCTATATACAATGATTTGACTAAATCTTCACATGAATCCACATGAGTTATTTCTTGATTTGGGCCCTTTCTTGATGGGCTTGATGGGCCTGGTTTCTACACTCCCCCTCAAATTGGTGCGGGGTGGAATAGAGCAGCAATTTGGAGCATAGATAGTTGTGACGATGGCGATGGAGTGCTTTTGTGAAGACATCTGCCAACTGCTCGTGAGATGAAACATAAGACAAAGATATGACATCAGTGACAACTTGCTGCCAAATAAAGTGACAATCTATCTCGATGTGCTTAGTCCGTTTGTGATAAACGGTATTCTTTGCAATGCGGATGGCACTTGTGTTGTCGGCATAGAGTGGAGTTGGAGTTACAGTAAATACACCAAACTCCCTAAGTAATCAACGAAGCCATACAATCTCACTACTTGCTGAAGATATAGAACGATATTCCGCTTCCGCTGATGATTTGGAAACAGTGGGTTGCTTATTACATTTCCACGAGATCAAAGAGTTACCAAGAAACATGCACCAGCCTGTAGTAGATCGGCGGGAATCTGAACAACCAGCCCAGTCTGCATCAGCATAAGCTTGTAATTGCAATGAATTTGTTGAAGGATAAAACAGTCCACGATTGAGAGTGCCCCTAATGTACCGTAAAATGCGGTGGACCACATGAAGATGTGGTGTATGAGGGTTGCTGATTAACTGACTAACCGTCTGAACTGCGTGGAATATGTCCGGCCGAGTCATTGTCAAATATAGCAAGCTGCCCACTAGACGATGGAAGATTGTTGGATCTTCAAGAGGATTGCCATCATCTCTTCTGATTTTGACATTGAGCTCTAGGGGCGTGTCAAAGGACTTAGCATTTTCTAGACGGGCGGATTTAACTAAATCCTCAGCATATTTCGTTTGACCCACACGAATACCCTCTTTTGTTCGAGAGATTTCTAAACCAAGAAAGCAAGTTAAGGACCCAAGGTCCTGCATTTTGAAGGTCTTCATGAGGTAGGTCTTGAGTTCAAAGATTCCAACCGCATCATTTCCACTTATAATCATGTCATCTACATATATCAACAAAATAGTACAACCACGAGAGGTACGTCTGAAGAATAGAGAGCTGTCATTTGGACTTTGGTAAAATTGAGCTTGAAGAATGGCGGATCGGAATTTTTCAAACCATGCACGAGGGGCCTGTTTAAGACCATATAGCGATTTCTTCAGTTTGCAAAAATGTTTTGTAGGACATGCATACCCTAGTGGTGGTCTCATGTTGACTGTTTCATGAAGATCCCCATGTAAGAATGCATTCTTTACATCCATTTGCCAGAGTGGCGGATGGCGGATGGCAGCGACGCTAAGTAAACAACGAACTGTTTTCATTTTAGGAAATGGTGCAAAAGTCTCTTCACAATCAATCCCATACTCTTGTTTGTAGCCTTAGGCAACAAGCCGTGCTTTATACCTATCCAAACTCCCATCAGAACAAACCTTGGTAAAGTAGACTCATTTACTTCCAATAATAGAAGCATCTGAAGGAGTTGGAACCAGATCCTAAGTCAAATTAGATTCAAGAGCTAATAACTCTCCATTCATTGCATCACACCAACAGGGTAATTTTGAGGCCTATGAATAAGTAGTAGGAACTAGAATACGATCTAAAGAGGTAAGGAGAGCAGGAAAACCATATCTGTCAGGTGACATAAATGAACGACTAGAGCGTCGTAATTTAAGAGGAGAAGAAAGAGTTGTACATGTGGATGTAGAAGCCAGCAGTGGGGGTAGATCAAGTGAAGGAGCAGCTGGCGGTGTAATTTTTGGACGACAAGCATAGACCCTTGTAAGAGGGGGAGAAACAGATGTCGATTATGGGAAATGCAGGAGATATAACACTTGAATTGGATGTTTGTCAGACCGCAGAGAGTAGAAGGAATGTGTTCTAAGAACACAACATTACGTGATATCTGAAGTCTCTTATCACAGGGGTCATAGCACAAGAATCCCCTATGATCATCACTATATACCAAAAACATGCATTTTGCTGCTAGAGGGGAAAGCTTGTTCCTCTCAATGGATAGAAGATGGACAAAGCGAAGACATCCAAAAACCCATAAGTGATCATAGGATGGTGGTTTACCAAAAAGACACTCATACGGAGATGTCTTGTGAAGAACAAAAGAAGGTAGACGATTTATGATGTGTATTGTTGTATGGGCTGCTTCGCACCAAAACTGGGGAGGTACAAGCGCCTCTATAAGTAGGGTGCAAACTGTTTCAAGGATATGCCTATTTTTCCTTTCAGCTATACCATTCTGTTGTGGTGTGTGTGGACATGATTTTTGGTGAATAATGCCTTTTTCAAATAGAAAAGAGGAGAAGGCAGAAGAAGTGTATTCCCCACTAGAGTCGGAACGAATCACTTTGATTTGTGTTTGGAATTGGGTATTTATCATGTGATAAAACTTTGTAAAGGTTTGAAACACATCAGATTTAGATTTTAAAAAATAAATCCATGTATATCTACAATGATCATCGATAAAGCTGACATAATATTTATACCCACTCCTACTCAATTAAGGAGCAATTCCCCACACATCAGTGTGAATAACATCAAAAGGCTTAGTAGCATGTGAATAATGAATTGGAAAGGGCAACACATGACTCTTGCTTAAACAACATGATTCACATTTGGATTTAGCAAACGTAGAGATAATTTTATTGTTAAAGGTTCTGTCTAGACATCCCAGTTTGAATAAAGAAATCAACCAATCATTATTAAGATGACCAAGGCGTCAGTGCCAAGTGGTCCACACATTATTAAAAGCACTGATAGAGGAAGTAAAGAGAGAACGATGTCCCGTGTCTAGAAGAAACAACCTGCCGTGCTTACTCCCCCTGTCCCGATCACTTTCCCAGTTTGTCGTTCCTGAATCACACAACCGTTAGGAGAAAAGTTAACAAGATATCCAAAGTCAACAAGTTGTCCAACGGAAATTAGATTTGCAGAAAGGTGTGGAACAAAATAAACATTTTGACGAGCAAATGACTTCTTAGATGAGGTTAAAAATTCCAAGGAACCTATGCCAGAAATAGACAGTTGATGACCATTTGCTGAGTATCCTGCAGATTTTGTTCTACTGACGTCATATGGTTGGATGCCCCTGAGTCTATGAACCAAATAGATGGGTTTACAGATGTAGACAAAGCAGAATGAAAAGTAGGTAACGCAGTATGAGGAAAAAACAGACCATTAATACCCATTGATGCAAAAGCTGAATTGACTGAAGAGTTAATCAGATCCCGAATCTGAGCATTCGTCATGGCCACTTGTTCATTATCAGCTACTTGAGCAGTTTGCTGAATGTTGGATTGAGCTTGAAGAGCAGTGGGTCCACGCTTCGGAAGCTATTCTAGTTTCTTTTGAGGTCGTCTTGTACATTCAAAGATGACATGACCATTTCTTTTGCAATAGTTGCAAAATAGTTTTTGGCAACAATTACGCGCTACATGCCCATATTTCTTGCATTCATAGGAATGCAAGACCGCCATTGTAGGAATTTTGCCTCCATCAGCAGTTTGAATTCAAAGACCGCCATTGTATTCCCTCAAATTTGAGAGGTGGGCATGGAAGCGGATGCAACATCAGCAGTGGAGTTGGATGGCATAGAAGCAGCGACATACGCATGAGGCCTCGGAGGTCATGTGCGACATTCAGTAATAATATGACTGCCCCTCTTGTAGTAAGTACAGATTTTTTTCTTGCATTGTGGGGCAATGCGTCCAAACTTCTTGCAACAATAACGTTGCACCTTGCTCATATCACAAGGTAAAGGCTAAGTCGGAGATTTTCCTTTGGCATTAAAAGCATCAGTGTAGTCCTCGATTCTGTTTTGCTCCAGATGAGCTTTTGTCAATAGGCGTTCTTCACGAAGAAGCTCATTCAAACAATCTAACAAGGGTAAAGAATCATCCAACGAGGGTAATGGCTTTCAACTCATCAGAGCCGATCAAACATTTTCATACTCAGGCTGTAATTTAATAAGAAATTGTTCGCGCTGACCAGAGGCTTGTCGTTCTTGAATTTCAAGAAGATCAGCATCGGTAATATTGGCATGTTTAATACCATCATATTCAGCCCATAGATGCTGAAATCCTGAATATAGTCTTGGATGGACAAGTTCCCTTGAGTATAACTACCAATTTCACATTCAAGATGAAATTGGCGAGCAGAGTTATCTTGATGATAAACCTTCTTCAGATAGTCCCACATCCCTCTAGAGGTCTTCTATGGCTTGAGGTTCAAAATTAGGTGAGGTTCAATGTTCCATGTGGCAATCTTCTTATCATCATCTGTTGGTTATGGATCAGATCCAGAGACATGTCCCCACAACTCCTTTGCCTCAAGATACAGCTGGAACTGAAAAGCCCATGTGGTGTAGTTTTTTCTAGTAAAACGAACAAGATTTATCTCATATTTCTCCATTGCAACAATGTAAATAGCATAGGAAATGAAAAGTCACTACTTGAGTCTAAAAAAACAACACTGCTTACAGTCTAAAAAAACAACACTGCTTACAGTCACTGCCATGAGTCAAATCACACAGAAAATATTCAGATGCTATAGGGCATCTGAATAACACTAACCCTGCTGTAGAGCAATTGTGGAGACTGAATCAATGAAGAACAGATCGGATCAGTTGTCAAAATGCAACTGGATTGCAGAAATTGCAAATAAAAAGGCCCAGACGACCTTGAATCTTGTGCTAAAATAGGCACGTGGGCCCCACTTCCTAATCAGATTCGAGATCAGACCTCTCTATGATATACAGACTCAAATTATCTAAACTATGTGACAAGAATTTCTAAAAGGCAGTTTGAATCCACAATTTTGTATGGTTTTCATGAAAACCGCCCAAGATGAATGAAGAATCACACAAATGATCAGAAGACCTACTGTTGATTTGCGAAAAATTCTGAAAATTTTGCCAGAAAGCTTAGAAAAAACAGGCAACCATTGTCTGGATGATCCAAACAGTTGATCACAGCAGTCTATCCTTCACTGATTTGGATCACTCGACAAGAAACAGATGATCTGATACAATTTCTTCTTCTATGAGACACTGAGAAGTCGAGAGTTGAAGATCCATAACTAACTAATGCTCTGATACCATGACAGCCATTGGAAGCAAAGGCTGAGAAGATAAACTGAATAAACTAAGAGAGACTGTTGGACTGAATTGTCTGATCCTTGGGGTCGACTGGGCAATCACTGTCTAGGGGCTAAAAGCCCAATCAACGATACAATCAAATCCTCAGTTGATACAATCAAGCCCTTAATCGGACAAGAGAATGAAATAAGATTTATAATTGTAGTCAACCTACTAAAACAGAAATTATTGCACGGGCAAGTGGTTTGACCATGTTCCCCACGTGAGTATAGAACAACTCTAGTGGGCCTGGCCTGATTCATTGGGCCTCTATTGACAATCACAGCCCTAGCCTCCACAACTAAATACCTCTTTCCCTTCAACTCCTTCTCTTCTCTATTTCTTACTTTCTAACTAACTAGGATTTCTCATATCTCTAATGAGAAAACCCTAGATTATATGCAATCAAAATAATGAATATTACTTCTATAATAGTGAAATTTGGATGCACGCATAACTCAAAAGCATGTACTTGACGAGTGGATATGAGTAGTGGGCCCTATAAAAAGATAATGTTCCCCACTATCATACATAAATCATATTCTAATGAATGCATATTATTTCATTTTCCATATTATTATAAGTTGCTTCCTACTTCAATCATAAACTAAGATTTCTCAAAATGTATTATTCTACAATTTGTTATTTTTCTTTGTTTCTTCTAGTGTGGTTTATTTGATCTCCTACATAAATAAAGACACCATAATAATAAGATATTAACCCCTTTTTTTGGATAGATAATATGAAACTAACTTTTGGATATTTTCTTTATACATAGGACGCCTTTTATGACGCATGATAAGCATCCGCAACATCATGCAGAACTTATGAATACGTTGACATTTGGAGCTGTGGAGAGCCCAATATCACATAAAACTGTAAACTGAAAGTACTCTTCAGAGCTCCTTCATTGAAGTTACAAGGTGCCTTCACCTATCCACAGCTATATGCACATGTCAACCTTAGTTAACTCCAAATAGTATGCAGTATTGTAAATAATAGTATACAGTATAGAGTTACCTTATAAGCATATCTTAATAAGCAAGAATCCTTGTGGCATTGTAAAACGCAGTGTACAGTATAGAGTTAATCATTTAATAAGTCAAATTTTTAAGCAACTGAACACACCAGTAACAGTCTTGACTTTGGAACTAAAGCAATGTTTTGGCAATTCCACTGTGTTTGGCACGTGGCCCTTTAGGATGAAGAGAAAACTTTCTCCCAATTATCAAGGTTTCCTCTGCTATCTTTTTCCCCATACCAAGAGAAGCTTTTCTTGTGAATTCCAAGATGGTATGGAACCAAATTTAAACTAAGATGCAACAAGATTTTACGCTTGCAAACATTCTATTAGTGAAATAGTAACAAACTAAATCAAATGCATATGAGCAGTCCTCGTATCGACTCCACAATGGTCCATCCACAACATACAACATAAAATATAATTGGCATGCAATTAGTAGCATAAAGAGAGATAATGATAGAATTACAATCAACCTGTTTTTCAAACCCCAAAGGCCCTGCAACTGCTTCATCGAAATTTCCCTTACCAACATTTATCTCCAAATCAACTTCTAGTTTTGATTGTTGAGGCTTTATCCTAACCTATAAGCAAAGGAGTATAAAAACTGTGACCACAACAAGAAACACATTAACAGAGGGGGAAAATTAAGTAAAACCTTTTTTTTTTCCATTTCTACTCATCAAATCTTTGGATAAACCAAAATTGCCGGTCTTACTTTTAAATTTAAGATAGATCCAAAAAATAGGCATTCTTTCTTTAAAAAGCCAATAAATAATTAAACGAATCAATTAATCATTAGAAATCAAGTCGTGAAAGTTTTAAAAGTCCACAGGTTGGCTCAACAGGATTTCAAGTTTATGATGGTTACTAGATTTTGAAAGTAAGAAAAGTTATCAACAAGTAAAATAATGAAAAGGGTTTTCAAGAAACAGTTTAACAGTGAGCACCTCTTGATATCTTTCATTTAGTTCATATGGACGCCAGCAAGCTCTGAGAGGATATTGCAAAATATATAACTGCAAAGAGGAACAAAAAACACAAAGCGACTTTATGTGAGTTAATGTCATTTGTCAAATACAAAAGAGTAACATAACTAGGCCTCCTCGTCACAACTACAAATTAACATAGATCCTGCACATCACAAGGACAGAGACCAATATTTAAGATCACACACCTCAACTAAGAGGGGACAAAGTATTTGCAATCAATGCATAGAGAAAATTAAGCTTCATGTCTCCTTTTATTTCCAAAAACAAAAAAAAGGCACAACTAAAACAACAAGAATAAAGCAAGGAAACCATAAATCAGAAATCAAACATAAAAGCACGACAATCCATTCCCTCTTTTGATGAGCGGTCACCCATAATATTCACCTCAGCAGATATCACTGAAAGAAAAGGCCCAAACTCCAGTTAGAATGTATACTCCCCCAACCCAGCAACCCCACTGCAAATAATCCAATCCCTAGTATACCTACTCAATAGCAAGAAATCACCCTGCAGGCTGCAACTATGACCCCAGATGCACAGCCACAAGTTATCTACAGCCAATGACCATTTCCATATCTTCAGATTAAAAAGATGAATCCTACCAAGATCTACCCCACCACACAAAATGCAACTTGTGCTTGGCGCAAAACATCTTCAACATTTAGATCTTATAGAGGCCCAAAGCATGACAAACTTTTTTTTATACAAGACGACAAAACTTCATAATAACAATGCCCAAAGTTCATCAAGGCAACAGACTTCGGATAAACAGCTACTAGATATCTATTCCTCAGATAATGGTTGTGACTTGTGAATGTATCTCTAAAAAATTTCAATCATATTTATCAGATAACAGAATTAATTCTCAAACATCCTATGCATATACATTAGAACAAGATAGGGTTGCAGGGCGCAACAATAGACATCTATTAGAAGTAACCAGAGCCTTATTTTCTTTCACATTTCAAAGAAATATCAGGATATATTGGATAGTAAAACAGTAAAATGCATGTTTGTTGGATACTCCTGTACTCAGAAAGGAAACAAGTGTTACCTTCTTGGCAAGAATGGAAAAGTGTTTCCATTCAAAATAAAAGGAAGAAAAGAAAAAAAAAAAAAAAAAGAATGGAAAAGTGTTTGTTACCATGGAAGTAACTTTTTAAGAAAAAGTTCCCCATCATTCTCTGCAAGCCAAGGAGATTCATGAGGAATAAAGTCAGGGGGAGATTGGTTCGTCAATGTTAGAATGCAGGATATCGGAGGTAGTGAATAGATAGATCAAACTCCAAAAAAAAGAAGGTCATCAAAAACTCCAAAGAAACAGCTTCAGGTGCACTGCCGCAGGAAAAAAAAAAAAAAACTAGACCATTATTTTCATCCAACCCATCATCAGCACAAGCCCTAGATTGACACCTATGGTCAAATAACCCCTCTCCTTTTGTTTCTAATCTTGATGCTCCTGCTTCATTATGTAAATGGTCACTTGTTACGCGACATCCTACACTTATCATTCTTTGTAAACTCCTTTTCATAATTTTGTTACCCAATTGTCATCTGAACATATTCCTACACGTGTTTCGGAGGCATTATCTCATCCTCAATGGAAGAACAATAGGTTGCAACTTGCAAGTCGGAGTTCGCACTTGAGCATAATCCAAATGGATAAATCAGAGGTATAAACCAAGACTTGTCACCAGGAATTTCATACAAGCCTATGAGATGAATTATCTCAAGACATTTTGTCCAATTGCCCTTTTACTTCTTGTGCATACAGCAACGGAATAAAAAAAAAAAAAAAAAAATCTCCAATTGCCCAGTTGAACTAAGTCGGAGTGCTATTGGCTTCAACAGCCTATTTCTTGTGGCTTTTGTATCTACCAGATTGCAAAAATACTTTTGTACAAGTTGATTTACAAGAAGCATATATGGATCCAGCAACAGGATTTACAGCAAAAGTCTGCCGACTAAAGAATGCTCCGTAATCCGTATGGACTGAATCAATCTCAACATGCTTGGCATTGTTCTGAAAATCGAAATAATATCACAAATTCTTCAAGGGAATGAATCAAACAGATGCTATTTGAAACTGCAAGTTTTAAAATGTGGATCTAAACAAACAAACTAGGGTTTGTTGACCACACTTTTGCATCAAAAAAATTATTTAAAAAAGAAACAAAAAATAATAAAATAATAAAAATCATAGCAACTCATTGATATAGGCATCAACCATCAAAGCAAACTTGCCTTCTTCCGACTCTTCTCCTAACTTGCTCAAATTAGAAACCATTCAAGAGTACATTATCCCTTAAGAGGTCATCAAGCATTCTCTCCTCGTCGCAAGCAAAAGAATTAACATATTGGCAAACAAGAAAGAAATGGAAAAGACAAAATAGCAACATCTCAGACTATCACAGTCCATAATCAATTAGCCTAAGTAGCATTTCCATCCTATAGAACGCACATTCATCAACCAATCGGAAACGTGAACCAAGAAACATCTGCCGATACATCGATTATTCAACCCACAATAGCTGTCCATTCATTCCCGTTTCTTCTCCAAAATAGAAGAAGAATAAGATTAAAAATTTCTACAAAATCAAGAAAACTGAAAACCATCACTCCTAGTGTATTCTTGGTGCTTTCGATTTGTCAAAACCCAAGCCCGAGATTAATTACTCCGGACAAACCCCGAGTCGCGACCCATACTTACTCCCGTAAACTCCGAATTAACCGAAGTTAAAACGAAATCGCAAGGGATAAACATTCTTTCTCATTTGTCAAATATACATTTTTGTGGAAAATATATTCAACGATATCAATTACAATTGTACAAGTCCTTTACCAAAAGTAAAGTTCATATATATACAATTAACATTTCATTTCACTATTTATGTCAAACCACTGCATATTCAAATACATTGCAAGGTGACAAACATTAAGTTCCAAAATGAATTATCCAAAAAGTAATTCAATTCATTTCAAAATATTCCCAATCCATTTCGCACTCAGATATCAAACAAATGATATCCCATCAATTCCCCTCTATCAGTCCTCCTGTAGGAACCTGAGCTGCCTCCTCCGCTTGCGGTGCGGCCTCTGCAAGACCGGCACAGGCAACTAAGCCTGTAATGTCATCAATAACACTAGTGAACACAACGGTTCAGCAGTGTATACACAGATCTATGATAGTACATACTAACACATATACTAAATATGTTCAATATATCCATTATCAATTTATTTCATTTCTGTTCATTTCACATCTTCCAAAAGGAAGGAATCTACAATTCATTTCTAGACAATTCTAGTCAATTTGTACAATGACAATAACATATGCATTTAGAGTCAACTAATGAACAATTACTAATCTGGCAACTACCATAGCATTTCGTTTCATTTCATTTCACATCTTCCAAAAAGGAAGGAATCATTCACTTTGCCATCTTTCAAAAAGGAAGCAATCATTCATTCTTTCATTATTGATGTGGGATCCACCAGTGCCCGGGCCAGGGACAACTGGCATGACCACGGAGCTCCGGAATGCCCCCAAATCCATCTACTGCAGTAGGAATAGTCATTATTTCATTCATCAATTCATTTCAGCTCTATAACGAGCTTTAATAAAACTACTATGTAGTGCCAAACTCAGGAATCAATTCAATTCAGTATTTATCTCAAGTCAATGTTTAACCCATTTGGGTTCAATTCAACTTCACAATATACATTCACATAATTGAAAGGAATTAGACTCGAGCTCAACGATATGATCACAATTCCATTTCGTGGAATTAGACCGTTAACACTACAATTCATTTCTAGTATTTCTATCTATTCTGCTTTCATTTCAAGCATCCAATTCTATCATTTCAAACCCTTTTTAAACCAATCATTTAGGTGAAACGTTTAGTTATCTAATATACGTGTTATTCTCGATGAACATCACTTTATTTGTAATTTGTACATTATGATTTCCTTAGCTAACACCTATGAAGGTGTAAGCACAATTCTCGATCAATACATCATTCATTTCAGTCAATTCGGGACTTGAATTTGTCATGAATCAAAGCCAATTATGACAATTAAGTTCACACAATTAGTCTCAAAACTATCTGATTAATAGCCATAAAGAATCTCTGATTCAATAGGCTCAAATTCTGAAAATTCAGATTTTCCAGCATAGAAATTTTGTGCATTCGGCCACCTCTTCGACTGGCTGAATTGCAGAATTCGGCTACCTCTCGATCAGCTTTCCAGAACCTTGCATTTTCTGAAAAATTCCTTGTCAGTGCACTCAATCACCTGTTCGGCTAGCCGAATTGCTTCATTCGGCTAGCCGAACACTCTTCGGCCACCTTTCGGCCACCTTAACAGCAGCTCATTTTTCTCTCAGAATGTGACTGTCACATTCGGCCACCTTCGGCTCAGCTGGCTGAAAAAACCCCATTCCTCATGAAAATTCTGATCTGAATTTTCTGATTTTTGAACTCTACAAGTTCATACAACAATTTTAGCATCCGAAATCACAAGAAATGCATCTACTTGCCTTAGTTTGAGATCAATTGACAAAAGCCCTCTTTGTTAGCTTGATTTTGAGATGAAAATCAGTTCAATCCAAGCCCTAATTCCATGAAAACATTCCAAGACAAGATTTTCTATAAGTTGTTGAACAAACAACAACCTTAACCCCTAATAAAGCTTGGAAATCCTACAACGAGTCCAAACCACTTACTTGTAGCTTAAAGAAAAGGAGGAGTTTGATGTTTTCTCCAACTTCCACTCCAAGCAAGTTGAAGGAGATGATGAAGAAGATGAAGTTAGCACCCAACTTTCTCTAAAATCACTTGAAACCTCACCAATAGATGAAGAAGATGGAAGAAAGAAAGAAAAAGGGGCTTGGGTTTGCTCTTCACTGTTCTTGTGCTGGAGAATGAGTGTATGAACTCATTTGAGTTCATATCTTAAGCTTATATAAGTGAGCCATTGCTCTTAAGCCCTCTTCCCTTTCTCTATTTACAATTCAAGTCAAATGAAAGCTAATTTGATCCACTTCAAGTCAAACACAATCAAGCCTATTATGAAAGTTAACGTACTCTTTGAGATACGAGTGTTGGTATCAAGAGTGACCATATTCGACAAAATACGCGAAAATCCGTATTTACGGAAAAGTCCTTGTCTTTCCTTGTTTGAGTCTAAAATCAGCTCAATTACCTAAATCTCATTCAAATTCATTTCAATCAGCTCAAATCAATCATTTAAGACTAATTCAATTCAATTTGGTCATTAACTACAATTAGCTCAATTAAACACGATTAATTAGCATTAACTCAATCAATTAGAGTTAATCTTGATTAACTTGGGACGGGGTGTAACACGACTGAATCTAAATTACAATCGAAAGGATGAAATAAACAGAATTCATGGTTTTGAATACCATAAACAGGCACCATCCCGGTCCAAAACTGTAGAGTATTACACGGCATCAAATATCAGTTCCAGTCGAGTTTTGACATAATCAGAATTCCTCAAATCATCTCAAGAAAAAGATGCAGAAAGAAATGTGAGAAACAAATGCATGAATTGTCCAACTTTCCAAGAAGAAACCAAAGATGATAGAGAGAGAGAAAGAAAGAAAGAAAAGGAATCATTCACCTGAGCATTGCCATCGAATGGAGAAGGATTGAAGAACACATCGATTTCATCCACTACAGTATCCTCTTCTTCTTCTTCTTGGTTCTCTTGTTCGTTCGCGGCGCTGTCCGCATCGAGATTGGGCAAAATGGCCATTTCAGCTTCCATGGAGGGTTTCTCTTCAGCTTTCTGGGAGGTGGTGTGGAGAGTGGAGGTATTTGGAGGCAGAGGGGAATCTTCCTGCTTTTTTATTAGAGGTTCGGGCAAGTGTTCTGTTTTGGGTTTAGCCTTGAGCTTCCCAGCATTGGGTTGGAATCTGCCCGTCGTCCTTGAAGTTGCTTTTGCTTGGCTCGGGCGCCCCGGACCGAGGAGGTCGTCAATGTCCATATCCGTGTGGTCAGTGGCGGACCCAGGATTTTTGTTTGAGGGGGGCTTATGATAGTCACTTGAAAAGTAATTTAATTACTGTTTTGTGGTTCTTCTTGACTTTGGCAAAAGAGAAATAACCCACCTGAGAAACATGTGATTAAAGAGTCATTTAAACAAAGATTGATCCACTTCAATCATCATACACATAGATAGAGCCATAAAAAATATACATATCAATTAAAATTTAAGGTACCCTCGGTTCTAAAAAAAGTGTTTTCTATATGTGATGATGGTAAAAGAAGGCCCTTGAACTATAAGAGGACAAATAATGGAAATACAATGAGGACAGTCAATTTGTTTTAACGAATTTAATTTGTTTGACTTGTATGTTTTTCCATTAAACAAATAGAAAAAAGAAATAAAAGAAAAGAGATGGACAATTAATGCAAAAAAAAAAAATCTAAAAACCATTATAATACCCTTTTATCCTTTTTATGAATGGTTATGGTTAATAATCTTTTACTCCAAACAAATAAAATACTAACTTAGGCCCTCACCAAACTCAAATGATCAAGAAGCTCAGTAACCATAAACCTCATAAGATTTCTAGAACAGAACACTGATCAGCATACACTTATAAATTATGAAGTCAGATTAATCAACACAGACATGAATCCAAGGCAATTTGTTTCTTTCCTTTTCTTAAATTTTCACCCTCTCTCTCTCTCTCTCTCTCTCTCTCTCTCTCTCTCTCTCTCTCTCTCTCTCTCACACACACACACACACACACACACCACCATTTTTCATTTACTTCTCTTTACAAGATGCACAATTTCATGAAGTTAGTATACCTCCCTAGATGAGAGACAGTTCACAAATTTTGGTAGTTAGATCAAACAGGTTCCTAAACATTTAGCTCCTTTCCTACAGTTTTATGCTTTACTGAAACAGAACATAGGTAATCTCAATTCGATAACCAACGCTAATTTTAGGTAATCAAATGAATTTAGTTGAATAATTTGATTTTTTTGTCTTAATTTCTAATGTGTTTTTTTAGTAACTGTGTCGAACATGTTGTGATCATATCCAGCGCAAACAATCATTTTTATTCATAAGATTAACATTCATCATAGTGAAAGAAATCAATTCCACAAAAGTCATGCATTTAACAAAATTTCTAATCTCATAGGTAACAAAGAAAAACTATCCAACATAACCTAGTAAAAATTAGGAGCCATAATCTCCCTCAATGCTCAATAATGTGAAATCACTGCAGGTCATCTATCTCTTATTCTAGTCACATGTTATCAATTGAATCAAATCTAAGAACCACATGTATCAATCAAATTTCTCAAAAACCAAAACTCGCAAGCTGCACAGCATAATAGATATCTAGATCTTACACACTTCAAACAAATCAAATACTCAAAAACAGCAACGCATCCAAATGATAAGTAAAACCAAGAACAAAAGAACAATCTGTATTCAAAGATCTGATGCAAAGAGAAATGGAAAACACGAGAGAGAGAGAGAGAGAGAGAGAGAGAGAGAGAGAGAAGAAGATGAGTGGAGCACCGGAGGGACGGCGTCACGACGGTGGTGTGCCAATGTCGGTCGCCTAAGATGGAGAGTGATGAAGGGAGAGAGACGAGAATGGGGATTGACCGATTAGGTTAGAGTTGAAAATGGTCGTGGGGACTTGGGCTATTTTTAAGTGGGGGCTGGGCCTTAGGGCCTTAGGGGCTTTTTCCAGTTTTGGTGGGGGCTTCAGCGCCCAACCCACAACATGTAGGTCCGCCCCTGCGTGTGGTGGAGGTGGTGCTGCCGCTGCCGCTGCCGCTGCCGCAGCGGTTTCTGTTTGTCTGGAGGGCACGTCTGAACGAGTAACTCTAACCTTGACTGCGTGTAGCCTTTGGACTGGTTGTAAGGAAAGTAAAGAAAATGACTAGAACCCTCTGACTAGAGTCTATATACCTTACGAGTCCGGATCAAGGGTTCAACCTAGAGAAATTTGGAGATAATGAGGAATGGAAATCCACATTGGGGTTTATCGTTTGGTTCACCATTAGATTGACTGCTTGAAGGTGATAATGAACATGCATGAGATTGTATTAATTAAGTTTTTCATCAAACAATTGAAGGTAGGTTGTTACTTTGAATGATTTAGATTTTAGTAGGTGGCCCCCCCACAGTGGAGTTCCACTCTTTAACCCATGTTTTCTCTCAGTAAAAGCCTGTGACGTTCAGATGGGTTTTCTAATGATATGCATAAGTAGTGGTGGATCATGATTTTTGTTTGAGTAGGGCGGACAATGTTCAATAGAAAAGGTCAATGATTATTATGAAATCCTAATTCTATAATAAGGGTATGGCAAAATCCTCATTATGAAACAAGGCCTCACTTGCTTATTATTCAATTTATGGGGATTCTACATAGCACCTTCCAACCAAAGGGGGCAATACCAAAGAAGCATAGTTGAAGATCATATCAATCAAGTAGTCTCCCTTTAGTATAATCTCATAGGAACCATAAATTTGAGAGAAAAAGCCCAAAACTAACTTTGAACAGGACCTTTCATCATCTCTCTATTGTTAGATTGTATGGACTCAATCCATCAGATGATGTAATAAATTGATTAATTTCTTTATTTATCAATAGTATCATGATTTCCTTTAATGAGATGAATGGTGTTTTATTACTTAATGCACATGACCAATACATACGACATAATGATTCATGAGATGAACTACGTCTCATTAGTATATTAAATGTTATATATGTGTGGATGAGATCCATATACGGGAGACATGTGTCACAAATATTATACTTAAATATTTTCACAACCAGTAATGAGACTGGGCATCTCATCTTATAACGTTGCATCATTTTGATCACTATGAGATAGTGTGATTTGTCTCAATCATCAGAATGTAAGATTCTGGATCATGGTGCTAGTACATTGGATGTATTGAAGGACCATGAGAAACACCTTATGGAATACTGTCTCGAGTTTAAGGTTTGCTCTCATAATTTCCTAGCAATGGGCTCTCAATCCTGAGTTGATGAACTTAAGTTTCTATCTATTAATGAGTGAGGCCAACTATAGTCAATACCTCGGTGTCTTGGGTATGTGGTAGTAGGACTGTGGGAACATTCAATGGTCAAGATGGAATCAATCGTAATTATCCTCTTGTGCCAATTAATGGATTTGTCATTAGTAAGTGCGCACCCATCTCAATTAAGAGTTAATTGGATGGTACTAATGATCACTGTGATTAATTGGGTCTCAAGGATAATAAGGTGTGGATTTAAATTGGTGGGACGATTTTAGTCCAATTAATCCATAGACATTGATAAAGAGGCCTACTTGTAGTAATCGAGAAGTTTAGGGTCTTCATTGTAATTTATTTCTAAGACTGGAGTGCAATTGCATTTATATAGTAGTGTTATTTGCAATTAATTGTGGGCCCGGATTGCACATGAGATGTGGGGTCGCGGTGTCCTAGTTGGAGCCAGTTTTCTATGGAATCTCTAGTGGTCCACACGCTAGCCCAAGTTATTAAGATACTAATCCTGCTTGAACTCAAAGAGGAAGGAATTAGAAAGTTACTAGACTTCTAATAGTGGTAATAGTAGGAAGAGAAGGTTACTAATTATTTTGGAAATAGGACTTCTAGTTAATTAGTAAATAGAGGAGTTACAAAAGGACTATAAAAAGGGGAAGCACACCCTTGGACGTCCAACAAGGAGAAACACGCCCAGCCCTCTTCTTTGTGCAAGTGTTGCACAATTTTCTCTCCTCTTTTTCTCTTATAGTTCCTTGCAGTTTCTTGAAGGGTTTTCTCTTAAAGTTTCCACCAATCTTCTTGAGAAAAGAGATCTGATAGCGGGTCATAGCGTAGAAGACAACAAGGTCTTGGAGATCCCAAATTGCTTTAAGAAGAGTTCTTGATCAAGTTGTTTGTCTTCTTCTCCATTAGAGCACTACCGGGTTCTAAAGGTATAATTTGATTCTCTACATGTTGTAGATTATTTTGTTGCATGGTGCTGCTGTTTTCTATCTTTAGATAGGTTATATTGATGTACATGATTGATATAGATGGAGGGATTGCATCCTGAATGTGGTTTAATGGCCTTATGGGTACTTGATCCCTGAGTCAAGTGGGTTAAATGTTTTGAAAACCTATCTACGAGGCCCACCTACTTCCAACATCTATGTCATTGAACTAAATATTGTCTTAATTCTCAATAAATATAGCTAAAAAAACCAACATAGATTATTGAAAAATCACTAGCACCTATAATTCAAATACCAGATTTTGAAAATTAGTAAAAACAACAATAATAATCAAGAATTTTGAAAAAGAGAGGACGAGGTGGGTCTTCTTAAAAGAAGAAATAGGGATACATGGATAATAGAGTAGCCTTTGGGGACTCTGTTTTTGGATTGGAGTCTCATTTGGGTGTTTCTGGCCTTGTCTTTTTAAAGGTTCTCTTATTAGCTATTATATTATATATATATATAATATATAATATGAAGCGAACCGGTTTCAATAGATGAAATCAAACATTTTGGGCCAATTGATTTTGACCCTCAAACTGATTCATTTTGACTATCATTTTAGCTTCTCATAATATACTATCTCAGCAACTATTGCAAACCGCAACTCCTCATTGATCGTCCTTTTAACTTATCATAATACCATTTCAAACTGTAACTCCTCCCTTTCAATTGCAATTGCAAGTTTCATCTTCTCAAATCGTAATTCCTCCCTCTTTTTTTATTTTATTTCCTGCAAACCCCAGGTGTTCTGTCTTCTTCCAATTTTCTTCCAATTTCATTTTCCTAAAATCATGGAGCACAATTCCATTGATAAGATGCATAGTTCTTGACCTCTCTTCTTCATCAGCAACTCTCACATCTAACTTCTCTCAAATCATCTGCATGTTTGTCTTCTCTCTAAACATCCGAAGACAAGATGTCACTTTGTAGGCGAAACATCTCTCCACTCTCTCTAATCGGACCCCGTCCCCTCAGGCCACTGCCCCTTTCAAATCCCACTGGTTCATTGCCCTTCGCTTTCCATTGCTTTGTCATCATCATCATTGCCACAACCCCAACCTCTCTTTCTATCTATCCTTCCTTTTCTTTTTTGTAAAATAACCCTGCCATTGTCATTGTTAATAGTAGCATATAGCCGTTATAAAGAACCTTGCATTTGCCATTTCTTCCTAAGATGTTGGATGTTTTTCGTTTGCTAAATTGATTTGAATATGGTTTTTTGTAAGTGTTTTTCCTGAACCAGATCTTTCCTTCCTTTTTTTTTTTTGGTAAAAGAACCAAGCCATTGTCATTGTTTAAAACAACCTTGCCATTGCCATTGTCATTATTGTTTCCATTTTTTTTCTTTTTTTCTTTTTTTTGCCACAAGAACCTTGGGAAAGACGAAGACTTCAATGGCCTGAAAGAGGAGAGAGATGGGTTAGAGGCCTCGACTGTGGTCAGCCGAAGGCACTCCGACGCCTAAGTTAGTGCAATCACTGAACAAAAGGAGAACTAGTGGAGGAGGAGAAAAAACTGAAGATGTGTTGTTCTTTTGCATACCTTTGGTTGCTTTACCTTCTTCATATATATAGGTGTTGGTCACCCTCAGATCATTCCTTAGTGGAGGTTGGTGGGAGTATGGTCCCATCGGACCATACTCTTTCTCCTTAGTGGAGGTTGGTAGGTGTACTGTTCCATCGGACCATGTCCTGACCTTTTCCATGATTGTTGATGGGATGGCTGGATATATACGGCGCCCATCTCATCTGTCACTGTATGGCCGCAATCCCATTAATGTTGATTGACATCATATCCATCCCGGCTGACAGAGTCACCCTGAGGTTCCGACAGCCAATTGCGAACTCAACTCGGCACCATTGCCGAACTGCGTGAGCTCGACAGTCTTACCGAGTTGCAACAGAGGAAATTGCTGGTGCTTTTACCGAGGCTGATCAAGTTCAGAGGCTGATGTTAAGACGAGCTTGAATTGCGTGTCAGGACTTATCTCCGTGTCACGAAACGCCCCACACAATTGCCCCCCCAGCTTTGGACCTCGGCTTTGAGGTCGAGAGTTGAGTTTCAAGACCTCCCCCCCCCCTCTTTTTTTTCTTTTTTGACCCATGAGGAGATTGATGAGATGTTGACGTCTCTCTCTTTAATGTTGCTGCCCCTCTGTCTGCCCGAGATAAGTAACGCGGGTAATAAATAAGGTTTTTTGATCATTGTGAGAAGAAATCCATTGGTGAAACGTATCGCCTCCCGACGGGTCCTCTAGCAATTTTGGAGGGGCGTGTGCAATGCTCGAGGCAGCACCTCGTGCCCTCGAAATCTGAAAAGACGCTCCTCTTGATTCTATAAGTAGGAGTGTCGCTTCCCTTTCTCTACTTTTACGTTTTGCTAGAGAGAACGATTTGCAGAAGAGAAAACGGGAAAGAACTTCCGTCACCAATGAGATCTCAACCCTTTCTCAATCTTCATGAGTCTTTGTGATTTCCCTCCTCTTTTCTCGATTTTAGTCCTTTTTAGGGTTTTTTTTAGAGAGATGGGGATTTATAGGCATTGGGCGGACACCCATGAGGCCATGGCCAACTTCAGGGGGATGTATGGCATCCCCGACGATGTCTGGACTAGGTTAGATGATCCTAACGACATGTTTGACGGCTTCGCATTCACTAACGGATGGATGTCGTTTCCTCTAGTCGCCATAGTTGAATGGGGTTAGATTCCCAGTTCACCCGCTTCTGAGAGTGTGCTTGTTGGCATGGCATCTCAGCCCTTGCCAGCAAATGTCCAATGGTTACAAAATAATAATGGGCGCTGTAGAACTCAATAGGATTCTAAGGATTGACCTCGGCGTCCATGACATCGAGGACGCTTATGACGTGTGTAAATCAGTAGGGGATGGCACCTGTTTCTACCTCCGGGGGAGGCCAAGAAGGGAACAGTTTGTTACCGACCTGGAAGACTCGAGTCGCCATGCTGGGGACGATCGCCTGTTTGTCTCCGGCAATTGGGAGTTTGGGGAGAGCGAGACCGCGGCAGAGAGGCGGTACAGGATACCCCGGCATTACGGGATTCCTCCAAGTAAATGCCGAACTCCTTTATACCTATTTTCCCTTTTTCTTCCTTTTGCCGACCTGAGACCCTCATGTTTCGTTGTGCAGAAATCGGGCAAAGGAGGAGTGAAGCCGTTAACTCTGGCTGGAGACCGAACAGTGATTGGCAAAGGGCGATACACAACTATAAGGGTCATAACTCCCGCGCTGCCTGGTCGCTCCTCGGATACGAACCGAGGTACAAAACTTATATAAAAAGAAAACCCGTGGCAGACGACGCGACTACCGACCTCGAGTGTTGAAGGGTTTCAGGTGCCGAGACCTCCACTTCCCGGGCCGAGCCGAAGCCTGACCTTCAACAGATCGTCGAATCCTATGCTTCTTCGAGCTCAGAGGAAGGGAGAATGCCGCCTCGCCGTCCTTTGTTGGTGACGAAGAAGTCGGGGGAGAAGTTCTTTGGAGGGGAAGCTTCTGCCTCCAATCCCCCCGTCGCCAATAAACAACTGGCCCCTGTTGCTCCGGGCGCCGTTGGGGCTCCCTCTACTGTCTGTGCTTCGACCCGAGAGCGCTCTGCAGAGATCTCGAAGGAAAAACCTCGGGCGGAGAAGGGATCCAGACCCGAGAAGCCAAGTTCGGCGAGACGGGAGCGTCCCGCCAGGGAAGAGAGGGAGAGGGTCCCGAAAAAGCGGCCCAAGACTGAAGACCCAGCCGAGAAGACCTCTGGAAGGGGCTCGGAGCAGGCCTTGGGGGCGGACTCAGTGCTCCAGCGGGCGGGGCCGACCATTTGGAGGCCGTCCTTGTCGCTTGGGCCGGGGAGGCCGGTCACGGTAGAGGATCGTCTCCACGGAAACCCTCTCGCTGCGGCAATGTTCGCAAACGCCTGTGCTCTGCCTCAGGATATAGAGAGGCTGCAGTGGACGGAGGACGCGACAATGCTGATCGGTACACTACAATCGGCTTTCTCAGTAAGTTTTCTTAAATCATTGACCACTTTATCATTGGGTCCCCTTTCTTGACATCTGGATCTTCCTTTTCGCAGATCGTTCAGCGGGTGAAGGTGTCGTTGGACAGAGTTCAGCACAGGGACACCTGGATCGAGCAGCTGGATGTTGAGAGGAAAAGGCTTTCTAAGGCCCTGGAGGGTAGCTGTCGGAAGCTGAAGGAGGAGGAGGAGGAGAAAAACTTCAGCCTTGGGAAGGACCTTGAATTTGCAGTTAATGAGGTTTGCAAGGTGAAGGCTGAATGTGAGGAGCTGAGGGGGGCGGCCGAGGTCAAAGCAAAAAAGGGCGATTCAACTCGAGGCCGAGCTGGAAGAGATGGCTGCTGAGTTGAGAAGAAAAGATGCCGACCTCGAGGTGCTTCGAAAAGAGAAAAAAGACACTGAAGCTTCGACCCAGGCCGAGGTGGAAGCCGCTTATCGTGATGGGGTGGAGGAGGCAACAATATACTACGTCGCCCAGGTTGACGCCCTTGGTCCACGGTTGTTCGAGTATGGGTGCAAGGCCGTCTTAAAGAAGATGGGAGTCCCCGAGGATCACCCAATATATCAAGACCTGCCCACTCTCGAAGACCGGACTGCCGAAAAGGGCTCAGCTCCTCCCAGTCCTCATATTGAGGTTCCCACTGAAGTTCCCTCAGACAACCCTCCGGCCAAAATTCATCCTCCTGATGCTCCTCCAGGCGTTGCTTGAGCAGCCTCCTCTCTTTTGGATGTATTTTTCTTTTGTAAAATTGTACCTTGTATCAAGAATTCTGTTTATTGATAAAAATCTTCTTTATTCTTAATTCTCCCTTGAGTATCATATGTGTGTGTTCAGAAATCTGGAAATTCTTCTTAAGTCTAACTAACTTGTATTAAGAACTCACAGAAGTTTCCTCATATTCCATACCCGAAATGAACTAGTGGCAAATGGTTGGTCTTGTGAACAAGCTTGAGCAGCGGCCGGTTTCGCAACCGAGCTGGAGTAATTTGATATCAATTGGTTGCGTAAACGAGTTGTAATGAAGGGCTGGTTCCACAACCGAGCTTGGATATCGGCTGGTTCCGTAACCGAGCTGTAATGAAGGGCTGGTTCCACAACCGAGCCTGGATATCAGCTGGTTCCGGAACCGAGCTGTAAAGAAGGGCTGGTTCCACAACTGAGCATGGGTATCAGCTGGTTCCGTAACCGAGCTGTAAAGAAGGGCTGGTTCCACAACCGAGCCTGGGTATTAGCTGGTTCCGTAATCGAGTTGTAAAGAAGGGCTGGTTCCACAACCGAGCCTGGATATCAGCTGGTTCCGTAATCGAGCTGTAAAGAAGGGCTGGTTCCACAACCGAGCCTGGATAACAGTCGGTTCCGCAACCGGGTTGTAATGAAGGGTTGGTTCCACAACCGAGCCTATGATGGGATGTCCCGTTTGTAGCTTGAGGACCAAGGACACGTTTTTGGAAAAAAACTTATCTTTTATTGATTTCATAAGTCGAGTACATTTCAGTAGTAGTATTTTTTGAGGTGGGCTTCATTCCATGGCCGGGGCAATTGTTTACCGTTTCTGTCTTCGAGCCTGTATGCTGAACGCCCTGCTGACGAGACTACCTTAAATGGCCCGTGCCAATTTGGTGCCTACTTGCCTTCATTGGGATTTTTGTCTGCAGGTAGTGCCTTCTTTAATACCAGCTCCCCGACTGTAAATTTCCGTTCTTTTACCTTTTGATTGTATCCTCTAGCCAGCAACCGCTGGTAAGAGGCTAAACGGATCGCAGCGGCTTCCCTTTGCTTTTCGGCAAGATCGAGTTCTCTTGCCAGAATCACATTGTTTAGGTCTTGATCGAAGGGATCCGTTTCAGGGTCGGAAGACCGATTTCAAGGGGTATTACTGCTTCCATTACGAACACTAAGGAGAAAGGAGTTGCCGAGGTGGAGCACCTCGGAGTAGTCCTGTACACCCAAAGTACGCTCGGGAGTTCCTCTATCCACCTTCCTTTAGCTCGGTCGAGTCTTTTCTTGAGGCCATCGAGGATAACTTTGTTGGAGATTTCGGCTTGACCGTTACTTTGCGGATAAGCTGGAGTCGAGTAATGATTTCTACTGTCGAGTTCCTGGCAGAAGTCCCTGAAGAAGTTGGAGTCAAACTGTGTTCCATTGTCCGAGATCAGGGTTCGTGGTACTCCAAATATTGCGACCACGTTTCTCCAGACAAAGTTCGTGGTGTCCCGTTCGGTGATTGAGGACAACGGTTCGGCTTCTATCCATTTGGTGAAATAATCAGTTGCTACTACTGGCCACCTTTTATTTCCTAGAGTTCGATGGAGTGGGCCCACAATGTCCAATCCCCACTGGGCGAAAGGCCATGGGCTGGAGAGGGAGGTTAGGTCCTGCGCTGGTTGATGGAGAGAGTGGGAGAACTTCTGGCACTTTGGACATTTCCTGGCGTAGAGTTGAGCATCATTTTGCATATAAGGCCACCAGTAACCCTTGCTTACTGCGCGGTAAGCCATTAACCGACCTCCGATATGGCTACCACAGATCCCTTCGTGGATTTCGAAGAGGAAATCTTTAATTTTGCTAGGGTGGACACATAGGAGGTAGGGGCCGGTGCTGTAGAGTTTGTTTTCAGGAGATAGCCAAAACCTAGCTGCTTTTAGCCTGATTTTATGGGCTTCGTTTTTGTCCTCGGGTAGCCGGTTGTCCCTTAGGTAGGCGATGATTGGGTCCATCCAGCTTGGACCGAGATCGGCGCAAAGGACATGACGACTCGGAGGGAGCTCTATGCTTGGTGTTTCCAGCGTTCCTACCTCGATCATTCTTTTCTTGCCGGCCTCCACGACTGATGCCAGGTTCGCCAGGGCATCGGCATAGGAGTTTAATTCTCTGCCGATTTGCCTGACTTCCACTCTTTGGAATTGGGAGAGGAGCTACTTGGTGCGAGACAAGTAGGCTGCCATCCTCTCGTCACGAGCCTGATGGTGTCCGCTGAGTTGGTTTGTTACTAACTGGGAGTCGCTGAAGATCACCAGCCGTTGTGCCCCCAGGATTTTAGTGCTGTCTAGTCCTGCGATCAGTGCTTCATATTCGGATTCGTTATTAGATGCTTTGAAGCCGAGCGTTAAAGCTTGTTCGATAACGAGACCTTCTGGGGACTGGAGGACTATGCCAGTGCTAGCCCTTTTCACTGTTGAGGATCCATCAACAAAGACCTTCCATACTGAGTCGAGGAACTACTTCCAAGACTGTTCGTCCTCGGCCTTGGCTTCTCTATCTTCCATTGGGACTATTCTACCCTCATTGCCCCCTAGTTCGGTGTCGAGTCGACTCGGCGCTGAATTAGGAGAGACAAATTCTACGACGAAATCTACCAAAATTTGGGCCTTGATCGTTGTTCTTGGTTGATACTGAATGTCATATTGCCCTAGTTCGACAGCCCATTTCGAGATTCTTCTAAAGAAGTCCGCCTTTCTGAATAGGGACTTTAGTGGATGTTCCGTAATAACTACAATAGCGTACGTCTGAAAGTAATGGGAGAGCTTTCGAGAGGCGCTGACGAGTGCTAATGCGAGTTTCTCCAGTGGTAGATACCTGGTCTCGGCAGAGAGCAGGATCTTGCTCGTATAATAGATAGGCTTCTATTGCCCGTCCTCTTCTCTGATAAGTACCGAGCTTACTGCGTGGTCCGAGACAGCCAGATATAAGTAGAGTATCTCGCCTTGTTTCGGCGTAGACAACAGGGGCGGCGAAGATAAATATTCCTTAAGTTGCTGAAGGGCGCGGTCACAGTCGGAAGTCCATTGAAATTTCGAACTCTTCTTTATAATTTGGAAGAAAGGGCGACACTTGTCCTAGCTGCGGCTTATGAAGCGATTGAGCGCGACTGCCATCCATGTGAGTTTCTAGACCTACTTCACCATGGTTGGGTTCTGGACTGCCTGTATCGCCGAGATTTGCTCTGGGTTGGCCTCAATTCCCCTTCTAGTCACTAGACTTCCCAAGAACTTGCCGGAGTCGATGCCGAAGGCGCATTTAGATGCATTCAACTTGAGCCGGTACTCTTTGAGGATGGCAAATGTCTGATTCAGGTCGGCCAGGTGATCTTGCGACCTTTTAGACTTGACGACCATGTCGTCGATGTATACCTCCATCGTTCTGCCGAGCTGGTCCCGAAACATTTTGGTCACCAGCCTCTGATAGGTTGCCCCTGCGTTTTTCAGCCCAAAGGGCATCACTTTATAGCAGTATAGGCCTCTGGGCGTTATGAAGGCGGTCTTCTCCTCGTCGGATTCATGCATGGGAATTTGGTGGTAGCCCCTGTAAGCGTCCAGGAAGCTCATTCGGTCATGTCCCGCTGTGGCGTCGATCAGTTGGTCAATCTTTGGGAGCGGAAAGCTGTCTTTGGGGCAGGCTCGGTTGAGGTCGGTGAAATACCTCGTATGGTGTCCAGGCAAATACCTCTCTGTTTAGCAACGGGAAGTCAAACAGCTCGGATCTTTCGGCATCGGAGAGCTGGCTACCGAGCAGGTGTTGAGTTCATGAATTTGAACATTTACGTATCATTTTAAGATGAATTAGAGGTTTAATTAGGTGAATTGCATCATTATTCATCTAATTCCATCATTTTATGCATTTTCACCTAGGACCCTGAATTTTCATACTTTTCATACATTTTCTGCATTAACTTATAATGTTTTGCAAATTTTTTCCGAAGAGTCCTAGTTGGAGTAGAACTCTATCCAGGATGGGTCCCACCTCAATATGGGCTATTCAGTATTTGATGTGTTAAATTGGAATGTGCAGAAAATGAGAATTGTAGGCCTCTATCATGGAACCCACTTTCAAGCACACATTATCATCCTGGGCCCTACATTGCTGAATTGAAGTAAATTGAAGAATTCACCATGTGGACCCCACACACAAGCTATATGCAAATTAATCAAAGGAGGGGTCCACTCATCATGTCAGTGGAAGAGTCCTAACTACAGTAGAAGACTTCTCATAGGAACCACTGTTCAAGCAGATGAAATATCCCACATGGCAGGGTCCACAGTAGTTGCAAATTTGAAATTATTGATGGATAATTCAAAAAGTACAATTCTGATTGGAACAAAAGGAGAAGAGTTTGAATCATCCACATCTGATGTCCTTTCAAAAATGAAAGTTGTGCAGAGATAGAATCCATTGCAAATCAAATTTTAGAAGTTAATCCCGTTTTTCTTAGGATAACTCATCTTCAAATAGCCATAACTTTCAATCCGATTGTCGGATCGATGCAATTTACCTTCTGTTGGAAAGCTTATTCAGAGTAGATATTCCTGGAGCCCAAGTACGTGCAAATCAAAGTCATATTGACAAAGTTATGGGCCTTGAGATTTTCATGTTCATTTTTAGACGGGATTGCAATTAAATCCACACCGTTGATAATCAATTGTTGCACATCCCTTGTAGGACCCCATCTGAAGATTAGCCAAGCCACCCAGAGGTTTCCAAAAGCTTCCACCTCATCCAAATTCAAAATGGATAAGAGATATACCTTATCAATGAAGAAAAATCAAATCTACAAAGAAGATGTCCAGATTCAATGTATCTGATAGATAACCGGAGAAATAAAAGGAACCAAAAAGTAGCATACGGGAGACAACTCCCTCCCCTTGGACGTCAATAACTCTCACTCTCTTCTTTCTCTTCTTTTGATAATTAATAGAATCTAATAGTTATTTTTGGGTATTCTGGAGCCCTATTCCAGAAATTAGGAATTTTAGAAGAGAGATTTTTGAGAGACCATTGTACAAGGAGATGCTATCAATGAAATTATTTATGAAGTTCTTTTCAATGGCTGGCTAGATTTTTGGATTGGAGCATACAGATGAAGCTAAGTAGATCTTTAATTTAATCTATGTGTTTTTTTATTACTTTTTGTCTTTTTCAAAATACATGCTCTATTAGAATAATAGATCTGTCTTCATGCCCTAGGCAGCTTCTGTTTTGATTTCTAATGAAAATAGTTTGATGATTTATACTTATTTTGATAGATTATGCTTAGGGCTGAGATCCGATAATTTATGCTTAATTTGGTGAGTCATGCTTATGATTTTTCATTCTTTTATGAGGTGAAGGAGGTCTTGGGTTGTGACCTTATTCTTAAAAATTAATTTTTGCAAAAGACAAACCTTCCGGATCCAAAACATTGATTTGTTTAAGATCTGAGTTATTTTTGGGACAAATAGTATAATAATTGCATGGATGGATTAATTATCTTGCTTAGTGGATTTTGGATGCTTTGATCTGTTTTATATATTTGATTAGTTTGTGTTTCTGAATTTTTTCTAATTTCTTTTCTTGGATCTCAATTTTTTTTATTAATCTTTGATAAAAAAAATCAGATTTTCAATTTTAACTTAGTAGTGCTCCTTGTGGGATTCGACATGTACTTGTCACTGTCTCAAAAAGACAACTGTGCACTTCCAGTATTAAAAGATTGAATTTAAATTCACATCAGCAGGAAATATCGCTCTGGATCGGAGGGATCAATTTTGACCTCGGTCAGATCTTCAATACTCTTCTGTTCTAGGGAGCGGCCGACGTCATCTATTTCAGCCTCCAGTTCGGCCATGTGTATATGTTTATGCTCTGCCTCACCTGGCACCACGGCTATGAGACACTCTTTGGCCATCCGCTGGTCCCCTTTGATCGTTACCACTTCGAACTTTCTATATTTTCGAAAGGGAACTTGAGTTTCTGGTGAAGGGTAGAAGGTACTGCTTCCATGCCGTGAAGCCAGGTCCTCCCCAGAATTGCATTGGAAGGAGAAGGTGCATCCACCACCAGGAATTCGGCTAGCACGGAGACACCTTCGGTTTGTACCGTCAGGGTGACTTTTCCCTTGGGGTAAACCGGCTTAGAGCTGAAACCCACCAGCGGGCTGCGGGCTTCTTGCAAATTCTCTTCATTGAGGCCCAGCTTTTTGAAACAATTGTAATATAGAATCTTGGACGAGCTCCCTGGATCCACAAGGATCCGCCTTACTAAGAAATTCTTTAATCTCAGGGTTAGGAGGAGCGGGTTGTTATGTGGGAGCTGGACTCCTTCCAAGTCTTCATCCGAGAACCAGACTTTGGGTTTCTCCTTCCGAGCTCGTTTGGCCGCCGGGCCAAGCTCGGTCGTCATCACCTGCTTGCTGTGTGTGGCCATCCTGGCTTCGGCACGTGACTGGTTGCTTTCCTTCGGTGCCGGAGCCAGGTGGATGACGGTGATGATGCCTTCAGGCTCGTTGCTGTTTTGTTTGTCGTCCGGATGGCCTCTCTGAACTCGATTGGCTCGCTCTTCTTTAACGTAGTCCTTCAGGTGCCCGTCCCTGATGAGCCTTTCCAGATGGGATTTCAAGCTCATGCAGTCCTCAATTTTGTGCCCGTTTTGTCTGTGATAGGTACAGAATTTTCCCTGATCTCGGGTGGACGGTTGCGGCCATTTGAAGAAAGGTTCTGTCTTGATTTTATTGAGGAGTTTATAGATTGGCTCCTTAAAAATCGTATTTACAGCTCTGTAGGAGTCTGCGCTCCATTTGGATTTTTTCCTGTCTCCTGAGGCGGGAGCCGAAACCAACACCGATCTCGAAGGGGCTTTGCTTCGGTCCGTCTCCTTTCTATGAAATGGCTTCTGGTCTTTTCCTAAAGGTTTGCCTTCATGTTCGATACCAAAATTCTCCTGGGCTCGGACTTCATCCTCTTTCTGTTCGATGAATTGGTTTACCCGGGCCATCAGTGCTTTCATAGTAGTTACGGGGTAACACCCAAATTCCCTTCGGAGGTCGTTTCCTGGCAGCAGGGCCTCTTTGAAGCACATGACGACTAGTTCGTCGTTCGCGTCTTCGATCTGGCTGTAGATGGTCTAGAATTGCTTTGCGAATTTTGTGACGTTCTCACTGTGTCTCATCCGGACCGCCATCAAATCATTATTCAATCTTGGGATGACTCTGTGCGCCTGGAATTTTTCCAAGAATAAACTTCTGAGCTGCCGCCAGCTGGAAATCGATCCTTCAGGAAGAGCACAGAACCATCTGAGGGGAAGGTCCCTCAGACTGGAGGAGAATACTCTGCAGTTTAGGTGCCCGAAGTCTCCCCAAATTGTCATTCTTTGGGTGAAATGCCGGAGATGCGCAGCGGGGTCCGAAGTCCCATCGTAGAGCGTAAATCTCGGGATGCTGAACTTCTATGGGAGGTGGGAGTCCCTAATCTCTTGAGAGAAGGGAGTCGTGTCGCGGTCTTCGCCATCCTGACTATCCAGTCGGTCCGGAGCGAACCCGACCATCTCCATATTTCGCTGGACGGTTTGTTTGATATGACGGTCGAGCCATCTTCTTAGATCATCGTCTGCCCCCCGCTCCCGGCGCGACCTCTTGGAGTAGTGGCTACTACTCGAGCCTTCGTCACCGACTTGGTGGCGCCTTTTGTTATCCAAGGTTCGCCCCACATCTTGTAGTTGCTGCTGGTGTTGACGGATCAACTTGTCCTTCTTTCGTATGACGGCTTCTTGGGCCTCGACACCCTCAGTACGAAGGTCGTGGCCGTCGTCCTCGGCTTGGAACCAGGACCGACGAGACATGACTGGCGTTGGGGATCTGTATTGCTGGCGAGGTTTTTCCTGACGAGGCCTGCCCCTGGTTTGGTTCTGGCGAGGGGGCGTCCATCGTCGTTGAGGACGCTTGGCCAACCGATCATTTTGTCAGGGGGACACTCTCGCCTCTCGCGAAGTTCCTGCCTCGGGAATCCCTGTCGGACCAGTTTTTCCCTGGGCCCTCTTTGGGCGGGGGGCTGGAGGCTGTGCTGGAGCTGTTTTTCATCGTTCCGTCCGTGCTTGTAATATTGGTATCTCCTGCAGCATTGGTGACGGTTGCATTGGCGAAGCCTCAACATATCCGCTAGTTTTCTTAGCTTTGGGTGGCATGGCGTTTTAGTTTTTTTTTTTTTTTCCCCACAGACGGCACCAATTGTACGTGCCTGATAATTACGGACTTGATTTAGATGGGTTTGCCACATGACCCTTGGGAAAGAAGAAGACTTCAATTGCCTGAAAGAGGAGAGAGATGGGTTAGAGGCCTCGACTGTGGTCAGCCGAAGACACTCCGACGCCTAAGTTAGTGCAATCACTGAACAAAGGGAGAACTAGTGGAGGAGGAGAAAAAACTGAAGATGTGTTGTTCTTTTGCATACCTTTGGTTGCTTTACGTTCTTCATATATATAGGTGTTGGTCACCCTCAGATCATTCCTTAGTGGAGGTTGGTGGGAGTATGGTCGCATCGGACCATACTCTTTATCCTTAGTGGAGGTTGGTAGGTGTACTGTCCCATCGGACCATGTCCTGACCTTTTCCATGATTGCTGATGGGATGGCTGGATATATCCGGTGCCCATCTCATCTGTCAGTGTATGGCCGCAATCCCATTAATGTTGATTGACATCATATCCATCCCGGCTGACAGAGTCACCCCGAGGTTCCGACAGCCAATTGCAAACTCAACTCGGCACCATACCGAATTGCGTGAGCTCGGCAGTCTTACCAAGTTGCAACAGAGGAAATTGCTGGTGCTTTTACCGAGGCTGACCAAGTTCAGAGGCTGATGTTAAGATGAGCTTGAATTGCGTGTCAGGACTTATCTCCGTGTCACGAAACGCCCCACACAGATTTCTTTCATTTTTTTCTAGGTAAAAGAATCTTGCTATTGTCATTGTTAACATAAAGATGCAACAGTCTCAAACACTAGGTAAATTATTATTAACAGCAGCATATTGTCATTTACCAATGACAATATGCTACTGTGGAGATCCATATGGTCAGTATATAGCTGTTGACATGATAATAGTTGTTGGTAAATGCATGGGTATTTAGATATGTAGTCATAGGATAAGACAAATGGGAATTGAAGAAACATAACATGAAATTTGGAAGATTATAATGCAGAGCTTTCCAAGAATTTTCTTTTGACTGAACAAATGGGGACAAATTGGTTTTGATACTAGGAATTTCTCCAATATTAACTAGAATTATAATCGCATCCATCATATTTCTGTATCTTGGGCAATAGTTTTTTTTTTCCCTCGGTTTGGTACATGTCTTCAAGTTATTCTTATTAATAACAAAAATGGCCTTTTGACAAGTTTGCTGAACTTTTTAAACTAATTTAATTGTTACATAAAATAATGTACAAGCGTTCGAAAGAAATAAAGAAAAAAAATTATTTATTAATTAATCCACAATATGTATTAATATCTTTGATGGATATGCATTTAGTTTATCATTCACTAAATCAATGTGTTCTTAAAGATGATTAATTTTATTTATTATTCAAGATGGATGAGACTATAATATGTATTTGAAAAACAACGTACTTCAATTATATAGTTAAGAGTAACACAATAGTTTTTTTTTTTTTGTTAAAATACTTATTTACCGAAATGTACTTGTGTGGAGTATATAAATGAACATCCTTGCTTGAATTTAAAAACGGGTCCAGGTTACATACCCTACCTGATTTTCCAACATCTATCAGATATGCAGATATCTAGGTTCATTTTAATCCTTAAGATGGGGAGACCAAATAAGACTCCAATGAAGTGGTTAGGAAAGAAATGTAGGATTGTGAATTTATAGTGAACATAACCCTACATTGAAGATAGGCTATAGTATAGTGTGTACAAGACTTTTTATATTAATGTCTTAATGTAAAACTCTTTCAATGTAAAATATCATTGACTTTACTTATCAATTGGATCATATCAAAATACGTCTCCAATCTTTTATAATTTGAATGTAATTGTTGTTTGATGCCTCCCCGTGTTCAGCACAAGCATCTTTTGCTAGTATATAGTGATGAAAAAATAAATTTCTTGTGTTGTTTGGACTACAGTTTTGATCTTTTACTTCTTATTTGCAAGCTAAAAGGCAATGGAATAAGAGAAGAGAATATAATACATACAGAATTGAATGCACAGTCCTAGCCCCAGTTCATTCTTGGTTAGATGTAACCATTTTCATTAGAATCTCACATTTCTATTTGGGGTTTGGGTCATCACTTAAATTAGAATCTTACACTTCTTTTGTGATTTTTGGGGTTAGGGGATTCGGGGGTTTTTTTTAGAGTGAGATGGACTTAGGGGTTTCATTGTGAGAGTCTTTCTTGGGGTGTTACTGTGGGGGTGGGGCGATGGGAAGGCATGGTGTTGGAAATAGGTGAGCCTCGTGGATAGGTTTCAAAAACTTTTGACCCACTTGATGCAGGGATCAAATATCCATAAGGCTACAAAACTCAATCCAAGATCCAAATCCTCAAAGTCATGATCAAAATCAGTAAACACTATCTTTAAGATAGCAAATAACATTACCATGCAACCAAAATAAAACCACAACAAACAATGGAGTAGATTATACATTTGGAGCTCGATAGTGCTCTAATGGAGAAGAAGACAATTAGCTTGAACAATAACACTTCTTATAGCGAATTAGGATCTCCAAGACCATGTTGTTTTCCCCGTTATGACCTGCTTCAGATATCTTTTCTCAAGAAGAATGATGGGATCTCCAAGAGAGAATCAACTAGAAACTCTAAGGAATACCAAAAGAGAACTAGAAGAGAAAGAGGAAGAGCGAGGGGCGTGCAACACTTGCACTGGGCATGTATTCCAAGGGTGGACGTCTGTGGCCCTCTCTCCTATATTTATACCCTCAAGCAGCCTCCTCTTACTAATAATTATTAGAAGTATCACTTCCATAATAATTAGTAACTTTTTTCTTTTACTATTACCACTATTAGAAGTCTCACTTCCAATAGAAATAATAACTTTTTATTTTCTTTCCTTTTGAGTTCAAGTAGAATTAGTAATGACCTAATCTTGGGCTAGTGTAGGGACCACTAGGGATTCCATAGAAAGCTGGCTTCAACTGGGACACCGCGACCCCACATCTCATGTGCAATCCGGGCCCACAGTTAATTACAAATAACTCCACTATATAAATGTAATTATACTCCAGTCTTAGGAATAAATTATAAAGAAGACCATAAACTTTCATATTACCACAAGTAGGCTCCTCTATCAATATCCATGGATCAATTGGATAAAACTTGTCCCACCAATTTAGATCCACTTCTTAATCCTTGAGACCCAATTAATCACAGTAATCATCAGTACCATCCAATTAACTCTTAATTGAGATGGGTGCATACTTACTAATAATAAATCAATTAATTGGCACAAGGGGATAATAAAGATAGATTTCATCTTGACCATTGAATGTTCCAACAATCCAGCTACCACGTACCCAAGACACCGAGGTGTTGACTTATAGTTGGCCCCACTCATTGGTGATTCAAAGCAAATGAATAGATAGAAACTTGAGTTCACTAATGTCTTACGATTGAGAGCCTATTGCTAGGGAATTATGAGAGCAAACCTTAAAGTATAGACAGTGTTCTATAAGGTGCTTCTCATGGTCCTTCAATACATCCAATGTACCAGCACAATGATTCAGAATCTTACATTCTGATGATTGAGACAAATCACACTATCTAATAGTGATCAAAGTACAACAACCTTGTCAGATGAGATGCCCAATCTCATCACCGGTTGTGAATCAATTTTAAGTATGAGATTTGTTGTGACAAATGTCTCCCGCATGTGGATCTCATTCACACACATGTATTACATCTAATATACTAGTGGGCTCCGGTTCATCTCACGAACCATCATGTCATATGTATTGGTTATGTGCATTAAGTAATAAAACACTATTCATCTCATGAATAGAAAGCATGATTATATTGATAAACAAATAAATTTATTACATCATCCACTGGATTGAGATCATATAATCTAACACGTGATGCATTTAAACATAGCTCTTATGAGCCTTTTTTAGATCACACTGATGCGGACACCCCAGGTGCCTAACACATGGGTCCTCCCCTAGCATAACATTGTGCTAATCATTGACAATCCAAGGAAGAAGGTTATTTTGAATGGCTTAGATTTTAATAAGTGGGCCCTATGGTGTAGTTCAACTCTATAACTCATGATTTATCTATGTTAAAGCCTTAGAGAATCCAAATCTAGACCTATATATATTCTCCATTGGAACCTATTTACAATGAACACGTTTAGATAATGCACAAACCTTTTCATCTGCCCTTCGATTCTAACCGCCGCACTTCAAGTGGGCCCTGTAGACCCATCTTATCTGTTACAATTTTTTGGTGAAATGTTTTTCTTTTTTCTTTTAATTGCTGCCCTTTATCTAAACTCTAAAGCCTTCACATTGCAGACTCAATTCCTACTAAGAAAATGTTGGAAACAACAAAGAATTAGAATAAGAGAGGTGCTAATGCCACATACCAATCTTCTCCTTCCACATCTCTTTTTTGCATGACCAATATATCCCCGTGTGAAATTACCTAAAAGGACATCTATCAAAAGTCTCTCCCTCTCCAACTTCATTTTACACTCACTCACCCCCACCTAACCTAACCCCCGAGCCCAACCATCGCCTTCCCCTTCTGTAGCATCGCTGGAGGGAGAGAGGGCGGCGGGTAGCGGCAGGGAGGGGGAAAGAGCGAGGGAGGGGGAAAGAGCGAGGGAGAGGGAAAGACGGATAGGGAAAGAGAGGGAGAGAGAAAGACGAAGCGGGAGACAGATAGGGAGAAGGAGAGGGAGATGGTGGCGGCATTGAGAGGGAGGGAGAAAAAGGGAGAGGGGGAAGGGATAGGGAGAGAGACAGGGAGGAGAGGGAGAGGGATAGGGACAGAGAGTGGCGGGCGAAGGGCGGCTGCAGGGAGAGGGGGCGAAAGGGAGAGAGGGAGGGAGGGAGGGAGGGGGAGAGAGACAGGGAGAAAGAGAAGGAAATAGGGAAAGGAGGAGAGGGCGACGAGTGGCGGCAGGGAGGGTGGGAGAGGGAGAGGGAGAGAGAAAAAGGGAGAGGGAGAGAGAAGGGATGTTGAAATAAAAGCTTGGGAGGGATAAAGAAAGGTATTTTGGGAACAATGGGGGTGTGTAGAGAGAAATTTTGGAAAGAAAAGGGATGTGGAAAGAGAAGGGATGTCGAAGGAGAAGCTTGGTATGTGGCATTAGGGGCTCTCTTAGAATAAAGAATGTCGGCAAGATCTAAGCAGTTAAACAAGCTTAAAACTTATAAAATTTGATTACTTGTGCTAGGAATGTATAAGTAGACAAACAAAGAGAGAGTACCTCTCTTGCACTTTCAAAGAAAACAATGAAGCAAGGGAGAGAAAAACAGGGGTAAAGAAAATAGGGGTGAGAGAAAATAAGGATGGAAACAACTAAAAGAGAGAAGAGGGCAACTAGGTACACGTCTCTTTATCTTATTATGTGAGATAGGTTATAGGAGGCTAAAAAACCTTATGATGGCATAATTGTTTTCACTGCATATGATCAAACATATAAAAATTAGAGTAATGGTCCTGTTAGGATGGTCCTTACTACTCACGGTAGGGACTCCTAAGAACCATTGGATCAATGAGCAAGGGCTTGATGGTTGTCACGCCCCGAGCACGAGATTACACCCATCTCGAGGCGCGATGTACTCTCGCATGGGGATTCGAGTCAAACTCTCTGACTTTTAGTCCTCACGAATGGGTTTTCCCACAGGATATCACGAGTGATGTTAAATTTCCATAAACATGTATATTCACCTGTATAGCTCAACAATAGATATCCATCCATGTTCGTCATCTAACACACATTAATAATGATACAAGAGCATTAACTAGTCCATGAGCATAAGTTAAGAGTTCAAATTTCAAGTTAAGAAAGGAGGAAAAGTAGTAGAAGCAAGTATTAGTTAAGGTTTACATTCCAAATCAAAACATCCTAAGACAAAGTCTAATCTATTGGCAACCCACGCCACGGTCAAGGGTGAAGTGATATATCGTTCAGCAACTCAGTGAAATAGATATCTAGAAGACATCTTATGGGGCCCACTCAACTTGCTGTAGAGAAGTCTCCTCTTGAACCTCCTCGATCTTCGGGGCGGTGGCATCGAAGTCCCCACCTATAACGCCAACTGTACCACCATTAAACTAAGCTAAGCAAAAAATAAAATGGAACATGCATATCAAATGGGTTATAAATGAATAGGCGTGATACATAGAGATTAAGGGTGACAAATGTATAAACATAAAATATCTAAGTGGCACAACCACATAAGCTATATTCTCCTATATAAGCATGTAAACATGAAATTAGATGGGAGCATGAGCATACATAATCATGACATGAGGTACCACTAGGAGGCATAGGGACCGGAAACTTCATCGTGGACCTGAGGTGCCGGTTAACCTCCCAAAAATTTCCATTTGTAGAGGTCCATGAAAATTACCAAATACACACCCAGTTGGGTCCGACCGAGACAAGACCGAAGCTAAGTGGTGACGACTCGAGGAATAGAATGTACAGGACAAATCATGGTGTGACATAAACATAAGCATAAGCATGTACACAAAACAGAAATATGAATAGGTACATGATCATAATCATAAGTGCGTAACATGACATAGCCTATAACATATACATATACATAATGCATAGGGAAATATATAACGTAATACAATAAGGTACAAGAGCTAAGCAATTAGACATAAGAAGCATGTACATATCCTGCGAGAGGACTAGAACGTAAGCAAATGCATGCATAAAGATCATACTCGGAATCAAGGATTCATGACAAGCCAATCCTATGGTTTCAGAAATACCCTTGGGCTTCACCGTCAAACAATGTGTAGTCCTAAGGCTTCCAACGTCATTGGGCTATAAAAGAACCCTTGGCGTTACATAATTCGGGACGCCAAATGCCTTAAGAGAACACCTTAATTTCGAGGTACATGTAGTCCAAGAACAAGCTTCCATGAGAGTGTACGTGTGCTCAAACGACACTCTCTAATTAAACAGTCAAGGCATGAAATTAGGGGCATAGGTTCCATATTAGGGTCAACTAGGGCCCATAACATCAAATCCCTAAATTCCTAAAATTCTGGGTGGTGCGCTCGAGCGGGCATAGGCACTTGAGCGGGCCTGCTCTATGGATAACATGTGCTCAAGTGTGGAGTCATGCACTCAAGGGGGCCAACTCTCTGGATAATGTGCACTTGAGCGAGCATGTGCGCACTCGAGCGGGCCTGCTCTCTGGATAACGTGCGCTCTAGTGTGGAGTCATGCACTCAAGCATGCCAACTCTCTGGATGATGTGCACTCGAGGAAGTATCATGCGTTCGAGCGGGCCTGCCAGTGATGAGATTGGGCATCTAATCTGACAAGATTGCAGTATTATGATCACTATAAGATAGTGTGATTTGTCTCAATCATCAGAGTGTAAGACTCTGGATCATTACACTGGTACATTGGATGTACTGAAGGACCATGAGATGCACCTTATGCGAATCTGTCTTTAATTTAATGACTACTCTCATAATTCCTTAGTCATAGGCTCTTAATCTTGAGAGATTAATACTCAAGTTTCTATTATACATGTACTTTGAGTCACCAATGAGTGAGGCCAATTGTAGGTCAACACCTCGGTGTCTTGGGTACATGGTAGTGGGACTATGGGAACATATAATTGTTAAGATGGAATCTATCCTCTAATAGATATATCCCATTGTGTCAATTAATGGATTTATCATTGGTAAGTACGCACCTATCTCAATTAAGAGTTAATTGGATGATAGTGATGATCAGTGTGATTAATTAGGTCACATGGATAATAAGATATGGATCTAAGGTGGTAGGACAAATTTAATCTAATTGATCCATGGATATAATTGATGGAGGGGCCTATTTGTTGTAATAGGGAAGATTAAGGTCTTCTTATAATTTATTCATAAGACTGGTATTCAATTGCATTTATTTAGTGGAATTATTTGCAATTAACCGTGGGTTCAGATTGCACATGAGATATGGGGTCTGGATATCCTAGTTGGAGCCAACTTATATGGAATCCCTAGGTCCCCACGCTAGTCCTAAGAAGAGATTGTTTCTAATCCAATTGGAACTCTTAAAGGAAAGGGGAGTAGGGCACTTACTCATAATAGAAGTGACACTTCTAATTATGATTGAAGAGGAGGGTTTACCCAAACCTATAAAAGAAAGAGAGAGGGGACGTCCAAGAGCATTCCCACGCCCAAGGTTGAACGTCCCTCTCCCTCTCTTTCCTCTTCTTTTCTCCTATGGTTCTTCTAGAGAGTTTAGTGTTTTTCTTCTTCTTAGAGATCCCACCACTCTCCTTGAGAAGATCTCTGATAGGGGGTCATAGCTATCGGATGTGAATTTTGACCCCCCAAGCGACATGGCATGAGCGATCTCCATTCATCCATATATATGCTATTTAAATTTTACATAAAAAATGAGGATTCCAACTACCCTCAAAATCGACGGATCACAATCGCCAACTACGGTACGGCCGTAGCATAATAAGGTGTGTTCTTCCTCTCGTCTAATGTGCTTCCGGTAACACACAATGATTATCCTGTCACATTGATTTGATTTTTTATTTATATTTAGGTCAATTCAGGATCATAAGTTAAGGTCCAAATAAGGATTAATCCACACATAGCTTAATTATAGTATATCCAAGTAAAATAAAGCAATAAATAAAATAAATAAAACAGGGGGGGAGGTGCCAAATATTTAAGAAAAGGATCGGCCTAGTTCCTGAGTACTCCTTTCGAATCCCTTGGAAAAATAGGGTTTAAAGGCTGTTTTTTCAAACCAAAATGATGATGCAAATGAGATTAGGACTTCCGATTTCTGTGTTTTTCTTGTGGGATACATGAGTGATAAAAGTGAAAGGCTAACGAGCCGCAATTGATTGAAGGTGGCCGATGGGCCATGATTGTTTAAAAGTGTGTGTGAAATCACTCATTTCATCTCGTCATTCTCATTAACTTCGATTTTTAGAAAATAGTCTTTACTCCCTTTTCCAATAAGCTCAATTAAATATCTGGCACCGGATGTGGAGAAAAAAATAAAAGAAAAATATTTTTGGGTTGATTTTGTTGGTTTTGTAGTTTTTAGGGATTTTTTTATAATGGAGCTAGAAGGGCCTAACTAGGGGATTTTACTTGAATTTATGTGATTAGTGTTTTATTTTTGGTTATCGGATTAACCTTGACCTAAGATCCTAGACTGCCCACATCAGCTTTCCTAGTCCCCTAACAAAACAGGAAGAGCAATGGGACGAAGCCTATTGCTTTAAGCTACTTAATGGGAGAATCCAATTTATTCCTAGGGTGCAAACAACCTAAGTTTGATAGTTTATGTGCCTAAGCAACTTGTTGGGTAAGGTTTTAATTGATTCAGTTTGTTTTTAGTTATGGTTTTGGTCGAGAGTGATTTAGGGATGTTTTAAGGTTCTGGGATGTTATGTTAAAGTAAATTTTGAATCAAAATTTGAAAAGCGATCGAGAATCACAATTTGATGCATAAGATATGGGTAGGCTCCCAGGGGGTGGATCCTATCCTGACAGTTTGTGTTTCTTGATGACTTTCGGGATAATCCGCTTATATTATGGATTCTGGTGGGCTCTAATTGGTAAATTTTAATGTTTCAGATTGTTTTAAGTCTCTGGTGTTCAAATGTCAAAATTCGGGTCTAAATTTTGAAACAAAGTCAAAATTCGCGTTTCGGGACAAGTGAAGGGACCACGTGGATTATATGTGATTTTCAAGGGCTTCGACTATGTTTCAAGATTATGGATGAGACTTAGTCACTGATTTTTGGGTTTGGGGGTTGTTTTAGGTTCTTGTTTCGGTTAATTTAAGTTATAAGGTACTTAATTATTCATCTTTGATTCAATTGGTGAGTTGGAGTCCAAAATGCAGGGTAGGCGCCCACAGGGTGGAGCCTACGTTGCTGTTTGATGGTTTTTAAGGATTTTTGGTATTTTAGGATTATTTTGAGGCCAAATTTTTATGGGATTAGAAGTCTTTTGATGGGAAATGTCTTTTCGTACTCAATTGGGATTGGTTTGAAGGCCAATTAATTAGGCTCGGTTGTTAATTGGGTGTTTGAGCAAGAGTAGTCTGGGCGCCCAGGGGGTGGCGCCCAGGATGACTGTCTTAGAGTTCCGGTCGGTTTGGTGATTCTTAGGTTAATTCAAGATTGTATTTTTATGGGACTTTATGTATTTTGATGGGGAATGTTTCTTCTTGCTCAATTGGGATGGAATTAGATCTTAACTAATTGAGTTTAATCTTTAATTAAGGGTTTTCCAAGGAATTGGTAGGATGGGCGCCACTCCTGTTTTAGGGTTTTGCTTGTTTTAGGGTTTTTTTGGTTGATTTAAGATTGGATTTTTATGGGACTGAGTCTTTTAAGTTAAAAGTTTTTCACTGTATTGATGGAGATTAGATTAAGGTCTTAATTAGTTTTAATTGGAGTTTCTTAGTAAGTGAGCAATTTGGGCACCCAAAGGGTCGCGCCCAGGTGAACCTGACAGGCTGGGCGCCCAGGTGAACCTGACAGGTTGGGCGCCCGGGGGTGGCGCCCAGATTATCTGTTTTAGGGTTTGGCGATTCAGTGATTTTTAGATCAATTTAAGTCCGAACTGATTAAGGTTTCAGGTCTTTTAAGTTTAAAAGTGTTTTACTGTATCAATTAGGGTGAGATTAGGGTCCTAATTAATCAAATTTAGTTCTTGATTGAGGGTGTTTTAATGGATGAGCAAGCTAGGCTCCAAGGGGGAGGAGCCTATCCCGACAGTTTGGGTTCCTTAATTAATTCTAGTGATTCCTTAATCCAATTTTTAGTCCGAATTAATTAAGACTCTTTGTTTTAGGGTTTTTGATGATTTTGTAATTTTTATGTTAATTAATTCTAATGTTCTAATTAATTTCTAATTAATCTTAGGGATTGAGTCGAATCTCAATTAATTGGGTTTGATTTTTAATTAAAGGTTTTTAGGAGATATGCAGGCCATGCGCCTAGGTGGCTTTGGCAAGTTGAGCACCCAAGGGGTGGCGCCCAGGTGGTTTTGGCAAGATGGGCGCCCAGGGAATGGTACCCAAGTTGATATATTTTATGGTTTTTGGTCAAATATATGACTTTTAGGCTAATTCTAGTTCGAATTGATTAAGGTCTTAGGTCCTTTGAGTTAAAAGTGTTTTATTGTCTTATTTAGGATTGGATTAGGGTCTTAATTAATAGGGTTTATTCTTTAATTAATGATTTCCAATGGACAAGCAAGCTAGGCTCCAAGGGGACGGAGCGTATCTTGACAGTTCGTATTCCTTAATTAATTTGAATGACTTCTTAATCCAATTTCAGCTCAAATTAATTAAGACTTTCTGTTTTTGGTTTTTTTTAATGATTTAATGATTTTTAGGTGAATTAATTATTAAGTTTGGATTATTTTTAATTAATTTTAGGGTTTAGTCCACTTAGGCGCAGAATTCGGAAACCTAGGGCATCTACCTATTGTTTTTTTAGTTTTCTGAATATCTTTGAATTTGTTTTTTGGTTTCTTCTCTAATTTACTAAAGAGCAATGAAAGAGAAGAAATTATTTTATGTTTTATGATTTTTACTTTTATGGTTTTAATGATTCTACGATGCAACGTGTGTGATTGATGTGGCAATTCAACATGTAGAAACATGACAAACAACCAATCATATCTCTGCAATACAATTCCTAATTGAACTAAATGCAAAAAATTGAAAATCATGCGTGGAGGTGGAAAAGTCCACCTAGGAGCCACTCCTATGGAGCCTATCCTAACGATTTAGGGTTTTCAGCACAACGAGATGATTATGCGATATTCTCAGAACTTCTAGCGTGATTTCCGATGTTCAGCAATTGATGCGGAAGTCTTAATGCAAACTACTAATGATGGGATCAACAAACGAGGAAGAAAAGGATGGGAAAATTAAGATCCGATGCTTGAATCCCTATTTCAGAAGGGGTAGGCGCCCACAGGTTGGCGCCTAGTCTGCTTTTCTTGGGCTCTTCGCGATCTGCCTGATTTAAATGATGAGGATGATAATGCAGATGCGAGATCTGCTTAAGTTATGTAATCAGAATTACGAAATTAATGCAGATCTACACTACTTACATGTGCCTAAGCATGTTCTAACATGATGATGAATTACTACTAGACTTATTAAGAAAATAGCAAACCTAATGCAGATCTATGATATATGCATGATCCTAAGCGTGTTTCTAGTCAAGAATGATCATGAACAATAATGGAGTGGAAGAGATCTAGGAATATCGATTTAGATCTTGTTCTTCAAGTTCCTAGGCCGAAGCTTTCACGGAAATCCATGGCTCTAGATGAACTTTTCCTTCTAGATCTCGAAAATCAGAAAGTCTCCTTTCCTTCCTCTCCTTCTCCTCTAGATCTAGGGTTCTCTATATGGTGGCTACTCTCCTTTCTCTTATTATTGCTCTTTTTCTCTCTTTTTGGTAGCCCCCTTGCAAATGAGGTTAGGAGGCATTTATAGAGGTTTGGGGCATGCTAGGAGGGTTAAGGCTTTAGTTCCACGGACTTCTAGAATGTTCCACACATCCTAAGATGGTTGAATTAGGTTTTGGATGAATTAGTTTTTGCAGATAGGCTGTGTAAGACCCCGACCCGAGAGACCTCGATTAGTGTTAATTAAGTCGTGTATTAGTCTTAGCGTGATTAGTGGATTTTATTTTAGTTGAGTTTAGAATAGCTTTATTATAGCTTTGGAAAATTTTGAGTGCCTTTGTGATTAGTGGGGCCCTTTGGGGGGTTCCTTTTATGACTTTGCGTTTACTTAGGGGATTATCTGAGATTCCCGTGATTGGTGTTTTGATCCCATTTTACTTATCTCGTTAATCTCTACGACTTTTATGTTGATCCTGTTCCCGTTCGGAATCCCAAAACCCGACTTTCCTAACTTCAAGGGCAAAACAGTCTTTTTACACTAAATCTGTACCCAATATTTGATATTCCCGAAACCAGCGAAACATATACTTTTTGAAAACTAGAAATTTCGAAGATCATTTCTCCCTTCTTCGTCGAATTCGTTCGAAGCCCCGAAAGCTATGATTTTGACCCAACAAGTTTCCTTAGGTGTGGAGCCCACTTCCAATTGCTTATAAAGAGAACCCTTCTCTTCTCTTTTCCATTTTCCAGCACAAGCAACATTCCAACCTAGGGTTTTCTTCACTCTATTTTGCTCCTCTTGCTTTTTCATCATGAAATCACCACCAACCTTGCACAAATTGAGAAATGGACTTCACAATCTTCTTCCTCTCCTTGAGAACTCTCCATTAATACTCTTGGAAGAGAAATCCATCAACTTGAAGATCCTCTTTGAGCTAGCTCTTTCCATTTGAAGGTCATCCAAGTAAGCAACCCTCTCCATCTTCTAGATTTGTGTTCTTGTAACCATAGAGAAGCTCCATTTGCATTATTAAAAGCTCTCTATTTCTATTTCATTGTCTTGACCATTTTAGGGTTTTGTTTGGGGTTTTTGTGTAGCTTTTGTTCTTGGCTTGGAAGAGGTGATTAGAGGCTTTGTTTCTTGATTAGAGACCCAAGGCAAGTGGATGAATGGATAAGTTTTGAACATTTACATGTTTTATGGAAATCTCTTGTTTTGCACTAATTGTTCTTAATGATTTTTACATGTGTTTTCATAGTGTTCCTTGCCTTGATTTTCTATTACTTTTGAAATGCATATTGATGAGTCTATTTCTCCCTTATTTGTATCTTAGAAATGTATGTAATTGTTGTGGTGTTTGGGAGAAATTTGAAGTGATGAAATGGAAGTGTTGAGTGATGAAATGGAAGTGTTGAATGATGAATTGGAGGAGCCTTTGAGCTCATTTTTATTGTAGGGAATGAAGTAGAATGTAAGAGAAATGTTTTGGAGGAAAAAGGGAAAAAAAATCAGTTCAAAACTGAACTGCCAGCTGACTGGGCGGTCAGCAGGCTGTCACTAGGCGGCTAGTGGACTGGTCACCAACCTGGTGATCGCACAGGGTCGGTCACCATATCAGTAAAGATGAATTTCTGTTCTGAAGGGGCGGTCACCAGGCGGTCACCAGTCGGCTAACAAACCTGGCCCAGGCGGCTAGCCACTTGCTAACCTACACGTGATTGACCTCCCAAAAATTTTTGGGAATTGAGCAGGAAGAAAAGAACTGTTTCGCACCATATGTTCATGAAATGATTAGGAAGGACTGTTTTGGGAATTCAAAGGAGAAAATCTTTTCCCGGAAATACGTTGAGTACTCTCGAATTAACAATGTGAATAGAGTGTCCGGAATGTCTTCCAATCTCAAGAAGTACCAAATTTATATTGAATTCAACATATGAGAATCCTCTTCACATTGGTTTAAATCTTGAACCCCGATACCCGACCCGGAAGATTTGGAAATCTAATTATGTTCTATTTTTCCCCGAAATTCATGCTTTATGTTTTGTCATGTCCTGGAATAAATTGAAACTACATTTTAGCATTTTTGCTAGCCCGCTCATGCCTGACCATATATAAAGTGTTTTGTGCCTATGGGCATCCCGTCCCGATTATATATGAACTTGTCTTGATTTCTTGCATATAACCTATGAGTCGGCACCACTAAACTTGGACGACCTTGTCGGTTTAATCCACCGACTTTGAGGTCCCTCTCTCGTCCTGCCAGTTGCGGCCTGGATCCTATCCTGTCCCGATACCCGGTTTGCTACCGCGGTCTCGTCCATCTATATATGTATCCATGATTATTGTTGACTCTCCTCACCTTATGTGACTGAGGTTAACGTCCCGATATTGCTCTCATCACTTTAGTGAGAGATGATTTAGCTTTGTGTGGTTGTCATCTTGCTAGTTCCTGATTCTTTGGTACCTTTACATATATTGTATTGCAATTATCTTTCCTGATAAATGATGCATTTACATTTATGAAATTCATTATTTATACAATTTTCAATGTTTTATCAAGGTATCATTGTTTTAAATTATTGTTATATCTTTTCTCCCACCTGCCAAACCGTTGTATTTGATCCACTATTTTGGTACTCAAGTCCAGACGTTGGCTATCTCGAGGAGGAGCCAGAGGAGGCGGTCGATGAACCGCATCATTTAGTTGAATGACAAGTTGACGATGTCATGTAGACATCTAGTCATGCTTTGAGATACGACGTATTTTGGGAGTTACGTCTAACTCATTCTTTTGGGAACTTATCTGGTTGTACTGGCCTTTGTTTGCCATTATTTTTGGGGAACATTAATTAACTAATCTTTTGTATAAACTCTAACTTTATATCTCTAGGAAATGCTAATGTTCATTGCTCACTTTGACATCAGTTATTCAAATATATGTTATCAGACTTGCTATTTTGGGTACGAATGTATAAACTAGATTTGCTACACGCTTCCGCATTTAAAAGAAATATTCATGTTGTTGTGATATAAACAACAACATTTAAAAGAATGAACTAGATTTGCTACATGCTTTAGTATTTAAAAGAATGTATGAATTAGATTTGCCACACGCTTATGCATTAATTAACTAATCTTTTGTATAAACTCTAACTTTATATCTCTAGGAAATGCTAATGTTCATTGCTTACTTTGACATCAGTTATTTAGATATATGTTATCAGACTTGCTATTTTGGATACGAATGTATGAACTAGATTTGCTACACACTTTCGCATCTAAAAGAAATATTTATGTTGTTGTGATATCCTCACTGCGGACACCTGTGGGAAATCGCGTATAAGAGTGACATCTTTTCATTGGCTCGTATACATATTGATTTAAAATAAATTCATAGTTTGGCTACCATTCATCATCCATTATATCATCACAAATATAGTCTCAATCCTGGATTAGGTCGGTATACCCGGTCCGGGGTCGCGACAGGCTGGGCACCGCGCCCATGTTGAATTGCGCAGCCTAGGCGCCCGGGGGGGGGGGGGGGGGGTGTGGGGAGCCTAGGTTGGTTTTGGTTCATCTTTAGAAATAGGTCCCATTTGGAGTGGCCCTAGATAATTTGTGACCTGAATTAGTCAAACTGGATGGAAATATGTTTATCTGCGGGGTGCCTATACAGATTTGTAATGAGCTAGGCGTCATAGGGATAGTGCCGAGGGGGGATTCGACAGTCTGGGCGCCACCCTAGGTGGGGTTTCACCTTTCTTTAAGTTGGGTCCCTATTTTGAGTGGTCCCAGACCGTGTTTAGGTCAAATTGGTGGAATTGAAGGGTGGATGCCCAGCCTGGGGCGCCTAGGTGAGCCTGGATAGGGTGGGCGCCAATGGCCCGGGGGGTGCCACCTAGATGGATTTTCAACAATTTTTTTTTGGCAAACTTTGGAAGTTCGTAACTTTTGATCCGTTCATCCGATTTTGGAGTTTTAGATACTGTCAAAAATCTCTCAATGCGTAGAAACCATTGGACCACTGGCCCTAATGATCAGAGGTTGGAAAAAGAAGGAGACATTTGGATCAATGAATCTAGCTCCCTAACTTAGGCTAATTGGATGACATTTAGGCAAGCTATGCGTAATCTTTGCGGGAATTGGCCCAAGTGTATCCTAAGTGATAGGAATTATGTCTAATAAGTGTCGTGGTCCGCTCTTTGTGTAAGTAGTGGGTTTGACTCAGGATCTTAACGCGATTTGGCTTTTCTCTAAGTCTAAAACTATCAACAAGCATCTTTATCGTCGTTAATTAATCTAAATTATACCATTCATCATTCAATTATGGGTGAAATAGGGGCACCGCTATATATGACAAGCATTGAAGGCTATCATAGGGGGCCAAATGAGGTGTCTATAATAGCGTGGAGGATCACGAGGTGTAGGAGATCCTTCTTGTTCTTGCGAAAGAGTTTCGTAACAAGCCAAGCGATCAGCTCCTCGATTAGAGCACGACTGGGCTCCAAGGTCAGGTATACTTTGTCTATTCTAGTAGATTATTATGGTTGCTTATTGCTGTTGTTTTCTATCTTCTAGATAGTATATCTTCTTATCTTAATTCATGAGAATGAGGTTTTGGATCCTGTGTTGGGTTTCCAGCCCTATGAGTATTTGATCACTGCATCAAGTGGGTTAAAAGTTTTGAAAACCTACCCACGAGGCCCACCTACTTCCAACAATTTTTGGTATCAGAGTTATACCTCGTCTCTTATGGTTTCTAGTTCTAATCTTTGTATGAGATGCAAAGAGGATAGACTTAGGGCTATGTAAGGATCAGTTTTTGTGGATTTGCTTTCTTTTTTTTAATAGATCTATGTTTGGAATATCACAAAAGGTTTTTTTTTTTTTTTTTTTTTTTTTTTTTTTTTTTTTTTTTTTGTGATGAAAGGATGGTAGGAAGCCATTAGAGGTTGTTTGGCTTCGGATGGACATGAAACTGGAAAACCCAAGTTTTCTGGTTCGTGTGTCCTGTCGACCGGAGCTTCTGGGATGTCAACCGGATACACATAGACAGTAAGCTTCAGGTCTATTTTTCTTTTCAGATTCGAGATTTTTTCTTGGCAACTTGTTTTTCCACTACAGATTGGCAGCCTGGTTTTGTGGTTTGTATGGTTGTATGAGATACTAACCCTGCAAGTTTCTTGTCCTCTCCATATGGCCCACAAGTCTTTTTCTTCCCATTTTGGTTAATTATTTATTTAGGGCAACTTGTAAAGGGCATCATGGAAGGCATGGTGGTTTTCATAAAGCCCATTTTATTTCCATTATTAGATTGCTATGCAAGTCTCATTGTCGAGACATGGGAATTTATGTAATTTTTTTTTCTCAATTTTGTAAATTTTGGCTGCATCTAAGATAAGAAAAGGAAGGCGATGTTGGACTCTTAACCAAAGAGTTTGGAGATTACCAAAAAAGTTTTGAAGATACTCCAAGAGTTTAAGGAATCCCAAAAGTTTGGAAGTCTAAGAAGTCCAAGAAGTCTATTATGCTTGGGCCATGTGGAGGAGATAACCAATTTCTTTTTTTTTTTTTTTGCTTTCTATGCATGTGTGATTGCTTTTATGGCATGTTTCTATTTCTTTCCAAATTTGATTCAAGCATAGCAGTAACCAAAATTGGTCAAATTAATTTAATATTTTGGAAAGAATTCTAATTATAGAATTAGTGTTAGTGGACCCATGAGATGAACCCATTGGTAATACTAGTCTTCGTAATTGAACTTTCCTTAATTTTAAATCAGACTTGGAACCAATCATTGGTCATATCATGAAATGATTTGATATTCTTTTTATCTGGACTCTTAGACCTAAAGGAAAATCCTCAATTCTAAAATATTTAGTGGGAGCGGGGTATTTAAATTGAGAAATCCCCATGATTTTCCACCGTAGGTCCATTGTAATGCAAGTAGGTGTCTTGTACCATTAAGAGAGTGGCCGTTCCCCATAGAGGGTATTTATTTAGCTGGTTACTAGATATGGATCTCTTGAGGATAGCGTTGGTGAGACGGGGTGGGGACCCACTTCCCAAAGAGGCGTTGCTCACAACGATTATCACGCAATGCTAATCTGTGGGTCACACTTAACTAAAATAATGATGTAGTATCCTCAAGGATTTGCCTCATGTATTTTAGAAACCGAAGTTTAATCGGGAGTCACATATTATTTGGTATGAGATATCTAGATAAAATGAGTGATAGGGGATCATGGATTGTTAGCCTTAAATCTATTAAAGACTGACATTGATCCTCACCAATCTAAAGGGCATCTGTACTCCCCAAGGAGGTATGCCCTAAGGGATTGGAATCTCTAAGCATTCTGAGTTTTAGTGGTTTGAAGATTCCACAGGAGATTTGGTGGAATGCTAACCCTAATGTTGTCAAGCATGAATTCATCTACTTTCAATCCCTTAGTGACCATCCTGAATCAAAATAAGTTGGTAGGATCCAACTACGTAAATTGGAAGAGAAATCTAGATATTGTCCTGACTGCTTCAGGGTATAGAAATGTCCTTACCACAGAATGCCCTTAGGAACCTAGGCCAAATGCACCCCAAGATCAAAAGGACTTTTATACCAAATGGCTCAAAAATGACAAGATGGCCAAGTGCTACATGCAAGCATTTATGTCAAGAGTTTTACAACACCAACATGAATCTTTTAAGACTGCAACTGAGATTATCTCAAACTTAAATGAGATGTTTGGGGACAAGGGCAGGCTTGCTAAACAAGCAGCCATGAGAGTTATAATAAGTAATAAAATGGCTGAAAGAACTCTAGTTCACTTATACGTTCTCAAAATGATGGACTCATTGAACGAGTAGGAGGTTCTAAGTACTGAAATTGATGTAGAATCTTAGGTTGATATGATCCTTGAGTCGTTGCTAGACTCATTTAAGAATTTCAAGCTCAACTATTACATAAATAAAATGAGTTGGGCCTTAGCTGAGCTTTCTAGCCAGTTGGTGGCAGCGGAGGGAATTATCAAGCAGCCAAGAGCCAAGTGCCAATTAAGAGTTAATTAAATGGTACTGATGATCACTGTGATTAATTAGGTCACAAGGATAATAAGATATGGAACTAATTTTGTGGGATAAATTTAATCCAATTGATCCATGGATATAATTGATGGAGGGGCCTACTTGTAGTAATAGGGAAGTTTAGGGCCTTCTTGTAATTTATTGCAAAGACTGGAGATCAATTGGATTTATATAGTGGATTTATTTGCAATTAATTGTGGGTCTGGAGTTCACATGAGATGCGTGGTCTGTTAGATTGTATGGACTCAATCCATCATATGATGTAATAAACTGATTAATTTCTTTATTTATCAAAATATCATGCTTTCCTTTCATGAGATGAATGGTGTTTTACTACTTAATGCACATGACCAATACAAATGACATAAATGGTTCATGAGATGAACCGGGTCCCATTAGTATATTAGATGTGATATATGTGTATGGATGAGATCCACACACAGGAGACATTTGTCACAAATCTTATACTTAAACATCTTCACAACCGGTGATGAGACTGGGCATCTCATCTGATAAGGTTGCAGCGCTTTGATCACTATAAGATAGTGTGATTTGTCTCGATCATCAGAATGTAAGATTCTGGATCACGGTGCTGGTACATTGGATGTATTGAAGGACCGTGAGAAGCACCTTATGGAATACTGTCTCGAGTTTAAGATTTGCTCTCATAATTCCCTAGCAATAGGCTCTCAATCCTGAGACATTGATGAACTCAAATTTCTATCTATTCATTTGCTTTGAGTCACCAATAAGTGAGGCCAACTGTAGGTCAACACCTCGGTGTCTTGGGTATGTGGTAGTAGGACTGTGGGAACATCCAATGGTCAAGATGGAATCTATCTATATTATCCCCTTGTGCCAATTAATTGATTTATCATTAGTAAGTGCGCACCCATCTCAATTAAGAGTTAATTGGATGGTACTGAAGATCACTGTGATTAATTGGGGCTCAAGGATAATAAGATGTGGATCTAAATTGGTGGGACAGTTTTTAGTCCAATTAATCCATGGATATTGATAGAGGGGCTTAATTGTGGTAATCGGGAAGTTTAGGGTCTTCATTGTAATTTATTCCTAAGACTGGAGTGCAATTGCATTTATATAGTGGTGTTATTTGCAATTGACTGTGGGCCCGGATTGCACATGAGATGTGGGGTCACGTGTCCCAGTTGGAGCCAGCTTTCTATGGAATACCTAGTGGTCCCCACGCTAGCCCAAGTTATTGGAAAGATATTAATCCTACTAGAACTCTAAGATGAAGGAATTAGGAAGTTACTATTTCTATTTGAAGTGAGACTTCTAATAGTGGTAATAGTAAGGTTACTATTTTGTGTAGAAGTAAGACTTCTATTTCAATTAGTACAAGAGAAGGAGGTTGCTTAATGCTATAAAAGGAGTAACAAAGGGCTGGGATAGACACCTTCTTGGAAAAACGTCCAGCCCCCTTTTGTGCAATAGTTGCACATACTTCTCTTCTCCTTCTAGTTCTCTTCTAGTTTCCTTTAGAGCTTCTAATTGTTTTCTGTAGGAGATCCCACTCATCTCCTATAGAGAAGAGATCTGGTACAGTGATGGACCGGATTCTTCCCTCTCTCCCGCTGCCTCCGCCCCGGGTCTTTCGGGGTACGGCGAAGGGGAGGAGAAGAAAAGATAAAGGGTATCAACATCTTTTTTTTTTGTACGGGTATGCCAATTTCACTTTTCTACTTGGAATTTAGAAACGGTGATCCGAAGATCCACCTTCACAAGTAGAAAGGGGAAATGAAACTTTTTCTAGTTTCTATTGCACACATATTTTAAGAAAAGAGACAAAGGTTTTTTTTGAATGTCGTGAAAGGCGATTTCATTTGTTGCCGTGAAAGGCGATTTTGCCGTAAAAGGCGATTTACAAGTCTTATCCGTTATGAAAGACAAGAATTGTGATTTTTGTCTCTAAAAGAAAAATAAAGTACAATAGAAATCAAGAAAAGAAATCTGACTTCTCATTTGATTGTGGGGACACGTTCAGATCGACGGTCACGAGTCATGTATGGGCTCCTCCATCGTCCATGCAGATGAGAACACGATGCTTGGATTCTTGGCTTGACTTTCTAACATCAGATTTTTAAAGGACAAAGACCAAGAGAAGGTCTTATATCCGATAAAAAGCTAAGTAAACGGGCTGAAAAGCCACGTTTTAGCCATGTTGGTAGAAGAAGGGAGGTCCTTGGGGGGGAGGCCCCCCAAGGGTGCTTCAATCACCTTTTGGTGGTCTTTGCAGCAGAGTTGCAGGGCCTCTGGATTTTTTTTGTCTTCGTCGGGGGGAGAGCGAGAGCTAGATCCGGATCCTTTCCCTTTGGAATGCCCTCCTATTTATAGGCCTTTGGTAGCCATTTGGAGGGTTTATGAGCATTGAATGCATTAATGCTCATAATGGGAGGAGTTACAAGTTTTTAAATTACTTGTTTTGTAACTTCTTTTTCCTTGAATTTGATTGGCCGATGGAGAATAATGAGCCTTTAATTGCCTTCAATCCCCATCATGGGAGGAGTTTCATGGCTTTAATGCCATAAATCCTCTGACTTGTAACTCCCATTTGCTTGCTTTTGATTGGGCCGTCCAAAATAATGAGTTAATGACCGCATTAACTTGTCATAAAACGGGTCATTTAACCTCATTAATTGGTCGCCAAGTCGCTTGAAGAGTCGCGGGCCGCGCCGCGTCTTTTGGAATTCTTCTTGCGATGATCGCTGGTGGATCCACATGCTGTTTGATGTCGGATGGCGATGCAATTTCAGACATTGATTAGTGTCAACGTGCCGGCAACATCTGTCCTGTCGATTTCACGATCGGGCGGGCAGAAAGTGTGCTTTCTTTGTCGGCCGGTTGGCGATTTCGAGGCATCTAATGATCATCCAATGATTTCGGCGGCGAATCCGTGATGTTGACGAAGATCGACGGATTTCATGCACGAAAAATCAGATTTTGGAAAAATCACAGGGGCCAATCAACTCGAAACGCGAAAAGTACCCGAAAAAAGGGGTTTCCGGCGACTTTTGGGTCGCCGGAAATTCCATGGTCGCCGGCGACCATGCACCCATGGTCGCCGACGACCATGGGCCGGCGACCCTGGGCTTTGGGCCCATTGAATGGTCGCCGTTCGGTCGCCTTTTCTTCGCCGTTTTTCGATCTTTTTTCATTCTTTTTTCTTCTGATTTTTTACTGACATTTCCCCTCATTTATTGGCCTGATTCTCTTGAAGAAAACCCGACGAGAAGCCGCGCAAATCGGAGCACAAAGTTTCCTATTTTTCTGGAAAGCCGAAGACTTTGTTGTGCGGTTTTGCCGATTTTTTATCAAGCATTGAAACTAGGCCAAACGATGTCGGAATGACCTGAAATTTGACGTGGAGCTTCTTGAGCAGTAGATAGGACCAACCATAGGCTTTGGTTTGAGTTTTGAAGCCGTTCGGGGTCCCGCAAATGCTGGCCTTAATTTCGCCATGAGAGAAATGCCAAGCTTTGACTTGTGGTCAACCGATGTCCGATTGACCTGAAATTTGACAGGGAGCCTCCTGAGTGGTAAGTAAGACCAACCATGGGCTTTGGTTTGAGTTTTGAAGCCTTTTGGGGTCCCGCAAAAGCTTGCCTTGATTTCACCTCGAGGAAAATGCCGAGCTTTGAAACTAGGCCAAATGATGTCCGTTTGACCTAAAACTTGACAGGGGACCTATTGGAGTCATTTTGAGATGATCCATAAGCTCCAATTTGGATGCCATGATTCCGGGGTGCTCCGCTGCCGGTAGGCCTGTTTTTGCTTCCCGAGAGTTGATGAAGGGTCAAACGTCGTCCGTTTGACTTGAAATTTGGCATGGGGCCTTTTGGAGGTATTCTGAGACCATCCGTAGGCTCTGATCGAAGTTTTGAAGTCTTCGACACTGTCGCTGCCGGGAGCCCCTATCTGGCTGTCGGAGGAGTGAAGTTAAGCCAAATGATGTTGAAATGGCCAGAAACTTCATGTGTACCCCTCTTTTGGTTGCTTTGAAGGATCTTGCAGTTTTTGTTTGATTCTGACAAGATCTGGTGCTTGAAGTGGCACCTTCCTATTTATGGCAGGATGTGGCTCCATGTAGCTTTTGGTGTTGAAGGGACATAGTGACATTTTTTGGTGTCAACAAATGCCCCCTCGAGGTACAGCGACGAGGTGGGTAGCTCTGGCAGTCGGTGTGCCTCGAAGAGAATTTGAAGGAGATCTTCTTGCTTGACCAAGAGTCTTGAGCGTTTTTCTTTTGATGGAGTTGCTTTTTGAGCTTCCAATGGATTTCGCGGTAATGAGAGGGGTCATGTACCGTCTCAAGGCAAGGATTTTGAAATGACATTTGGATATGGGTTTTTGGTTTTGGGTTTTTCCTTTTAACCTTGTGAACCTAAAGGCTTTATGTGGCACTTTAGGCGGTTAAGAAGGTTTTTGGTTTTTTGACCTTGTGACCTAACAGGCTGTATGTGGCGAGTTAGGGGGTCGGGATTTTGGTTTTTTTGGTTTCGGCCTTGTGACCTAACAAGCTGTATGTGGCAAGTTAGGGGACCATGGTTTGGTTTTTTGGTCACTCTTTGGGACAATTTTGGGTCCATTGGAGTGGTTTGTTTTTTTGTGGAATGTCAATTTCAAGATTGTGGCTTGATTTGGTGCATGGGGTTGGATGGTTGGGTTTCTTTTGGAAGCTTATGAAGATCGAAATTTTTTGTATGGTCCAATCAACTCAAGAGAAGCATGGAACCATTTTTGTATGCTCTTGGTAAGAGAAATTTTGACTAAAAGCCACTTTTAGTGCCTAGGTGGTCAAACCTGGCTCATATGGGCTAACCCATGGGACTTAAGCTTTTAAAAATGGCTTAGATCTCATGTGGTGTCATTTTGTAAAGAATATCTAAAAATATCCCTTTTGTGTAGAGAATATCTAAAAATATCCTTACTTGGAGAGAATCTCTCAAGTTTCCTTGATTTTGGGAGAGATTTTCTCAAAGTATCTCTCTTTGGGAAAAAGTTTCTCAATCCCTTTTCTTTTTGGAGAGAATTTCTCAAGAATTCTCTTTAGGAGAGATATCTCAATCTCCCTTTCTTTAGGAAGTTTG
>QPKB01000005.1:27711389-27754331 GCA_003546025.1 Camphora micrantha | reverse complement strand
AGGGAGCCTCCTGAGTGGTAAGTAAGACCAACCATGGCTTTGGCCATTGAGTTTTGAAGCTTTTTGGGGTTCCCTTGCAAACTGCTCGCCTTGATTCACCTCGAGGAAAATGCCCGAGCTTTGAAACTAGGCCAAACGATGCCCGTTTGACCTAAAACTTGACAGGGGACCTATTGGAGTCATTTCGAGATGATCCATTAGCTCCAATGTGGATGCCATGATTCCGGGGTGCTCCGCTGCCGGTAGGCCTGTTTTTGCTTCCCGAGAGTTGATGAAGGGTCAAACGTCGTCTGTTTGACTTGAAATTTGGCATGGGGCCTTTTGGAGGTATTCTGAGACCATCCGTAGGCTCTGATCGAAGTTTTGAAGTCTTCGACACTGTCGCTGCCGGGAGCCCGTCTGGCTGTCGGAGGAGTGAAGTTAAGCCAAATGATGTTGAAATGGCCCGAAACTTCGTGTGTACCCCTCTTTTGGTTGCTTTGAAGGATCTTGCAGTTTTTGTTTGATTCTGACAAGATCTGGTGCTTGAAGTGGCGCCTTCCTATTTATGGCAGGATGTGGCTCCATGTAGCTTTTGGTGTTGAAGGGACATAGTGACATTTTTTGGTGTCAACATACGGGTCATAGCGTGGAAGGCTAAGAGGGCTTGGAGATCCAAGGTTGTTTTCTTCTCCATCAAAGCACAACCGGACAGCAACGGTATAATCTGCTTCTCTATCTTTTGTAGATTATATTTGCATGGTGTTGCTTGTATTATTGCTGTACATGGTATATGAGTATGAGGGATTGCATCCTGGATATGGTTAATGGCCTTATGGGCGTTTGATCCCTGATTCAAGTGGGTCAAAAGTTTTGAAATCACATCCACGAGGCCCACCTATTTCCAACAATTGGTATCAGAGCCTTACCTCATCTCTAATCATGTTAGATCAGCAACCTAGATCTAATCTTTGCATGAGATGTGAAGAGGTTAGACCTAGGGTTTTGTAAGGATCAGATTTGATTTTTGTTTGCCTTCTGTATCTGATATGAATGCTATCAAAGGGGCTGGTTCGGACAAGAAAGGAAAATTTTCTGCAAATTTCCGAGCAGGTCGCTCGAGCGAACCTCCATCTCGAGCAGGTTCTGGAACAGTCCGCTCGAGCGAACATTAGTCCGCTCGAGCGGACCGGGTTGCTGGATTTATTTTTTAGAAGTCCGGGATTTTCATCATGTGATGATGGATGGTATCCTTTATACCAAATTTTGGTCCGGGGGCGCTGCCGGGGGACACCCCCGGACCCCCTCTACGAAGAGTATATTATATCGAAGTGGCAGCATGTTTTTGTGAGTTGTATGAGATACTAACTTGCAGGTAATAATGTCCTCTCCATATGGCCCACGACTTTTATTTTCTTTTATGTGGTTATTGGTTTATTTGTGGCTAAGTGTAAAGGGCATCATGGTTTCCTTGGTTTCCCGTGAAAGGGCAAGGCATGGTGAATTTCCCTATAGCCCTTTTATTTCCATGTTTAGATTACTATGTAAGTCTCATTCTTGAGGCATAGGAATTTATGTAATTTTTCAATAATTTGTAAATTCTGGTGATGTCTAAGACGAAGAAAGAAAGTGAAGCTGGACTCCTAAACAAAGAGCTTTGGAGATGCCCAAAGAGTTTGAGGAATCCCAAAGTTTTGGAAAGTCTAGAAGTCCAAGAAGTCGATTCCGCTTGGGCCATGTGGAGGAGAGGACTAGTTTCTTTTATTAGCACTTTCTATTTGTGGATGGTTGCTTATTTTTAGAATATTTCCAAATCTGATCCAAACATAACAGTTTCCAAAATTGGTCAAATCAAATTAATTTTTGGAAAGAGTTCTAATTAGAGTTGGTGGGCCCATGAGATGGACCCATCAGTAACACTAATTTAAGAAACTGGACTTTCCATAAAATAACTTGACTTGGAACCAATTATTGGTCATATCATGAGATGATTTGATGTCTATATATAAGGGCCCATATACCTATAAGGAAATCCTCAATCCTAAAATATTAAGTGGGAGCGGGGCATTTAATTTTAAAAAAAAAAAAATCCCCATGGTTTTCCACCATAGGTCCATTGTAAGGAAAGTATTAGCCTCGCACCATCTTGAGAATGGTCGTTCCCCACGGAGGGCTAGTATTTGTCTGGTTACTAGATATGGATCTCCTAAGGATAGTATTGGTGAGACGGGGCAGGGGTCCACTCCCCAAGGAGGAGCTGCCCGCAACGGTTGTCATACAATGCTAGTTGGTGGGTCACACTTAACTAAAATAATGATGTAGTATCCCCAAGGATTTGCCTCATTTATTTTAGAAACCAAATCCAATCGGGAGTCATACATTATTTGGTATGAGATACCTAGATAATAATGAATGATGGGGATCATGAATAGTTAGTCATAATAATAATTTTGACTAACTTTTGATCCGCACTAATCTAGGTGGTATTTGCACTCCCCAAGGAGGCATACCCCGGGGATTGGGATTCCGATGTATTTTGAATTTTGTGGTTATGAGGATTCCCACATAAATTTGGTAGAATACTAAAACCTAATGTCATTTAAATTCATTAATTGAATGTATGGTTATGTGCTACAGTTTTTCAAGCATGAATTCAAATACTTTCAATCCACTTGCGACCATCCTCAACTAGAATAAGTTGGTGGGATCCAACTATGTAGACTGGAAACGGAACCTGGATATTGTCCTGACTGCTTCAGGATATAAATATGTCCTTACCAAAACCCCCTTTGATGAGCCTGGCCCGGATGCATCACAAGAAGAAAAGGAACTTTACATCAAATGGGCCAAAGACGATGAGATGGCCCGATGTTACATTCAGGCATCCATGTCTAGTGTTTTGCAACACCAACATCAATCCTATAAGACTGCATACGATATTATATCGAACTTAAAGGAGATGTTTGCAGAACAGGGCAGGCCTGCTAGGCAGGCAGCTATGAGGGTGCTCATAAGCACCAAGATGGCTGAAGGTACATCTGTTCAGGAACACATGCTGAAAATGATGGACTCATTAAATGAGTTAGATGTACTTGGGGCTGCGATTGATGCAGAATCGCAGATCGACATAATCCTTGAGTCACTGCCAGAGTCATTCAACAATTTCAAAGTTAATTACAACATGAACAAAATGAATCTGACTCTGGCTGAGCTGTCTAGCCAACTGGTAGTGACTGAAGGGATTTTGAAGAAGAAGCCAACTGCCCTAATGACAGAGAAGTCAGATGTCAAGTCCAAGCCGAAAGGCAAAGGGCGGAAAGGCAAAAAGAAATCAGTTCCGAAGGATCCTAAGGTGGAGAATGGTCCTAATGGTGGCGTGGCCAAGGCTAAGGGTACAGGGACAAAAGGAAAGTGTTTCCATTGTGGTAAGACAGGACATTGGAAAAGGAATTGTCCAGAATATCTGTCTAAGAAGAAGACCTCAGGTATGATTGAGTCACTTATTTCTGAAGTTAGTTTTGCAACTGGTACTTCAGAATCCTGGTGTGTGGACTCCGGGGCAACTAATCACATATGTAATACGTTGCAGGGGTTCAGGGAAACCAGGAGGCTCAATGACGGAGAAATCATTGTCAACCTAGGATCTGACGCTAAGGCGAATGCTGTTTCAGTGGGAGTTATTACTTTATGTTTTTTAAATAATAAGTTGGTTTTGTCAGACACATTATATGTACCGTCTTTACGACGGAATTTAATTTCAGTTTCTAGTTTGGTGAATAAAAGTTATTCTATTACTTTTGGTACTGAAGTTGTCATAAAGAGGAATGATACTTTTGTATGTTCTGGCAAGGTAACCAATGGGCTTTATTTATAAACTCCTACAATGTATGAGATAGGATACTGAAACACTCAATAGACCATCATTAAAGAGGAAGTCACCTTCATCTAATCCAACAAAACTTTGGTACTTGTGGCTAGGTCATATAAACCTAAACAGGATTGACAGGCTAGTGGAAGATGGTATCTTGCCTTCACTGGTGCTAGAACCAATGCCTGTCTGCGAATCCTGTCTGGAAGGCAAAATGACCAAGAGACCCTTTTTATCTAAGGGCAATAGGGCCAAAGATTTATTAAAATTAGTGCATACTAATGTGTGTGGACCCATTAATGTCAGGGACAGAGGAGGATATGAGTACTTCATCACTTTCACAGATGATTATTCAAGATATGGATACATATACCTTATGCACCGTAAGTCCGAGGCTTTTGAAAAGTTCAAAGAGTTTCGAGCGGAAGCTGAAAAGCAATTAGGTAAAAGTATCAAGACTCTTCGATCAGATCGAGGAGGGGAATATCTCTCTGCTGATTTTATGGGATACTTATCAGAGAATGGGATTTTATCCCAGTTGTCTGCTCCTGGTATGCCTCAACAGAATGGAGTAGCAGAAAGAAGGAACCGGACTCTTTTAGATATGATCAGGTCTATGCTGAGTTTCTCAGGATTGCCTATATCCTTCTGGGGATACACCTTGGATACTGCGATGTACATACTAAACCTCGTACCATCTAAGTCTGTACCTAAGACTCCCCGGGAGTTGTGGTCCGGGCGAAAGCCTAGTTTACAACATTTACATATTTGGGGTTGTCCGGCACACGTGCTGAAGGTTAAGATGGATAAGTTGGAAACGAAGTCGGAAGTATGTACGTTTGTTGGATATCCTAAGGGAACTAAAGGTTGGTTAATCTATAATCCCAGAGAACAAAAGGTGCTGGTAAGCACCAATGCGGTTTTTCTGGAGGAAGATTATATGATAAACCGGAAATCTTTAGAAAAGGTGATCTTGGAAGAAATCCAAGAGCAATCAATTCCAAATCCAAGAGAGACCAAACTTGAGGAAGAACTGCCCTTACCAGACCCAGTAGTTACACCGGTGCCTCGTCGTAGTGGGAGAATTGTCAGACCTCCTGACAGGTTCTCGTTCTTGGGAGAGTCTTACGAGGCAGTCCCGGAAGAACCGGAACAAGATCCCTGTAACTATGATGAAGCAATTAATGACATAGATTCGGGACGTTGGCAAGATGCTATGAAAGCTGAGATGGAGTCTATGTACTCCAATCAGGTCTGGAAACTTGTGGACTTGCTTGCCAATATTAAACCTATTGGGTGCAAGTGGGTCTACAAGAGAAAAAGAGGACCAGATGGCAGAGTAGAGACCTTTAAGGCCAGGCTTGTAGCGAAAGGGTATACTCAGAAAGAGGGTATTGATTATGAGGAAACTTTTTCGCCGGTAGCCATGCTCAAGTCCATCCGGATACTCTTATCCATTGCGGCTCATCTCGATTATGAGATTTGGCAAATGGATGTCAAGACGGCGTTTCTTAACGGCCATCTTGAGGAAAACATCTATATGGTGCAACCAGACGGTTTTGTAGCTAAAAACCAAGAGCAAAAAGTTTGCAAACTGCAGAAGTCCATCTATGGATTAAAGCAGGCATCCCGAAGCTGGAACATCCGTTTTGACCAGGCAATCAAGTCATTTGGTTTTTGTCAAAATCCGGATGAGTCATGTGTGTACATGAAAAGTGAAGGTGATAGGGTAGTTTTTCTAGTTTTATATGTCGACGATATCCTTCTGCTCGGGAAAGACATAGGAATGTTGTCAACTGTGAAAGTTTGGTTGGCCAAGACTTTTGATATGAAGGACTTTGGAGAAGCTAGCTACATCCTAGGGATCAAACTTCATCGAGACCGGCAAAATAGGATGATTGGCTTATCTCAAGCTGCATACATAGATAAGGTGCTGGTACGGTTTGCTATGCAAGACTCCAAGAAGGGCATTACACCTTTCAGGCATGGAGTGAACCTTTCCAAAGACCAGTGTCCTAAGACACCTGAGGAAAAGGAGCAGATGAGGTCGATACCATACGCTTCAGCTGTTGGTAGCCTCATGTATGCTATGCTATGTACTAGACCGGATATCTGTCATGCAGTGGGCCTAGTCAGCAGATATCAGTCTAATCCAGGACCTGAACATTGGACTGCTGTAAAATGTATTCTCAAATACTTGAGAAGGACTAGAGATTACATGTTGATTTATAGCACTGATGAGCTCATTCCAGTCGGATACACAGATTCTGACTTTATGTCAGATAAGGATTCCAGGAAATCCACTTCTGGTTATGTATTTATGCTTGGTGGCGGAGCAATCAGCTGGAGGAGTATAAAACAGGAATGTACCGCTGATTCCACCTCGGAGGCTGAATATGTAGCAGCTTGTGAAGCAGCTAAGGAAGCAGTATGGCTCAAAAGATTCCTTATGGAACTTGGGGTGGTACCTTTGGCCCGACAACCGCTCACAGTTTACTATGACAGCAGCGGGGCAGTCGCTCAGTCCAAAGAACCCAGAAGCCATAAAAGCCAAAAGCATGTACAAAGGAAATTTCATTTAGTCAGAGAGATTGTGCAGAGAGGTGATATAGCTATTACCAAGATAGGCTCTGCAGACAATCTGGCAGATTCCTTTACTAAGCCATTGACTACTAAAGTCTTTGAGCAACATGTAGATGGGATGGGCATGAGATGCAACCCTGACTGGCATTGAGCCCAAGTGGGAGATTGTTAGATTGTATGGACTCAATCCATCATATGATGTAATAAACTGATTAATTTCTTTATTTATCAATAATATCATGCTTTCCTTTCATGAGATGAATGGTGTTTTACTACTTAATGCACATGACCAATACAAATGACATAAATGGTTCATGAGATGAACCGGGTCCCATTAGTATATTAGATGTGATATATGTGTATGGATGAGATCCACACACAGGAGACATTTGTCACAAATCTTATACTTAAACATCTTCACAACCGGTGATGAGACTGGGCATCTCATCTGATAAGGTTGCAGCGCTTTGATCACTATAAGATAGTGTGATTTGTCTCGATCATCAGAATGTAAGATTCTGGATCACGGTGCTGGTACATTGGATGTATTGAAGGACCATGAGAAGCACCTTATGGAATACTGTCTCGAGTTTAAGGTTTGCTCTCATAATTCCCTAGCAATAGGCTCTCAATCCTGAGACATTGATGAACTCAAGTTTCTATCTATTCATTTGCTTTGAGTCAGCAATGAGTGAGGCCAACTGTAGGTCAACACCTCAGTGTCTTGGGTATGTGGTAGTAGGACTGTGGGAACATCCAATGGTCAAGATGGAATCTATCTATATTATCCCCTTGTGCCAATTAATTGATTTATCATTAGTAAGTGCGCACCCATCTCAATTAAGAGTTAATTGGATGGTACTGATGATCACTGTGATTAATTGGGGCTCAAGGATAATAAGATGTGGATCTAAATTGGTGGGACAGTTTTTAGTCCAATTAATCCATGGATATTGATAGAGGGGCTTAATTGTGGTAATCGGGAAGTTTAGGGTCTTCATTGTAATTTATTCCTAAGACTGGAGTGCAATTGCATTTATATAGTGGTGTTATTTGCAATTAACTGTGGGCCCGGATTGCACATGAGATGTGGGGTCACGTGTCCCAGTTGGAGCCATCTTTCTATGGAATACCTAGTGGTCCCCACGCTAGCCCAAGTTATTGGAAAGATACTAATCCTACTAGAACTCTAAGATGAAGGAATTAGGAAGTTACTATTTCTATTTGAAGTGGGACTTCTAATAGTGGTAATAGTAAGGTTACTATTTTGTGTAGAAGTAAGACTTCTATTTCAATTAGTACAAGAGAAGGAGGTTGCTTAATGCTATAAAAGGAGTAACAAAGGGCTGGGATAGACATCCTTGGAATTCACGCCCAAAACCCCTTTGTGCAAGAGTTGCACATACTTCTCTTCTCCTTCTAGTTCTCTTCTAGTTTCCTTTAGAGCTTCTAGTTGTTTTCTGTAGGAGATCCCACCCATCTCCTATAGAGAAGAGATCTGGTACGGGTCATAGCGTGGAAGGCTAAGAGGGCTTGGAGATCCAAAGTTGTTTTCTTCTCCATCAAAGCACAACCGGACAGCAAAGGTACAATCTGCTTCTCTATTTTTTGTAGATTATATTTGCATGGTGTTGCTTGTATTATTGTTGTACATGGTATATGAGTATGAGGGATTGCATCCTGGATATGGTTAATGGCCTTATGGGCGTTTGATCCCTGATTCAAGTGGGTCAAAAGTTTTGAAATCACATCCACGAGGCCCACCTATTTCCAACATGGTCCAGATTCTCAGTTGGAGCCATTTTCTAAGGAATCCCTAGTGAGATTTCTAATTATGATCGAAGAGTAGGGTTTACTCAAACCTATAAAAGAAAGAGAGAGGGGATGTCCAAGAGCATTCCCACGCCCAAGGTTGGTCGTCCCTTCCTCTCTTTCCTCTTCTTTTATCTTCTGGTTCCCTTCTAGAGAGCCTAGGTTTTTTCTTCTTCTTGGAAATCCCACCACTCTCCTTGAGAAGATCTCTGATAGAGGGTCATAGCGTGGAAGATCATGAGGTGTAGGATATCCTTCTTGTTATGGCGAAAGAATTTCTCAAGAAGCCAAGCTATCAACTCCTCGATTAAAGCACAACGGGACTCCAAGGTTAGATCTACTTTGTTTATTCTAGTAGATTGTTATGGTTGCTTGTTGCTACTGTTTTCTATCTTTCTAGATAGTGTATCTTCTGATCTTAATTCATTAGAATGAGGCTTTTGGATCCAGGGTTGGATTTCTAGCCCTATGGGTATTTGATCCCTGCATCAAGTGGATCAAAAGTTTTGAAAACCTATCCACAAGGCTCACTTACTTCCAACAAAAGACCAATGAGCAATGTGCAAGGATGATGAAGAAAAATAATTTTGAAAGATAAAATGTAATCAAGTGAGAGAGAAAAGATAGATGGGAGAAGTGAACGATAAGAGAAACATAACATAAAATAGAGAAGAAACGACTAATGCATTTACCTATAAAGATTTCCATTTGCACGTTACAAAATCTTTGAGGAGAGGAGTTAATCTCCATAGTTGAATCGAAAGGTCAAAGTAGCTTCTCCATTATCCGGAAGAGAAGGATATGGTAACAGAAGAGGGTAAAGAACGGAAGGTAAATGTATCTTTTTCTTGTTCCGAAAGAGAAGAAAAACTCCTGTAACAGAAGGGAGAAAATAAGATGTTTATTTAATGGGTTATCTTGGGTAGGTACATCTTAAATGGGCTTGCAGCTATTATGTTTCGTTAGGTATCAATGGACCAACAATTTTATATATCATTTAAGAAACGGCAAAAATCATTTACATCCTAAATGGGTTCAAAGATATTATCTTGGGTCAGGTATGAATGGACCAACAATTTTAGATCTCAATTAAGAAACTATCAAAATCATTTAGTAGTCAAAAGCGGGAGGCTGGTTTCTCAGTTGATCTCACTTGAAAACAGTCTTTATCATATATATAAATAGATCAGGATAATGCAATTATAGGAGCAATTGCAAAGATATTTCCAAATACTCGTCATTGTTTTTGTTTATGGCATATATACAAGGACGGAAGTAATTTCGCAATAGAATCTTCTAAGTGCATCTTTCTATAAGGGATTGTGGTTGACTTTGAAAGAAGCTAGAAGTCTTTACTTGAAAGATATGATTTGAAATATAATATATGGATCAATTCTATATAATAAGCGTAGAAAATGGGCGCCGGTGTACTTGATAAATACATCCTTTGCAAATATGCAAACAACATAAAGTGGTGAAATTATAAATTTATTTTTTATGGCTATGTTAATTCAAGGACAACTCTAAATGAGTTATATGAAAGGGTACTCATTAGTCGGTGTGAAATTGAAAATGAAGAAGATAATAGAACAAATCCTAGTGAAGTAGTTTTAAAGACATATTCTTCCCACGAAAAACAAACATCCAAAGAATATACGAGAATAATGTTTGAAAAGTTTCAACATTAAGTACAATGCAGTGAGTTTATTATAAATAAAACTGAGAAAATGAGCTTTATCAAAGAGTTTGAGTTGAAAAGGTTCGTCACAAGACCTGTCGAAAGAAAAGAAAATATAACCAAGGGCATATATTACTACTTACAACTCTTCTGCAATAAGAGCCAATGGAGGCATCCCATGCATGTATACACATGATAAGTGTCTTTAGGAAAGAGAACATCTTAATGGTCCCATCGAGCTACTTATTGGAAAGATAGACAAGAAATGATTAGACTAATGTTATTTTTTTTTTTTATATATGGACTACAATAGAGGCTGAGGGGCAACAAACTAAAACGGCTGGTCAAAATATCCTTTATTTTGAAGCCCAAGAGATGCTCTAGATCATGTGTTGTGGCTTTAAATGGATTGAAAAGAATCATTAAAGAATTGGATGCTTTAGCTGCACAGGGTACAAAGGAAAATGGTGCAACAATTAATCGGTACTCTTATGTTGAAATAGACCATTCAGAAGAAGAGGCTTTATATGATCCTGAAGTTAGTAAAACAAAAGGCCAATCATTGATGGGTCACATCCATTCTAGGGTTCATCACACCAATGCTTGGTTGGTAGCGGATAGTGAATTTAGTTGGGTTAAGTTATGTTTGGGCAAGGTTAACGGATTGGAGATCAATAGCATATACATTGCAATCCATATGACAAAGTAAATGCGGTATCCTCATACCATCGTTCTAAAACGATTTTTAGATTGCATGTTGGCCAAAGACCAAAGCTTTACAAATAAGCTCCTTTTTTTAGGGATGTAGCCAGATTTCACTATAATAGGAACTGGGCCCACCATAAGACTGGTTACATAAAACACATGAATAACGATGGCCATCTCAATAAGTTGAATAATAATTTACAACAAAAAGGTTAAGAATTTTAGTCATAGGTTCCATCTTTAGGTGGGCTAATAGCGGCCATCTCATTAATTTGAATAATAATTTATAACCCAATCACTACAATGGGTGTTAGGGCCATTGAGAGGTTTGAATTTTCCAAAGGTGGGCCCCACCCATGTATTTAACATGGGCGTTGCACCAAACTACTATGCAACACAACGACGATGCATGGTAGTTCTACCCATTATTTGATGTGATTCAAATTCTTTTTTTGTTTTTTATTTTATTTTTTAACTTGAATCAAATTTATAAAAGACCAATTTGAAAGTGGCTCCCACTTCAATTCAAGATGCTCTGGATACATGAGAAAATCCTTAATTAATTTGAAAGCTTCTATTAGAGAGTGGGGGGGGGGGGGGGGGGGGGGGGGGGTTGGGAATTTTTATATTTATGTGGGAAAAATATTGAGGAAAGACAGGTTACAGTTAGGATGAGAGATGTAGATCATGTTGCAAAAGGATACATCAGTTGGGCCGTTTGAAATTCCATAAACACACGGTAGAGCTTCTATTGGATAAAGCCCAAAATTTTCCGCTGTTGGTGTTGGAAGTAGGTGGGCCTCGTGGATAGGTTTTTAAAACTTTTAACCCACTTGATGCAGGGATCAAGTATACATAAGGCAATAAACTCAATCCAGGATCCAAAACCTCTTTCTCATGAAGCAGATCAGAAGAAACACTATTTTAAAGATAGAAAACAGCAGCAACAAGTAACCACAAAAATCTACAGAAGAGATGATGTAGATCTAACATTGGGAGCCCGGTTGTCCTCTAATGAAGAAGTTGATCACTTAGCTTGTTGAGGAACTCTTTCACAAGAACAAGAAGGATTTTCAATACCTCATAGTCTTCCACGCTATGACCCTCTATCAGATTACTTCTCAAGGAGAATGGTGGAATCTCCAAAAGAAGAAAACCCTAGAAGCTCTAAAAGGCGACCAGAGGAGAAAAACGGAAGAGGAGAGAGGGGCTTGGGCATGTGCAAGTATGTTGGATGTCCAACCCCCTCCTCTCCTTAAATAGCATGTGAGCACCTCCTCCTTTTAGTGTAATTAGAAGTCTCACTTCTATTATAAGTATGTCTCATTCTCCTCCTTTCTTTAAGAGTTCCAATAGGAATAGAAACAATCTTTATTAGGGCTAGCATGACGACCACTAGGGATTCCTTAAAAGTTGGCTCTTACTGGGATATCCGGACCCCACATCTCATGTGCAATTCGGATCCACGGTTAATTGCCAATAACTCCACTAAATAAATGCAATTAAACTCCATTCTTAAGAATAAATTATAAGAAGACCTTAATCTTCCTTATTACTACAAATAGGGCCCTCCATCAATTATATCCATGGATCAATTAGATTAAATCTGTCCTACCAAGTTAGATCCATATCTTATTATCCTTATGACCTAATTAATCACAATGATCATCACTATTATCCAATTAACTCTTACTTGAGATGGGTGCACACTTACCAATGATAAATCCATTAATTCGCACAAGGGGATATATCTATTAGAGGATAGATTCCATCTTGACAATTATATGTTCCCACAGTCCCACTGCCATCTATCCAAGATACCGAGGTGTTGACCTAAAATTAGCCTCACTCATTGGTGACTAGAAGTAAATGTATAACAGAAAATTGAGTCATTAATCTCTCAAGATTAAGAGCCTATTACTAGGGAATTATAAGACTAGTCTTTAAATCAAAGACGGATTTTCATAAGATGCAACTCATGGTCTTTCAGTACATATGATGTACCAGCACAATGATCAACACTCTGATGTTTAATACAAATCACACTATCTCTTATTGATCATAATGCTGCAACCTTGTCAGATGAGATGCCCAATCTCATCACTGGTTGTGAATCAATTCAAATATAGGATTTGTAATCTATGTCTCCTGTATGTGGATCTCATCCACACACATGGATCATGTCTAATATACTTGTGGGTTCCGGTTCATCTCATTAACCATCACGTCATATCGATCGAATTGGTCATGTGCAAAAAATAAAATAAAATACCATTCATCTTATGAAATAAAACCTATTCATCACATGAATAAAAGCATGATTATATTAATTAATTGAGAAATAAATCAATTTATTTACATCATCCACTGGATTGAGACCATATAATCTAATTATATAATATTAATGGTGGTTGCCAAAACCAATAACAACAAATAGCCAAAATCAACAACAGTAATGAAGGACTAGCTAAGCAATTGGACAAATTGTGAATTGCTGGTGCTCTTCTTTATATTGAGTACATCAATTTTCCTGTTTTAACCCACACCACTAGAGCCCAATTTGGATCCATTCGATCTCAATTTTCTGGTAAAAGCCCTTTTCAGAATTTTCATCTATAGCGTGGACTTGCATGCAAAATAGGGAAAATATTCCCTTCTAAAAACCAATCACCCAGTCAATCCTTATTCCTCCATTTTGCATGAGCTGAAGCTCTTCTCCTCTCCATCCCTTCTTCTTTCCAATCCCTACCAAAACAAGAGCAAGAGGCTTTGCATGTGGGCTTGGGCGATTCCATCTTCGTCTACTTCACCGACTTCCTCTTTCTCATCTTCTTAAAGAGAGTCTCCTTCAAGCTAAAACTCCCTCCTCTTCCATTCTCCTTGCTAGAAATCGCCATTTGGAGCGCATGTTAGATCTCTTGAGCTAGGAGGCATCTCCCTCATCAACTACACCTTCTTCAACAAGATTTGCATCTTCTCTATTGGTAAGATAATCCCATCCCCTTGCCTTCTTGTTGGCTGGATTTAGTTAATGAGAGTAGATTTCGTTGCATGCATGTTGATTTTATTCCATTCCAATCTCATCTCCATTCTAGGGTTGTGTTTGAGCTAGCATTTGGGGTTTTTTTGGATCTAGTGAGCTTGGATTGTTTCTAATTGTAGAAATCAGAGATTGCTACCAAAATTTATTTAGTTGTGCCAAAATGTACTTAAAAGTCAAAAATTGTCTCGTGTATTGAATTTAAATTTAGTAAATTGATTAGGTTGGCACACAAAGAAACCTCAATAGAGATTTCAAAATCGGAGAAAATCTCTCTCTATCTCGTTTGAGAGAGACTATTGGATCGGACTTTTGAAGAAAAGTTCTATCCCTTTTTTAGGAAACAACATAATTTGAATTGATCAAGGATAATGAATATTAAGGTGTAAGGAAAGAGGAAAGATAAGATTTAAGATTGTTTTGCTAGTATATATTAAATGAGACTCGAGTTTGGATGGGTTTATCCCTATCTCCCTAATTCATAGGGAATTGTGTGGAAAGTGTTTTGAACTAATCGACTAACTAAACGGCTGTAGTTACTAAAAATAATACTTAGGGTGGGGGAAATATACTTAGGGTGGTGTGTGTGTCCAGTGGAGATAGTTTGAGAGTTTCTTGCTTCCTCTCTTCTCTCTTCTGTTACATGCAACACTGAATTCCCTTTATCTTCTTTTTTCTTTTTCTTTTTTGGTCTTGATAATTTTCCATTCGAAGAAATGTTTTGGATCAAGTTTGTAAAGCATTTTTTTTAATTGTTGGTGTTTTATGTTTTGACTCTGGATCCTTTGATTAGATCAACCAGAGAAACAAATATTCAAATTAATATTTCTAAAAGATCTTAAATTTTAATATATTTTCATTTTTGGCCCGGGCTTAGCTCTTTGTTGCTTGTTTTCATTAAAACAAGAAAGTCAGAGAGACATATCATTTAGATCATGGTGAATTAAGGAATAAGAAGGTATTGAGCTATGTTATGCTCTTTAATTTGGGGTTGACCCAATAGTGGAATGAACTGAGGCTGATCATATGTATGATGTCCAAAGGCTAAATAAAATAAGGACCCAGCTCCAGCCACATGCAAAGGAAGTTAACCCTGCTCCAATCCGAAGCAGACTGTTCGGCAGGAGAAGTCCATCTTTATTACCCAATTTCCAATTTTGAAGTTGGAGACTTCAGCGAGTTTGATTTAATACTTGGCCCATGTTAAACCAATGTCTAAGACTCAATGGACTACATAGCCTATCTTTGCGGACTAGTTAAATGTTGAACCCACACAGACACTGAGAGGGGGGAGTGAATCAGTGTCCGTCTTAAAAAAATTATATGCAAACAATCAACCACACAATCACGACACAAAAGTTTTTACGCGGTTCACCCGCAGGCTACGTCCATGTTGCACAAAGAGTGCATTTCCACAATTCTAGCAACACCAACTGCTAGGAGCACCAACCCCTTACAACTTCGCCCACACCAACGGACATGAGCACTAACCCCTACACTCAAGCACCCACTTGAGCGATTACAAGGATATAAAGAATTTATGACACACGCAGGTGCCTTATAATAAAACTCCAGCAACACACATAGGTGTAAGAAAATCTCAATCACCTAAATAATTTCACAGAGATCAGTTCTCAATTAAATCTGTCCTGCAACTCTTGTTAACCAAAAACACTTATTACGAGTCACAATCAAACAATCACAACCAATCACAGCCAAACCTTGCAATTACAACCTCTGTCAAATGCACACTCTGATTACCCACAAACAGATACTGCACGCAATTTTCTCTACCTACAGTTTTCACAGTATAAGTCGCCAACAGACAAGCACCAACATAATCTGAGGAAGACTATAAGTAGGAACATAAATCCACATGAAGTAGAGGGCAGGATGACCTTACCACAGATGAAGAACGAATCAGCATATACTAAAGAACACTTCAGAAATCAGATCATAAAAAAATGGCAGCAATTCAACACCAAAAAAAAATCACAATCCAGTCGGTTTGACAACTAAAGATCTAGTGCACACTTCGATTCTTGCAACTCCTTCAACCCCACCGATTTGAATCTGCTTCAGCCTTGAACGCCCACAGAGACATAGCACCGTCGTCAACCTTCCTTTGGAAAGCTTCCTTGAAACCTTTGGATCTTCAAGCTTTTGAATGGGACGAAGACAAAGGATGAAAAAGTGAAATGGTGAAGCACACGTCCCAGCCACTAAACACTGCCTGGATTTGTCTTCTTCCTCCGTTTTTTTTTTTTTTTTGGTAAAGCCCTGCCATAATTCCTGTCACCGTCCAAGACTTTTCTCCTTACAGTCAATAAAGCAACGAATTTTTCACCCAAATAGGAGAAACTGCCCCAGCCAGCACTTACACACACTTTTCACTCTCTGTTGAAAATCAAGCAACGATTTTTGCACACCAAAAGAGAGACTGCTAGCAAGCACTTTTGCACACAAGTCTCTGCTCCTCTCTACAATGAATAAAAAAACCTTCTGCACCCTAGTTTTTTTTTTTCTTTCTTTGATAAATAGAAAAACCCTATGCACAGACGTCACCACCTTCTTATTAGGCCTGTCAATGGAACGGGTAGGGCTGGGCTTGGGTTGTCCAATCCCGTCCCAAAAATAGGACGGGCTTGCTAGGTGTTGTCCAATCCCGGCCCTAAATTGAACGGGCCCACATAAAATCTCGTCTCGTGCAGGCCTGAGCTGGGACAGGGCCGAGCTTGGACTTAGGCCAATCCTGAACATAAGCAAAACATTCTCTAATTATTCCTACTGTCACCAGACACCTGGTGTGAACTGGATTTTAAACCCTCCTCCCTTTTTCCGAGTTCGGGACCGGCAATGCAATGCAATAAGCAACATGGCGGAGTTAAAAACTTCTTTTTTTTTGCCGGTGACAATAGAAAATCAATAAAAATGAATGAATATCCTATAGGCTATATGGGTCAAGTAATGTAGGAACGGTTAAAACCTTTTTTTTTTTTTTTTTTATTTGCTGGTGAAAGTAGAGAATCAGAAAATCAATAGAAATGAATGAGAATGAGTATCCTATATGAGTCAAGTTAAAGTAATGTAGGATCGGTTAAAAACTTTTTTTTTTTTTTGACCGATGAAAGTAGAAAATAAGAAAATCAATAAAATGAATGAGAATGACTATCCTATATGAGTCAAGTAATGTAAAAAAGAAATCAACAATTTTTTTTTCTTTTAATATGTCTTAGTGCATTCCCATCATTGTCTAAATCACAATCACTAGTTGGATCATGACTAAACCAATTTTGGGCACAAACTAATGCTTATACCGTATTTGGTTTTAAAAAAGACCTATGTGGGTCAAGTACCCTCCCTCCGGTGCTAAATGATGACTCTGAAGTAACGGTAGAAACTGGAATAGCTAAAATATCTCTAGCCATTCGAGATAAATTAGGATACTTAGTTGAATTTAATTTCCACCATTATAATATATAAATAATAATTATTAAATGACTTTGTAACGGGCCGGGCCGAGCCTGAACGGGCTGGGTTGTTTCTACCCAGTCCTAGTCCTATTTTGACCGGGCTTTAGAATGTATTGTCCTAGCCCAGCCCATTGGGCTCAATTTTTTTTAAAAGCCTTGTATTTTCGGACTTGGGACGGGCTGGGCCGGGCTTTTTACCCGTTTCAACGCGTCCCATTGACAGGCCTACTTCTTATCTCAGACCTTAGATCTTAAAAACTTGGATCAGAGTTTCTATACAAATGTCCCCGCCCATAAATGCATTCCCAACAGTTATGGGGCCCATTGATGAGCCACTATGAAGACTTTTTCATTCCCATTAGATTGGGCCTTTTCACAACTGGGCTGCAAGTGGGTTGACCCACTAAAATTGCCATGCTATGTTGACAACAATTTCAACTCCAATTCCAAACCAGAGTATGATCAACATTCAACACTAATTGGCTCAATAAAGGACTGCCCTTGATAGCTAAATGAGTTGAGGTTGGACTAACTTGGGCCAAGTCCAAATCATTCCTACAAGAGTCCGGATCCTCTGAGACTCTTAATATGAAATCCAGAGAAATCCAGAGTCAATTATAATATATTAAGCAAGAGGTTTTGATTCAATTTTGACTAACGGTTATAATGTTGACAGGAAGTTACATTAACTACCTTCTATAACTATTTATCATAACCACTCATAGTTGTTCTCCACTTTTTTTTTTTTTTTTTTTGTTTCTTTTCTTTTTTAATTTCAATAACTTTGTTTCGATTCAAACTCTATTATTCCCGTTCTACTCCAATACCTCTTTTTTTCATTTTATGATACCAACTCTTGGATTGCATAAATACATACTCATAAAATTTTTTCCTTTGGCTTTCTTTCTAATAAGCTATGAATTCTTTTATACATGAATGCCTAATTTGCAATGTTTGCCATATCCGTGTTGAGCACGGGTAATTTTGCTAGTGGAGGATTATGGAAGGAAGAAATAGATAAGGAGGATTATGGAAGGAAGAAAGAGATAAGGACAGACTTAAAAAAGGGACAGCTCGTTGGGAAGTGACCGGGGAGGGCAACTCTTTTGGGAAGTGAGTCAAAACAGAAGAGGGGGAAAAGAAAAAAAAAGGAGAGGGAATGAGAGGAGTGGAGGAAGAGGGAAAGAGAGGAGAAGCTTAAGAGAAAGAGAGGGCGATGTGTGGCCAGCGACGTGCGATGTCCAGGTTCTTCCCTCCTCTCTCTGTATGTCTGTCCTTCTATTTTTTCTTTTTTCTTGATTCTTCTGCAATTATATATTGTCCCTGCCTCTCTTCTCTCTCTTGTTTTTTCATAAGGGCCACTCTCTCTTGTTTTTTCATAAGGGCCACTGTTCATATTGTTAAAATATTTTATAGGAATTTTCTATTTTTTCCATTTTTATTCTGATTTTCTGGTGTTGTAATATTTTTACGATATTTTCAAAATACCCTTTGATATTTCTGATAGTGGTGCCAGTTAAACTGAGGATAGCAATAGAGATAGGATTTTGAATATGTGATCAAAGTTGCCTCAATGACATGTGTATGTCGGGTTGGAATTAGATACAAGTTTATACTATTTATACCTTTATACTGATAGAGATATTGAAGATCATGAATGTTTGCATGTAATTGAATACATAAAAATTCATATTAAAATTAGTTCCAACAAAAGTTTTTTAAAGAGGTGAAATGTAAATATATAAGGTAGAGGGTAGATAGGAGTCATTGACTTTCCGAATTAATAGGGTCTTGATGGGTGTTCCTCCATATCCCAATAATTAATTTTCCATAAGTGGTTTAAAATGAGCATCAAACATTAATTTTAGAAATGAATATCCAACTATCACCCAAGTAAATTCATGACATAGGAATGAAGGTCCATCTATCTCCACACCTTCTTAATAATTATTCGGTAGAGTTCATTTCACCATGATTCCTAGCTATTTTAACACAAACAAACAGGCCCTAAGGTACAGATTATTTCATAGTCATCTATAGATCTCCACCTTTGTTTCTTCAATTTAAGCTACTTTTAGGAATTATGTTTCAGAATTCCTTTCGTTGTTAAATGCATAAGTAGAAACTAAATAGGGGCGGAATGAGTCTCCCAAGAGGATTTTAGAGCATATGTAAGTTGCATAAGCTATTGCTCAATAGCTTAAGGTTGCAGAAATGAAAAGGCTTTGAATGCTTGCAATGAATTTAATTGCGTGCAATCATGCTTATAATCACCAGGGCAGGAATAGCCAAATAATTTTTCTAGGCTTAGCAGGCTAGTCGTCTTAAGACATTTCCCGCCATTGCTTGCAATTGTTTACAAAGGTCCTAATGGTTCTCAGGTTTTTCTGCCATGAGTTTGTCCAGAGGGGAATCAATGGATCTCAGTGTTCTCAATTATTCAATTCTTTCAAGTGAAGAAGAAATAAACTATTTCATAAAGTGGACGGATGACTCTCAATTTTATTGATTCCTTTTATTTTATTTTACATTTATTAAGAACTAATTATAATAAGTTCCAAGTTTTTATACTTTATTTTATTATTTTATATATTTTTGGAAACTTTTTTTTGTGTGCATATTATAATTTTTTTTTTATTTTATACCCTTCATTATTGATATATGCCAAATTTAAACACCTAAGTTGATCATCTTGAGTCTGGAGAATCGTAATGAGAAAGTCAATGAATTTCAGGGTTTTATTAGTGTTTATTGGATTTTTTTTTTTTTTTTTTTTTAAGAATCAGCATGGATTCACACTAATAGGTGGTCATGAGCTGATGTTCTAGCAATAGTCTTCAGGCTAGAGTTTGAGATCATGATATGATATATTGTGCCATAGAAAGAGCAAAGGTTTGGCTCTATGTTGCTTTATTCAGTAAACAGAAAACCAAGTTGCCTATGTTTTTCTTACTTTCATATCCTCTCTCATCTCTTAGAATCTTACAAAACTGTCAAACAAGCCCGCTTGAGTCTCAATCAAATGTCTTGATTTACTCTCCAATTCGATTGGGTCCTCTATTGTAAAACAAATATTCTTCTAAGCACGTTCTTCTTTGTCCTTTTATCAATCTATTAGTGGACTTTCATTGGAATAATTAGTTATCAAGGCTATCAAATCACAATCCTTACTTTTAGAAAGGTAGCCAAATAATTCCAGATCTTTATTCAAATTTTTTAGGAAGTATGCATTATGGGCCCCACATTTTGTTTATGCCATCAATAAGGTAGGATGGGCCTGACTATAACATCTCTAAGGAAATCATCAGATGGGCACTTATATGACATCTTATTACATGGGTAGTATATGTTTTGTAAGATTTTGGTTCCCTTAAACAAATGAAAGAACGATAGTGCCATCTTCCTTGATCAAATGATAGTTAATCACACATACAATCAAGAGAATTTGAGACATTCTTTTTTTTTTTTTTTTTTTTTTAATGGAGGGTGTCCTAGCCCTTTGGGCCGGACTAATCCCTACTGGTCAGGGCGAGCTAGGTAAATCCCCTGTGGCCCTAGTGTGGTGGCGTAGTTTCGAACCCTCAACCTTGGGGAGCAAACCGTGGTCCTAGGCCAACTGAGCTTACCCCTCGGGGTTGAAACCTTCTTTCATCTTTCTAACATAACATATTGTTACAAATATAGCAAAAAGGCCTACATTAGGCTCGGACCCAAAATGAAACTAATATGCTTATAAATTTTACAAATTCTTCAAGATGACTAAAATAATTGAAATATAAAAAATTATGTTTTTTTATTATATAATATTGAAAAATAAATATTAAAATAAAAAAATATACCATCAAAAGTGTATTTAAAATACTAAATATTAATTTTTATTGGAAAGGGGAAAAACATAGTAGACTTTGCATGAACTACATCTAAAAAGTGAAGTCACAAATTTATGCACAAGTTTGAAAAAAGTAAGTATATTTAATTATAAAAAGTATATCCTTTTAGTTTCAAACTTCAAATATATAAAATCCTAATATTCATCAAAAGTTTTATAGACACTGATATGTCTTTTTTATACTATTAGGAAAAGATAAATCTATCATTTTACTACATCAAATCTTTGAAAACCAGTAAAAGTGGTAAAGAATTTGAATCGTTGATGAATTAAACTTATTTTCTTGTATATATTGCTTAATTATATCGGATTGTTTAAAAGGGAAGATGTAAGATTTAGTTTATTTTTATAATATCATTGTATATTATTTAGGCATCTTTTTTTTTTTTTTGGGTTTTTTATGGTTTTGATAGTATTAGGTTCTCAAATGAAATTTTATCCTGCGGACGTAATGGTCATCATAATCTGCTGAACTTTGATGTATGGTCAACCGATGTCCGATTGTCCTGAAATTTGACAGAGAGCCTACTGGAGTCTTTTTGAGACGATCCATTAGCTCCGATTTGGATGTCATAGTCTCGGGAAGCTCCGCCGCCGGTAGGCTTGATTTTATTCCCGAGCATCAAAGTTTGGTCAAACGTCATAGGAATGACCTGAAATTCGACGTGTAGCCCCTTGGAAGTATGTTGAAGACACCCATGTGCTCTGTTTGATGAGTGATGGCCACGGTGGTTCTCGCCACCCAGAAGCTTGATTTTGTTTCCGAGTGTTGATGGAGGGTTAAACGTTGTTGTTTTGACTTGAAATTTGACATGAAGCCTTTTGGAGATATTTTGAGACTATCCATAGGTTCTGATCGAAGATTTGACGTGTTCGACACTGTCGCCGCCAGGAGCGCCTATTCAGTTACCGGAGGAGTGAAGTTAGACCAAATGATACTGGAATGGCCTGAAACTTTATGTGTATCCTCATTCTGGCTGTTTTGAAGGATCTTGCAGTTTTTGTTTGATTTTGACAAGATCTGATGCTTGAAGCGGCATTCGCCTATTAGTGGTAGGATGCAGCTTCATGTGGCCTTTTAATGTCAAGAATGTGTGAAGAGGCAAAGTGACATTTTTGGTGTCAACAAATGCCCCTTGAGGTACTACGACGAGCTGTATAGCTTTTGGAGTCGATGTGCCTGGAAGAGAAGCTTGAAGGAGAACTTTTGACCAAGAGTCTTTGAGCCTTTTATGGTAGTGAGAGGGATCATGTACCATCTCAAGGCAAAGTTTTGAAAATGACATGAGGGATTTGGATTTAGATTTTGGATTTTTTGTTTTCCTTTTGACCTTGTGAACCTAAGGGCTTTATGTGGAGCATCAGGCGGTCAAGAGGGTTTTTTATTTTTTGACCTTGTGACCTAACAAGCTGTATGTGGCAGGTTAGGGGGTCGGGGTTTGATTTTTGATTTTGACCTTGTAACCTAACAAGCTGTATGTGGCGAGTTAGGGGGTCGAAATTTGGTTTTTTATTTTGGCCTTGTGACCTAACAGGCTGTATGTGGCAAGTTAGGGGACCATGGTTTGGTTTTTGTTCACTCTTTCAAACTATTTTGGGTCTAGTGGAGTGGTTTGGATGTCAATTTCAAGATTTTGGCTCAATTTGGTATATGAGGTTGGATGGATTGATTTTGAAAGCTCATGAGGCTTAAGAAAATTTTTGTATGGTCCAATCGACTCAGAAGAGGCATGGAACCTTCTTTTTTTTTTTTTTTTTGTATGCTCTTGGTAAGATGGGTTTTTTTTTCTTTTCTTTTCTTTTTCTTTTTTTTTTGTCCAGCACGTTGTCTTTTTCTTATTTTTTTATTTTTTTTTCTTGGCTGTACGGACAGGTCCGTATAGACCTGGCCGTACTGCCACGTGGCAGTGGGCCACGGCCCGTGGGCCTGCCCAGATTTTTTTTTAGAAGAAGTTTCTCTCTCTCTCTCTCTCTCTTTTTGCTCACCATGATCATGAGGTTATGCAATTTCAAGATGTTCATGCAAATTTTTTTTGGATGCATCAAGATAAAAGGCTAGAGTGTCTAGGTCAAGTCAAACTGAATGTTGACTTAGACAAAGTTTGATTGATTTGACCAAGTTGGGTTGGAATTGGTCAAATTTTGAAAAGGATTTCCTAGCATCTAATGCATGATGATGTTTGTTTGATGCATGATTTTTAGTAAATTGTTTTGGAAGCATGATGATGCATGCCTGGAAATCTTTTGCAAGTATTGGGATTTGGAGCTCGCAACAATGTTGAGCCCTTTCTTAGTCTTGCGGAATTTTGAGGAGCTTTGCAAGTTTTGGAGTTTGAAGCACGCAGCAATGTTGAGCCCTTTTCCAATTTTACAGAAATTTGATAAGACTGGCTTGATCTCGCATCAATGTTTGAGTTCAAACCTTCTTTGAGAATCCTCCATTGATTATGAGCTTGCAGTGGTGTTGAGCTCATCTTCAAGCTTCCTATCCTTTTCGGGGTGTTTCCCTTTTCTTTGGAATTGTCGCGGAACCATGCCAAAATTTCGCTAGAGTTTTTTTTTAGCAAAATTCCGTCATTTTGGTGATGATTGATCTTTTCTTTTCCATCCTTTGCAGGTAGTTCCTCTAGAACGAACAAGGGCAAACAACTTGTTACCAATGCACCTCACCGTTCTACTAGATCTTCTAATGTGGCCGTACAACAAGCTTGGGAGAAGGTCTAGTATGTCGAGAGGAATTTGGAAGAGTGTGATTCCGTCAACCGTGATGAGATGAGACAACGATTGATCGCTCTCAAGGATGAGAAATTCTACAAGATTATGGTAAGCAGTCGTCCTTGGGTCATGGACGATCAGAGCATTGTACCCAAGCCTGCCTTTTTCTTTGGTGACGCAGTCCCTGACGACTTGACATATCAAAGGAGATGTTTTCAGTTCTCTTACACGACAGATGGTGAGGAGAGAACTATTTCTACCCGGTCGACTTTCGATCGTACTATCTCGATCATGAGCTTTTCTCCCACATGCCCAAAGAGGGAAGATCCTCCAAGCTGGGTGAAGAGGACTAATATGATCAAAATCGGCGTTTTTGTTGGCGGCCCTTCTGGTTTTGTAGAGAAGTCGCCCGTTCGTATGGACATGTTGATGCCAGCCAGCGGCTACCAAGGTTCTGATCACCCAACGGTCGATTTGAGACCAGTGAGCCTTGGCATTTTCAGGGGTGACGACAGCAATTGGGTGAAGCCTTTTCGACTTCGTGGCCGTTTCAGTGCTGACTCAAGCTGAGAGTTACGGACTGATCATATCCTGCGAGTTGGGGGGGCCATTCTGAAAAAGGCTAGGATCTTTGATGCGGTCCGCGCTTTTCGGCAAACCGTGGTCTTTCCCGACGAAGCCTTCATGGCTATGTTGGAGTCCTTCATTCCACAAACCAATACCTTCGTTGTCATGAATGGTGAGATTGGTTTTTCTCTGAAGGAGCTGAGTGCCATCACTGGGTTGCCTATCCTTGGCAAACTCTATGAGGAGTTCATGCCTATCGACAGCGTCCTCGAAGAGCAATCTGAGGAGTTTAGGCTTTTGCACTTTCAGCTTGTTGCCTTCTATGATTTTTTGAAGGAGAAGGAGGGCTCGAAAGTTAGGTCCAGCAATTGGAGGAGTTTTAGCTTTTCGTTCCCCAACTTCTTTGACAGCAGAGAGTCTTCTGATGGCATGACCTGGGAAGCCAGAGATAAGAATCTGAGTTCGAAAAAGACTTCGGTCATGCGAGAAGACTTGAAGGACTTCTTCATGAGCACAGGTGCCATTTTTTCTGGCATTGCACTGCGGAGGGATCTCGCTGTTTACCTCACTTACTAGCTTGGTGAGGCTGTTTTTGTTGGAGGAGATGGAATGCACGTCAGGCCGCATTTTATTTTTCTGGCTTGTCAGATGGCGTTTGGAGAGCAGCTGGCTTTGGTACCTGCTCTTTACTCTTATTTATGTACCGAACTGCAGGCTGCTGCTTTCCTTGTTCGGCTTGGGCTCCCTATGAATAGGGTATTTTCAGCCCATATTTTCTATTCGTGGTATGTATACCATTGCCCTAGCTTCCATCGATTGGGAGCTGTACAGGACGATGATCCATTCATGATTCGGTTGGCTAGAGGAGTAGTCGTTTCTGAATCTCTTTTGTCTGCCCGTTTGAGAATCCGACGGTTCAAGGACGTCGAGATTGGGCAGTCTTCAGTGAAGCTTTCTTCAGGTCTGCGAAAGAAGGCTTTTGATTTTGGTGTCTCCCGTGTTTCCACCAGGGCAGGGTCGGCTAGGCTTTTTAACATACGTGTTGGTATGATGGTGTACCGTAGACATTTTTTTGTTGACATCCAGCCGTATGTCCCCTCGCGTTTTGCGCTGCAGTTGGGCTTCTCTCAAGGCGTTGTTGGAGTGCCTTCAAGCATAGTGAAGCGTTTTGGAGGTTTGCAGGATGGGAGGAATGCATGGGCCTTTTACAGTGCGGAAGACACTACTGCTATTATTTCCTATCCTAAGTTGCCCATTTTCCGGACTGCTGGTTTCACGAAGTGGTTAGCGGAAAGCTTTTCAGCATACCGGGGGCTTTCCAAGAAGGAGCTTGATGTTAAGCAATCTCTTGGGAAGGATCTTGGCAGATCAGATGGAGTCCGACGAGAGGAAGTTATGGCTTTCCTTTTTGGAGAGAAGCATAAGATAGGCTTTCTCGATGGACAGGACATCATCAGATCAGGAGCTGCACAACAGATACCTGGTGAGGTCTTGAAATAGTTAGCGGAGGAGGAGGCCGAAATCGACGCTTGGATGCAAGTGGAGTGGAAAAAGGCTTCCACGGAGTCCACTGGGAAAAGCAGACCATTTGGTGAGGAGTTAAATGAAAGTCCTGACTTTGATAACGCGGAGGGTTCTTCGAGCAGACCGACCGACAGAAGCAAGAGGAAGAGAGGACAACGCCGTAATAAGAGACGACACGAAGACTCTCCTAATCTGGAAGTCCCTCTTACTATTGCTGAGGGAGTATCAAGTGATGCTGATGAGCCTCTTGAGAAGAGGAGCCGAGAAGAGGAGATTACTGGTGATGGTATGATCCTCCTCCTTTTTTTTTGCCGCTTCTTTTCGTTTATGAAAGTTTTTTTTTGATCCGCTGCTTTCTTTCTTTTAGCAGAAGATGATGATTTGGTGATGCCCGAGGTTTAGGCCGATGAGGCGATGACAGACCCAAATGCGGGATCTGAAAAAGAACCAAGGGATTTTGGAGTGGATCCAAATCCTTCACTTGGTATGATTTCTTTTGCTTTTCCTCCTTTTTTGTATGTGCTGTCATTTACTAACATGTTGCTTGTTTTTTGTTTTTCGTTAGCTAACTTGCCAGAGGATTTCGACGACTTCGAGCCATCCATGGATGCAACCTTTGACGATGCTTCGGATGAGCTCATGGAAGCAGAAAGTATTCCGCCTGTCGTTAAAGAAGGTATTTTGTAATAATAATCTCAATATTGATTTTTGACAAGATCATATTCATACATTTTCGTCTTTTATTGATAGATCATGAAGCAACAAGAGAAGTTCCTCCATCTTCCTTAGGGCCAGAACAGGAGATACCTGTAACCAATCCAGAAGTAGGGGCTTCTTCTACTAGTTTCAACGCAGCAGGGGTGAAACCTCATGATGAGTCAACTTCTTCAATTGGAAAGTGCTTATTGATTACTCCTCCAACGGGGCATGACATGGGCAGTCGGATGCCGGAGCATGGCGAATCCTCATTTAGAATGTCTCTTCAGTATTCAAAGAAAGTGTTGAGGAGCGTTTTGAGATCATGGGTCGAGACTCTCTCTTCAGGTTACTTGGAAGCTGACTTCGACATGATCAAGCATGTGCAGGACGTTCTTGCCGAGAGTGAAAGGTTGGTCTAGATGTCACTGGCGCCAGGGTATTTGTTGATGATATCATCGCATTGGGCAACAAGTGGTCTGAGACCGAGAGCTTTCCAAATGGTGACTTCTTCAGGGAGATGTTTTTGAAGACTTCCAGTGAGGTCAAATCCGAAATGGATGAGATCTCACGGACTCGGAAGCAGTTTGTTCGAGAGAGGAATGTCACCGAGCTGGCTATCATTGAGCTAAAACATGACCTGCACCGTCTTGATACGGAGGTTATTGAGGCCAGACAACGTCTTGAGCTACTGGAAGAACAAGCTGCTGCAAAATGGACTGCTATTGTGGAAGCTCGTGCTAAAGAAAGGACTCTCATTTGCCAGGTAGAAGAAGCTGACAGCAATATCCGAAGGAAGAACCAGGAATATGAGCAATGGCAAATGTTTTAGGAGGAGCTTCCTCGTGCTGAAGATGGGTCGCGGCGTTCCGCCGTGTTTTATGAAAAGATTTTAAAGAAGCGTGGCCTGGAAGCTTTGGAGGCTAAGGCCACAAGTCTGCTTGAAGAGTTGAATCTTTGGTTGAAGACCATGTTAGACTAAGTAACTGAGTTGTAACAAACTCCTTTTTTTTTTTTTTTTTGTATCTCTATGTATAAACATTTTTGGTACTATATATTTTTTGTATTCCCTCCTTTCACTTAAACAAATTTAAGCAAGAGCTGAATGGGAATGTTTGTTTGAGAATGTTGATCAAAAGGTTGTCCTTTTGTGAAAATCTTTTGTCAAAGGGTTGTTTTGGGCATGAAAGCCAGATTTGAGACGGCATGAAAGACAGATTTTGAAATGGCATGAAAGCCGAATTTTTTTTTGAGATGGCATAAAGGCTGAATTTTGAGATGGCATGAAAACCGAATTTTTGGATTGGCATTAAAGCCGAATTTTTGAGATGGCATGAGAGCCAGGTTTTGTGGCATGAAAGCCAAAATTTTGTTGGTTGGCGTGAAAGCCAAACTTTTGAAAACAAGTTTTTGTTTTGTTAGCATAGAAACCATATTTTTTTTATTTTTTTATTTTTGGCGTGAAAGCCGATATTTTTTTTTTGGCATTTATAGCCGATTTTGTGGCATTGATAGCTAGGTTTTGTGGCATGAGAGCTGAGTTTTGGTTTTCAAAAAATGCAAGTATAGACTAAGAGTCGCCTCCCTGCTGAATGGTATTGCAAGTATCGATGGAATGTCGCCTCCTTGCTCATTCGGTTGTGAGTATCGATGGAATGTCGCCTCCTTGTGGATTTGGGTGCAAGTATCGACTAAACGTCACTTCCTTGCTTTTTTTAAAAAAATTGGTTTTGCGGGTATCAACTGAATGTCGCTTCCCCACTGTTTTTGAAATTTGGGTTGTGGATTTCAACTGGAATGTTGCGTCTCCACAATTTTTGAAATTTGGGTTGTGGATATCAACTGGAATGTTGCGTTTCCACGATTTTTTTTTTTGAAATTTTGTAAGTATCGACAAGGTGTCGCTTCCTTGTGATTTTGAAAATTTGGAAGTAGCGAATGGGGTTCGCATCCTTCCTATTTTTTGGTTTTGCGAGTATCGACTGAGCATCGCTTCCCCGCAGTTTCTAAAAAATCATTTTTATTTAAATACACAAGGGTCGTAAATTTTGGCCTAAAACCATTTTGGTGGTAAAAGCTAGGGTGGATTAGGGTGGAAATCCTTGAGTCCTAATTTTTATTTCAAACCATGAATTTTGGGTTCAAGGGTCGAAAATTTGGTCAAGTTAGGAAAGGGTTCCAAAACTTGAATTTTTGTTTTTGAACAACAAAGTAATGAAAGTAAGCATTGCTTTCATTTTTTTTTTTAGAAATCTCAACATAAAGATGAAAAATCTAAAAGGGGTGAGTTTGACGAGCAAATACCTGGGAATGGGCTTTGGCTGTACAGGCATCGCTCTGACCCAGTGGCGTAAGTCTTCAAAGGTAATATCGTTTCAAGAACTTGCCATTGATGGGCAACATACATCTGTCACCTTCCATGTTTAGGAGAGCATATGCACCGTTGGAAAAGACCTTGTCGATGACAAAGGGTCCTTCCCATTTTGGTATTTATTTGCCTTTGGATTTGTTAGCAAAAACCATTGGCCTTTTTACTGAAAGAACTAAGTCACCCTTCTTAAAGGCGCGTTGCCTGACCTTCTTGTAGAAAGATCCTGCCATGCGTGCTTGGTGCAGCTCAATGCTTTGTAAATCTTCAAGCCGTCTCTCATTAAGATTATCCAGCTCTTGGAGTCTCAATTTGATATTGCTTTCTTGTGTCATATCATTTTGCAAAGATACCCTTAAGGAAGGAATTTGTACTTCCAAAGGGACAACAGCTTCGCATCCACAGACCAAAGAGAATGGTGTGCTATGGGTTAGCCCTTGAACGGTGCTTTGATAAGCCCACAAAGCCTCCAGTAGTTTGTCACCCCAGTCTTTTTTTGTGACTAGAGACCATTTTCTTGAGAATTTTACAAAGTGTCTTATTGAAGGCTTTTGCTAGTCCGTTCGCTGCTAGATTATATGGAGTCGAAGGACAACTTTGGATTTTGTACTTGTCGCAGAACCTGTAGAATCTGTGATCCCGGAATTATGGTCCGTTATCATGGATGAATCTTTTAGGTATGCTGAAGCGACATATAATGTTGATGCGCAAGAATTGAAGGACTAATGAGGTCTTCATTTCACTGAGCGCAAATGCTTCTGACCACTTGGAGAAATAATCCGTAGCAGTGAAGATGAAGCGATGAACTTTGCTTGATGGGGGAGAGATAGGACCTATGATGTCCATGCCTCAGGCTTCGAAAGGCCATGAGATCGCTGTAGGATGTAGCCATTTTGGAGGCATGTGGACATAGTCTCCATGAATTTGGCATTGTTGGCAGCGTTTAGAAAAGTGTATTGCGTTAGCCACCATGGTAGGCCAATAATTACCTAACCTTTTTATCGGATCGTAGAGCTTAGGACCGGCCTGATGAGCTCCACAAAGACCAGCATGTACTTCTTTGAGAGTTTGCTCGGCCTCTTGTTGTGACAAGCAACGTAGAAGTACTCCGTTGAGGGATTTTTTGTAAAGCATTTTTGAAGGAATATCCAAATGAAAGTTTGAGGCTCATCTTTGAATGTTTACTCGCTCTTTTGGATCTTTAGGCAGGATTCTGAACATAATGTAATCAATGAACGGATCCCTCCAGTTGTCGATCGGAGGTTTGAGGATGGATATCCGACTTCCAACTACTTGGTGGCATTCAGCAACTGCTTGGTGTGTGTTAAAAGGAGGGAGAATCCTTTTTTGACACACTGTGATTTGCACATTTTCCCCTTCTTGGATTGCCATAGAAGCTACAAGTCCAGTCAGGGCATCTGCATGGATGTTTTCACCTCTAGGGATGTGGCTTATGTGACAGATGTCAAACTTTTGCCGAAGTGATTGTGCCTTGTTGTAGTAAGGCAGGAGATTGGGTTTCCTGACTTCAAATTTCTGATCCATCTGGTTGACGATCAGTTGAGAGTCCCCAAAAGCTTCCAGCCTGGTGATGCCAGATTCGAGGGCACGTTCCAATCCTACAATTAGGGCTTGATACTCAGCTGCATTGTTTGAACATGGTTCCAGTAGCGATAAAACATGCGGAATCATGTATTTTTCGGGACTAACAAAGAGAATGCCAATTCCTGATATCTGCTTTCCTTTTTCATTTGTCCTGGTCGCGCTGTCGAACTACATGTCCTAGGAGGCATTCGATAAGGAAGTTTCCACGTTGTAGATAGGTTCGTCTGTAAGATCATCCCTGAGTGGAGAATCTTTGGGCAATGGATGCTCAGCGAGAAAGTTTGCCAGAGCTTGGCCTTTGATTGCTTTTTATGGTATATACCTAATATCAAACTGTGATAAAAGGATGGACCATTTTGCCAGTCGGGCATTGAGAGATCCTGCTTTTGTGACAAGGACTTTTAAGAGATTGATCCTCGAAATCAGGTAGACTGTGTTGGACTGTAGGTAGTGACGTAGCTTTTTTACGGCAAACATCACTGCAAGGCATTCTTTTTCGACTGGGGAGTAGCGATGCTCTGCACCTACCAACATGCGGGTAAGGTATTATAGAGCAGCTTAGTTTCCCTTATCGTTTTCTTGTGCGAGTAGAGCACCCAACGAATAGTCGAGAGCTCTTGTGTACAAGATGAATGGTCTTCCAGTTGTGGGGGCAGCCAGCACTGGAGGTTTGGTAAGGTATGTCTTGATGTCTGGAAATGCGGTTTCACATTCAGCATTCCAAACAAAGTCCACACCTTTCTTCATTAGGCGAGAAAATGGACGGCACTTCCCTGATAGATTGGAAATGAACCGTCGGATGTATGCTAGCCTTCCTTGAAGCCCTTTCAATTCTCTTAGGGTCCTTGGAGATGGCATTTCTAGGATAGCCTTGACTTTGGTGGGGTCAAGTTCTATTCTGGCTTTCCGAACTATGAATCCGAGGAACTTACCCGATGAGACACCGAAGAAGCAGTTTAGTGGATTCATCTGCAGTTTGTGTTTGCGAAGTCGTAGGAAGACCTCTCGAAGATCTTTGACATAGTCTTCTTTTCTTTTGCTTTTGACGGCGAGGTCGTCGACATAACATTCTACCGTCTTGTGCTGCATATCTTGGAATATTTTCATCATAGCCCTCTGATATGTTGCACCTGCATTTTTCAGACCGAATGGTATAACAGTGTAGCAATACAGGCCAAATGGAGTCCGAAATGATGTATGTCTTTCATCTTCAGGATGCATCTTTATCTGATTGTAGCTAGAGAATCCATCTATGAATGTCATTCGCTCAAACCCACAGGTGTTGTCAATCATCACCTCTAGTATGGGGAGTGGAAATTCATCTTTAGGGCATGCATTATTCAGGTCCCTGTAGTTGATATAGACCCTTATCTGCCCCTTTTTCTTTGTCACAGGGACGATGTTGGCCAACCATTCAGGATGCTGTTCCTCGTGGATGAAGTCAACGCTTTTGAGTTTTTGAACTTCTTATTCAATTTTATCCATCACGTCTGGACGAAATCTTCTTTGGCCTTGTTTGACAGGCTTGATATCTTTTTGCAGATTGAGTTTGTGGACTGCTATCTTGGGGTCTAAGCCAGGCATTTTAGCGTAAGACCATGCAAAACAATCAAGAAACTCACGAAGAAAAGAGGTATACTCGGGTAACTCATCATCCTTTATATTCTTACTTATGAATACAGGACATGGGTTATCAGGCATCCCCAAGTCTAGCTTTTGAACAATATCTTCTGTTGGAAGGTTTGAAAGTGGTTTCTCCACAATGTTTTCGGAGGCTTTTGTTAGGGATTTTGTATTTGCAATTTGATGGATGCATTATCATTCAAGCATCATTTGATTTGCACACATATGCATTGATTTGAGAAATCTTGAAATCCTGTTTTATACATGCATTGTTTTTAAGAGTTGTAAAAGTATTGATTTATGCATGTTTTGGTTTTAATCTTGGATGCATTTGTTTTTTAAAAGAGTTTTTAGAAATCAAGCAAGCCTTTGGTTTTAAAGTTTTGAATCATTTTAGGCTTTTTGTGTTTCATGTTTTTAAACCACTTAGTTTGATTTAAAACATGTTTCCAAGCTTGATTTAATGGCCCAAAAAGTTCCCTCAAGAAAAACTTTGAAATATGCAAAAAATATGCAAATTTGGAAATTTTGGTCCCAGGCCCGGGTCGACCGCACAGTGTGGCCGGTCGACCGCGCCTATGGACCTGGTCGACCTGCCACACTGCGCGGTCGACCGGGAAAGAACCGTTAGGCTCTCTTTCAAACGGTCAGTTTTTTGACCGTTGAAGGCCAGGTCGACCGGGCAGTGTACCAGGTCGACCTGGGACTAGCCGTTGGGCAATTTTTGGTATAAAAAGAAGCTCATTCCTAAAGGAATTTTGAGGAAAAAAGAGGCCCTCCTTGAGATGTTTTGAGGCCAAACAAAGGGGAATGAGCCAAGGAAGGTTAAGGGACATTTGGAAAGCTAAAGCTTGGATTAATGAAGTTAAATCTCTAAGTAAGCTTTACTTTTCTTAATCATATGTTTTCATGCTTTGTTTTATTTATTGGTAAATCTTCTCTAGCATGATAAACTATGATTTGTTGTATCCTTAACATGTGCATGCTTTGATTTGATTTATTGTTTTGGATGCAACACCTTGATTCAATCCAAGTAGTACTTTATTTGGTAAATCTAAGTAGATCATGTTAATGAAAGAATCTTTGAAATTATATGTAACATGATTCATATACTTGGTTGAATCTTTGGTTGTTGTTTTTCATCATAAGAAAATCACTTTCAAATCTATCTTATGTTTTGGATTCAACAACTTCACAAATCATATGTTTTCATGTTTTGCTTTAATTATTGGTAAATCTTTTCTAGCATGATAAACTATGATTTGTTGTGTCCTTAATATGTTTTATGTTTTGAATTGATCTATTGTTTTGGATGCATCACCATTTGATTCAATCCAAGTAGTACTTTATTTGGTAAATCTAAGTAGATCATGTTAATGAAAGAATCTTTGAAATTATATGTAACATGATTCATATATTTGGTTGAATCTTTGGTTGTTGTTTTTCATCATAAGAAAATCACTTTCAAATATATCTTATGTTTTGGATTCAACAACTTCACATGTACTTTTGTCTTAAAGTTTCACAACTTGCTTTGTATTGATAGGTATATCATTTTCAAGTTGTATTTTAAGTACATGTAATTTGTCCCTTGATTGCAATCAAATCTTTCTTTTTTTTTTTGTGCTTTACACTTTCAAATACTTTAAAGCATACATATATTAAGCTACATTGTTAAATTGATTGAAATCCTTATGCATCACATGTTTTGTTCTTAAACTTTCACAACTTGCTTGAACTAGATTGGTAAATCTTTTACAAGTTGTTTTTAAACATGTGATTAGCATTCTTACCTCAATCATAAATGTTTTTATGAGTTAAAACTTTTAAAAGCCTTTTGCATACATTTATGAGCTTTGATTTTCAAATTGATTGAGGACATCACACACATCATGTGCTTTCATCTTTGCATTCATAGTGTGTGTGTGTATTAGATTTTCATTTTCATATCCGCCCATTTTAGAGGCAAATGTAATGAGCTTAATTGAATCTCCATCAAGTGTAATTTAGACACTACTAAGAGAGATAACCAACCTTGTGGTTGAAGAGGTTATTGCTTAGCCTATAAAAGCATAATGCATAGGTTGATGTTAAGCCTAGAAAAACATCATTGTAGAGGTTATTGCTTAGCCCTTTGAAAAGCATCTTGTTAAGGTTATTGCTTAGCCTAGAAAAGCACATTGTTAGGTTGTTGTTTAACCTAGAAAAACATCATTGTAAAGGTTATTGCTTAGCCTATTGAAAAGCATAAATAGTGGCAATCCGGTGGGGTGTTGGATTACAAGCCGGTAGTAGATGTAGGCATTGAGGCCGAACCACTATAAATCCTTGTGTGAAGGTGCTTGCTTTGTGGTGATTGTTTTTATTAAGCTTCCGCATTTTATTTGTAATCACCACTTGTGACTAGTTGTTTGTTAAGAAATTAAAATTGGCCATAATTAGTCATTAAGTATAGATCACCCTATTCACCCCCCCCTCTAGGGTTAGGATCCCGGACTTTCAGCTTTCAACTCAACAAGACCTTCTAGAGTTCCAAAGGTATTTACAGACCAAGGCTCTGCTTTTGTCCATGGGTCTTCTTGAGCGGTACTCTTCTTAAGACTTGCAATGAGTTGACCCCAATCACCTGTTGAAACTGGGTCGAAGTAAGGTACTTCTTTTGGAGACGATGGCTCCTCTAGGTCAGAGAATCGTGTGTCTGTGTCATCGGACAATTCCTCTTCATTGTCAGAGAAATCATACCATTTGAAGGAGCTTTTTGGATCCTTGACGGGTGACTCCTCAAAGAGATATCTAGGGAGATCAATGTCTTCATGGACATGAGATGTTGATGCTTGGTCGGTAGAACGACTTTGATGATTTCTGACTGTTGAAGTCTTTAATCACCGTTTCAGCTTCCATAGATGCTTCCAGGAGTTCTCCCAGGTTTTCTGATTTGTTGCCAATGATCATGGAGCAGATCCTTGCTCTCATGTTATTACGGTAGATGTCGATCAGTGATGCTTGTGGCAATACATCTGAGCACTTGTACGCCATGGCTTTCCACTTGTGAATAAAGTCGTATGTTGACTCGTTCTCTCCCTGTTTTAGACTGCAGAGTTGTGCCATAGTAACAGGATGATCTTTACCTTTGAAGTGAGTTACGAAGTGTGTGTCCAGCATGACCCAGTTTTGGATAGAGTCTTCCAGCAGAGTGGAGTACCAATCAAAGGCCGTACCTTTTAGGGTACTTGCAAAGAGACGGATCTTGAGGGCATCTTGATCCGCGATAGCTCCCGTCAGGATCTTGAACTGGATGATATGCTGTCTTGTTGAACCTTTCCCCGTATATGTCTGGAGAGTAGATTGTTTGAATTTTGCAGGAAACGGAACCGAGTCCATCCATAAGGGATATGGTGGCTTGATCCCATGTTCATTTAGTGTATCCTCTTTTTTTGCTTTGGCGAGGATATCGTCAATGTCCTTTTTGGCAAGGGCGTGTGACTCATTGTTTTCCTCATCAACCTCGTCATCTTCGTGATTCGGAGGAGGTTGATTATTTTCTTGGCGCTGAAAAGCGAGAAGAAGGTTTTCCATCAGAGTTTCAATCCTCTGCTGACCTCGCTCCAATTGTTTGATGGGCGCGGTCGTTTCATCAGGAGGTGGTTTGTGTGGTGGCTCAGAGTTTGTAGCCAGGACATTCATTCTTCGGGATTAAAATGAAAAAATTGTCTTGATGATTGAGATGGGGCTCTTTCTTGAAGAGCTTGAGGAAGGATTACTCGAAGGAGTTGAAGATTCTTCCAGATGTCTTTGTGTCTGGGAGATGCTGCGAGTCACCAGTCGTCGGACATGAAGTTTGGTTGCTGACTTCTGGCGTCTTCTGGTTTTGCCAACCATATGGACAGCAACAACTTGGTCGGGTCTTTCTTTTTCGACTCATTTTATAGGGACCTGAAGGGTAGAATGTTGGGTTCTTTGCTTCTCTAGTCTCTTTTGTCGATATGCCGCGCGGCGACGTATACGACGAGTAATTTGAGCATCAGTCAGTTCTGGCTGGGCTTTGGCGATGAAGGATGTAGTCCCTCGATGTAGCAGAGGAGCTTGTCTTCTTTGAAGCTAGGAATGGACAGGATCCAGACGTGTTCCTTTGCCTGTCACAGTGAGGCTTTGAATTTTGCAAGTTCGGCCCCTGTTGAGATGAAGGGTCGACTCGCAGGAGTGTAGGCCTTAGCAGGTTCTTGCAGAGGCCTAGTGATGCATGACTTGATTTTGGGCTTGTAGGAACAAGCCGGCTCATGTTGAGTTGATTTGTTTGTTTGGCTGAAGATAGGTTTCTCCTCTTTCATGTAAGAGAGAGGAGAACCGGTTCTCCTTGAGAGGGGCCAGGTATGCTGGCTTTGTAGATGTTTGGGACCTCCTTTGCTTTGGTGAAGGTCTTGGGGACCAGGTCTTGGGGCAGACCTGTTTCTTGTAGGTTGAGCCTTCGTGGGAGTGCTATACGGGCTTCAGGCTTCTTGGTGTTCGTCCTTGGTGTCATTGCAACGACACGTTACAGGGCAATCTTTTGTTTCTTGGCGGGTAGAGTTTCTTCTGCGGGGAGTGAGAATGGTCCCAGCGACTCGAAGACGATGGTCCGGGGAGTAGAGGTCGACCCGGTGTTCTGAGAGTTACCGAGGAAGATGACACTTTGGCAGCTGCCAGTGCGCTTATGAGTGGGCTTGCTTTGCTTCTCTTGAAGCAGAAGTTGGTACTTGTTCTTATCGAGGGTGATGGTCAATGAAGCTGCCATTGTTAGTTTTGGAAAACTTCTGAAACAAGACCACATCTGTGAGACCCCGACCCGAGAGGCCCCAATTAGTGTTTTTGAGCTGTGTTTTAGCTCTAAGTGTGTTTAGTGGATTGTGGTTAAGTTGGGATTAGAATAGCTTTGTTATAGCTTTGGGAAGTTTTGAGTGCCTTTGTGACTAGTGAGGCCCTTTGGGGGTTCCTTTTTATGACTTGCGTGTACTTGGGGGTTTACTCGAGATTCTTTTGATTTGGTGTTTTATCCCGATTTACTTGTTTTGTTAATCCCTTCAACTTTCATGTTGATCCCGTTCCCGTCCCGAATCCCGAAACTCGACTTTTCTAGCTTCGAAGGCAAAGCAGTCTTTTTACACTAAATCTGTACCCAATATTTGATATTCCCGAAACCCGCGAAACATATACTTTTTGGGAACTAGATATTTCGACGATCATTTCTTCCTTCTTTGTTGATTTCATTCGAGGTCCCGAGAACTACTATTTCAGCCCAACAAGATTGCTAAAAGGTGGAGCCCACTCCCCATTGCATTATTTGGAGAGACTTCTCCTCCCTTCTCCATTTTCCAGCACAAGAGAGGAGCCTAGGGTTTTCTTGCCTCCTTTCTTCTTCTTCTTGCCTTTCCTTCACTAGATCTCCACCAAATCTTGTACCAACATCAAAATAGAGATCACCATTCTCTTCCTCTCCTTGAAGGCTTCCTATTGGTACCATTTTTGAAGAAATCTCTTCTCTCCAAGATCTTCATTTAGATTGTCTTGTTCATTTGGAGAACCTATTGGTAAGATCTCTCCCTAATCTCTTAGATTTGTATTCTTATGGTCCTTGAGAAGCTCCATTTTCATTATTAGGAGCTCTCTCTTCTTATTGCTTGGTTTGACCCATTTTAGGGTTTGTTTTGGGGGTTTTGTAGAGATTGTGATCTTGGCTTGCAAGTGTGATTAGGAGTTGGTTTTCCATTGATTAGAGACCCAAGGCAAGTGGATGATTTGATACTTTTATCTTTGAATGAGTTTTGATGAAATGCATTTATGTTTTCACCTAATATTTTGGGATATTAATGGCTTGTTTAGACTTGAAATAAATGCACATTGGTGAATCTTGATAGCTTGTATTATTCATGTATTAGATTGCTAATCAGGTTTAAGAAAGGAAAAGAAAAGATTGGAAAATGGAAAGATCCATTGAACTGCTGTAACAGAACCTGGATTCTGTTACGCAGTTCACGCAGTCGACCAGCCCAGGGGCGCGGTCAACCGGGAACACTGGATCAGGTCCTCTGTAGGATGACCTGCTGCACTGCGGGAATCACTGTTCCGCAGTTCACGCGGTCGACCGGCCATGGGGCTCGGTCGACTGCCCACACAGAGGTCAGGTTCTCTGGAACCTGACCAAAGTACTGTTCACCATTTTAATTTACAACTCCCGGTCGACCTGGCCCATGGCCGGTCGACCGAGCCCACTGTGTACCAGGTCGACCGGCAAAGGGCCAGGTCGACCGGCCCAACTGGAAAACCTGCTGAAAAATGGATTTTTACCCTATGTTTAGATGGACTTTAAGTGGAACTTAGTGACCCTTTTGTGAATCCGTTTGACTTCTTGTGAGGATGGTTGAATCGGCATTCCTCATGGTTAATCCGGTTGTATCTGTACTTAACCTAATTCAATCTTGAATAGTACGGAACGACGGGATATCCTTTCTTTTATCTAAACACGAAATTGGTTTGTTTGGGTATCGCGAATTCGTTTTCCTTTCGATGACTGAGTAGGTTGTAAGATACTACTAGATTAATATTGTGCTTAGGATCCCATCCCTATTATGTTTTGTTTATTTAAAATTCGATTAAAGTTTGAATACCTTCAAAGTCCGGGATCCTAACCCTAGAGGGGGGGGGGGGGGTGAATAGGGTGAACTACACTTTATGACTAATCAAGGCCAATTTTAACTTTAATGAAAACAACTAGTCACATATGATGATTTACCAAACAAGATGCCGAAGCTAACAAGAGAAATCACCACAAGCATACAACCTTACACGAAGATTTATAGTGGTTCAGCCTCACTGCCTACATCCACTACCGGTTTGTGTTCCAACACCCCACCGGATTTCCACTATTTATGCTTTTCAAAAGGCTAAGCAATAACCTTTACAATGATGTTTTTCTAGGTTAAACAACAACCTATCAATGTGCTTTTCTAGGCTAAGCAATAACCTTTACAAGATGCTTTTCAAAGGCTAAGCAATAACCTCTACAAGATGCTTTTAAAAGGCTAAGCAATAACCTCTACAAGATAAGGATTTCTTCTCAAAGAAGTGTCTACATAAACACTCAAAGAGATACAATTTAAGCTCAATTTAATTGCCTCTTAAATAGGCTGAAGTGAAAGTTTAAATCAACATACAAACATACACAATAAATTAGCAAAGGTGTGTGCTCAAAGTGTATGAATGTTTACTTCAATCATTTTCTAAAAAGAAGCTCACAAATGAATGCTTGATGTATTTGAAAATCTAAACATTGAAAATGATGATTGAAGTTATAAACCGATCACATGTAGAATTCAAACAACTTGGAAAGATATGTTACACAAGTTGTATGAAGTTTTAAAGTTTAAAAAACACATGTAATTGGGATGAGGATGTTTGCAAAACAAACTAGAATTCCAAGGTTATATTGTGTTTGCAAAACATCTCAACTAAGGCTAGAAATCATGCAAATATGAAATTACAAAGATTTGAACATGCATGAATTTAAATGGAATGAAAATCAAAGTTAACTTAAAAGATATACCTCTTTAAATCTCAAACATTTGATTTCCAATTAGCCTCTAGCTATCCTAGCTTATTCCTCTTCTTTAGGCTTCAAAGTTGTTCAAAAATTGCATTCCAACAGCCATAACAAAGAAAGGAAAAGAATGGGCTTTTATACAAAAAGACTGCCCAACGGCTAGTTGGCCCGGTCGACCCCAAGCCCACGCGGTCGACCGGGTCCAACGGTCATATTGGCCCAACGGCTACAAGCCCGGTCGACCGGCCCAACTGCGCGGTCGACCGGCCACACAGGGTCTGAGACAAAAATGACAGATTTTTCAGACCCTGTTTTTAGTGTGCGCGGTCGACCGGGTGGGAGGCACGGTCGACCGGCTACACAGGCCAGAGCTGAGTTCAGTTGAAATTTTGAGAAATTGATTTATTGAAAAATGAACTCTTAGCCAATATGATTTATGCATACTAATAGGATTCTAAAAATAAAATATGTATGCAAAACAAGAACCTTGATTTCAAACTGGATTTTTCAAAATCATGCACGAAGAACTTAGGTTTTCGAAAATACAATTTGAGTTCTAAAAACATGCATGATGAAGTCTTTGAAAATCAATAGCATTTTCAAGTCTGAGGTCCGGGTTTCAAGGTCCAGACTAAGCTGAACGTGTGTGTGATCAGATGACTGAAAGAGATAGTGCTTTCCATCAAATTAGCAATACAAAAATCCTAACATACCTAAGATGCATAAAGAGCCCGGAATGTCTGCAAACTCAAGGAGTACCAAGTGATCATTACAATCGACATACGGGGTCCTTATTCACATGATTTATCTTGAATCCCGATAATAGCCCGAATTTCTCGAATTATGATTTATCTTGAATCCCGATAATAGCCCGAATTTCTCGAATTATGATTTATCTTGAATCCCGATAATAGCCCGAATTTCTCGAATTATGATTTATCTTGAATCTCGATAATAGCCCAAATCTCGAATTATGATTTAGCATTCCCGAAAGTATTGAAAGTGTATTTTAGCATTTTTGCTAGCCCGTTTATACATGCCCGAATAAAATGTAATTAATGCTTTTGAGCACTCCGTCCCGCCCGTTTATTTAAGTGCATTACATATGATTTGTATTTGTCTTGTTTTACATGATTTGACCTATGAGTCGGCACCACTAAGCTTGGCTTTCCTTGCCGGTTTGATCCATCGACTTGGAGACCCTTTCCCGTCCCGCCAGCTGCAGTTTGGATCCCGCTACCCGGTTATTACCGTGGTCTTGTCCCGATGCCGCAGATTGCTACTGTGGTTCCCGATGCCCGGTTCGCTACCATGGTCATGTCCCGTATTGTATTATGTATATGTTACTTATGTTGCATCTCCTCACTTCGGTGACTGAGACAACATCCCGATATGCTCATGTCACTTCGGTGATAGAGGACTTAGCTTTTTGTGGTTGCCATCTTGTCTGTTTCCCGTTTCCTTGGATACCTTACATGTTTTATATTGCATACGTATTTGAATAAATGATTATCTCGTTTTATGAAACTATTGTTTTGACAGGTTTAAATATTTTCCAAGGTAATTTCTTTATTGATATGTCTTTTCACCTGCTTGCCAAACCGTCGTATTTGACCCACTATTTTGGTACTCAGGTTCAGTTTCCCCGCCCCGAGCTGAGAGTTGTTGGCTGTGGAGCCATGAGTTGCAGGTTGCCTTGTCGGCTATGTCATGTAGACATTGTGCTTGACATCGGAGTTACGTCACATTTGGGTAGTGGATATTAGTTTGTTATTGTTCGACTTTTATTAGCCTTTCTTGGGATTGTAATTAATACACATTGATACTTGTAACTTGAACATATATGGGAATGTAATATCCTGTTACTGTCAGCTCTGTACTTTATTATGTTGGTTTATTCCAGTCTGATATGGTTCATAAAATGATAGCTTTATGCTAGAGGTTGTATGCGACGCGGAATCCGATGATGTCCACGGACTCCGGGTCGCATTGCCACAAAAGCTTCGGCAAAAATATTCAGAGAGTGTTGTGATTTTGGATCCTCACACACGCGGATCTTGGGAGAAATATAATCATCACTCATCTCCCCATTCTCCCGCCCCCGAGGTCGGACCGCTGTCGGGATCCGGGTTTGGGGGCGTGACAACATCCATTAGTAATCACAAGAATATGGTGATCGTAAATGGAAAATAACTATGGTTTTGTCTTTTCAAATCGCTCGAGGGAACATGGCCCGGCCCAAGCAAGATGACGAAGACAAAAAGCCATAGAGGGTACAGTTATTCTAAATGCAAGTATGGTAGGCTCAGGGTGAGCGTTCCAGTGACTGCTAGAAGCAATTGTAGACCTTAATTCAAATTACCGAGAAGCAAGGCTCACTCGAGGTAAGATGATATAAGGTTGGAGATACAGATGTGTCGGTCGCAAGTACAGTAGACCCAAAAGGGCGTACTAGCATCGTTAGGCACAAATGTTGTAAATCGCATCCTTGAAAAGGACACGAGATGGGATAAATTTTTTTTTAAAGGTCAAGATTGGATTCATAAAGGAGAGCAAATGGTATTCCAATCTGAACACAGGCTCAAACATTTTTTTCGAGCACTGAGTCTGAAAGGGAAGGAACCAGAATTTCTCGAATTTGAACCCAAAAGTGACGGAAGTTTTTTTTTTTTTTTTTGAAATGTCATGGTTGAATTCATCAAAGAGAGCAAATGGTGTTCCAATCTAAACATAGGCTCAAACATTTCTGCGAGCACTAAATCCGAAAAGGAATGAACCAAGATTTCTCAAATCTGAACTCAAAAGTGACGAAAGTTTTTTTTTTTTTTTTTGTTTTTTGAAAGGTTAACGTTGAATTCATCAAAGAGAGCGAATGGTGTTCCAATCTGAACATAGGCTCAAACATTTCTGCGAGCACTAAATCCGAAAAGGAATGAGCCAAGATTTCTCAAATTTGAACTCAAAAGTGATGGAAGTTTTTTTTTTTTTTGAAGAGTTTTTTTTTAAGAGATTTTTTTTAAGGGTACACATAGGTTTCCAATTCGGTCTTATGAAACCTTAGTAGATAGATCAGCCCCCCCAGGATAAGGGTAGGATTACTTAATGAACCCGTTTGGAGGACCCTTGCCTCAAACAGTCTAGATGTCTCCACACTTTGGATAAGGCTTTTCTTAGATCTACTTCGGTCAAAGAACGCAACTGGTGTAACCTTAGTGTTTTTTTTTTTTTTGAACTTCTTTTTTTT
>QPKB01000005.1:27690524-27710430 GCA_003546025.1 Camphora micrantha | reverse complement strand
AGACTAAGCTGAACGTGTGTGTGATCAGATGACTTCAAGAGATAGTGCTTCCATCAAATTAGCAACACAAAAATCCTAACACGGATTCCACTATTTATGCTTTTCAAGAGGCTAAGCAATAACATTTACAGTATGCTTTCCAAGGCTAAGCAATAACCTCACAATGTTATTTTTCTAGGCTTAACAACAACCTATACAAGATGCTTTTCTAGGCTAAGCAATAACCTTTACACAATGCTTTTCTTAGGCTAAGCAATAACCTTTACAATAAAGAGATTTTCTCTCAAGGTAGTGTCTTCACAAAACACTCTAAGAGAATACAATTAAGCTCAATTACAATGCCTCTTAATTAGGCGGATATGAAATTGAAAATCTAACTCACACAAACACTATATGAATGCAAAGGTGTATGTTCATGATGTGTGTGTGTTATAACTTCAATCAAGTTAAAATGAAGGCTCAATAAATGTATGCTTAATGCATTTTAAAGTTTAAAGCACACAAAGATTTGATTAAAGTGAGATGCAAATCACATGTACAAAATACTAACTTGTTATTAATATGAAAATCAAAAGCTCACAAGTTGTATGAAATTAATTATGTCTAAACATGTGATGCATGTGCAATGTTGTTTTCAAAAACAAAAGTTTAACAAAGGTTCAAATGAATGAAAACAACAATATGATTCAACCAAGTAAATGAAACATGTTATAAAAGAAATCAAAGGATTTGACAAAACATGTTTTATAAAGTTTTAAAACAAACTTGGTTTGAAATCAAGGATGAAGAATCCAATCCAACTTAAATCAAAGATTAAGAGAAGAATGGATTCAACACATCATAGTTATCATGCTAAAAATCATTTACCAATAATTTAAACAAAGCATATAACATATGATAAATAAAAGTAAAGCTTACTTAGAGATTTAACTTCATTAATCCAAGCTTTAGCTTTACTAATGACCCCTTGGTCTCTCTTAATTCATTCCCCTTTTTCTTGCCTCCAAACACCTCAAGGAAGGCTCTTTTATCTTCTTTTATCAACAACTTTTTCAAGGGAATGAACCTCATTTTATACTCAAAAAATGAGTTCTAGCGTATCCCCAGTCGACCCCCACTATAGCCCGGTCGACCTAGCCTTAACGGTAAAAAATCTGACCGTTTGAAAAAGCAGCCCAATGGCTCTTTTCTCGGTCGACCCGCAGTGTGCGCGGTCGACCGGGTCCATGGGCTCGGTCGACCGAGCACACTGCGGGTCGACCTGGGCCTAGGGACCAAATTCCCAAAAAATGCATAATTCAAAGATTTTTCTTGAGGGGACTTTGGGGCCATTAAATCAAGCTTGGAAACATGATTTTAATTCAATCTAAGTGCTTTTAAAATCATGAAACATAAAAGCCTAAAATGATTTGAAAGATTTAAAACATAGGCTAGCTTGATTCATAAAACTTTTTTTTAAAATTAAATGCATCCAAGATTAAAAACAAAACATGCATAAATCAATAGTTCTACAAGTCTAAAAAAAACAATGCATGTGTAAATCAAGATTTCAACATTTTCTAAATCAATGCATGTGTGAAAATTCAAATGATGATTAAAATGATAATGCATCCATCAAATTGCAATATACAAAATCCCGAACAATGACCGCATTAACTTGCCATGAAATGGGTCATTTAACTTCATTAATTGGTTGCCAGGGCACTTGAAGAGTTGCGTGCCGTGCCGCATCTTTTGAAATTCTTCTTATGATGGTCGCCGATGGATCCACATGTTGTTTGATGTTGGATGGCGACGCAACTTTAGACATTAATTAATACCTCTGGGCCGATATCATTTGTCCAGTCGATTTCTAGATCGGTTAGCCAAAAAGTGTACTTTCTTGGTCAGCAGGTTGGCGATCTTGGAGCAATCAATGATGATTTCACGCTCTTGATAGCGGATCCGAAATGTTGATGAAGATCAGTCGATTTCAGGCATCAAGAATCAGATTTTCGGAATATCATAGGGGCTGGAATTCCCGAAACGCGAAATGAGTCGGAAAATGGGCCATCTGGTGGAAATCCGGCGACCCGGATTTCCAGGGTTGCCGGCGACCATGCACGCAAGGTCGCCAGCGACCGTGGGATTTGTTCCCCTTTTGGTCGCCTGTTTGTGGTAGGATGCAACTCCATGTGGCTTTTTGATGTTTAGAATGTATGAAGAGGCAAAGTGACATTTTTTGTGTCAACAGTCCTGCCCGTTTATATAAGTGCATCTTATGTATTTTGTACATGTCTTGATTTTTGTTATTTGACCTATGAGTCGGCACCACTAAGTTTGGATAACCTTGTTGGTCTGATCCACCAACTTGGAGATCCCCCTCCCGTCCCGCCAGCTGCAGTTTGGAACTCGCTACCCGGGTATTACCGTGGTCTTGTCCCGATGTCGTTGATTGCAACTGTGGTTCCCGATGCCCGATTCGCTACCGTAGTCATGTCCCGTATTATTATATATGTATATGTATATGTAAATTTTGTTGTACCTCCTCACTTCGGTGACTGAGGTCAACATCCCGATATGCTCTTGTCACTTCAGTGATAGAGGACTTAGCTTCGTGTGGATGCCATCTTGCTTGTTTCCCTATTTCCTTGAATACCTTACATGTTTTATATTGCATGTATGTTTTGAATAAATGATTCTTTTCTCTCATGGAAATTATTGTTTTAATAGGTTTAAATGTTTTCCAAGGTAATTTCAATTATTGTCATATTATTATATCTTTTCACCCATATGCCAAACCGTTGTGTTTGATCCATTACTTTGGTACTCAGGTCCCGTCGTTGGTTATCCCGAGGAAGAACAAGAGGAGGCGGTCGGAGAACCACAACGATTAGTTGAGTGGCATGCCGATGATGTCGTTTAGACATTCGGATGACCAAGTCGTATAACATTTTGGGTTATGGCTAACCATTCTTTTGGGTTATTCATTTTGTTTATATTGGCCTTTGTTGGCCTCTATTTTTGGGGAATGTAATTAAATGACCTTTTGTATAAACTTTAACTTTTCTTTTGGGGAAAGCACTAATGATCATTGCTCATTCTGATACTTGTTATAAATGTGTTATCAATCATGCTATCTTAGATATGAATGTATGAATTAGATTTGCTACACGCTTCCGCATTCAAAAGAAAATATTTATGTTGTTGTGATATCCTCACCTCGGACACCTGTGGAAAATTGCGTATACGAGCGGCATCTTTTATTTGACTTGTCTACGTATTGGTTAAATAAATTCATAGTTTGAACTACCATTCATCCATTATATCATCATCAACTAGTCCCAATCCCGGATTAGGTTGGTCACCAGGTCCGAGGTCGCGATAGATTGGTATCAGAGCGAAAGATGTTTTAAGCAATTAAAAGAAACTAGAAATCCTAAGGACATGGCGAGGATTCGCTAGACATTTCGTCAGTTAGTATCGTGTGAGCAATGTGTGACCCTTTATTTTATTATCATGTGCTAACAATTTGTTTTGTAGCATTATGCCACCTCGTTAAAGGCCACTAAACGGCAATCCCACCGCGAGTAATAGTGAGCATATAGGGCCAGTTGAAGAAGACATTCCTAACAACACCATGCAGAATCCGTTTCAGCAGATGATGCAGGTTATGCTTGATCAACAACATCAGGCTAATGAAAACCAAGCCAGATTGCAAAAGCAAATGCTAAAGAAAGATGATGACCATGCCCGAGAGTTGACATAAATCCAGAGACAATTGCTAGAGGTGCTACAAAGAAGGCCCAAACCGATTCAGCCTCAACCTGCAATTGTCATCAATTAGAGGCAGCATGAACCAAATGCATTGTTTGAACGGTTCAGGAAGAGAGGTCCAAAGGAGTTTCTTGGAACAGAAGATCTTTTAGCTGCAGACGATTGGTTAGAACATACTGAGAACATCTTCGAGATTTTCCAATGCACCGGAGGAGAGTGAGTGAAGCTTGCAACATCTCTCTTTACTGATTCAACAGATATTTGGTGGAAAACAGTCAAGGAAGAGTACAGGAATATGGCAGATGCAGTAGCTTGGGCTAGCTTCAAGAGACAGTTTGTGGATAAGTATGTACCCACCCATGTCAAGAGGCAAAAGGTAGTGGAATTCCAGCAACTTTTTCAAGGGAACACAACAGTCCTCGAATACCTCACTAAATTCGAGAGATTGTCTAGATATGCTCCAGAGTTGGTGGATACAATTGAGAAGAAAATAACCAAGTTTCTCGAAAGACTGAACCCCATCATTGAGAGGGATGCTATAGGGGTTGTACCACCTACAACCTTTGAAGAGGCAGTCAAGAGAGCTTACAAATTTGAGAATTTCTATCACAAGATCCTCAGACTACAAGGAAAAAGGCAACCCCAGCAGCAGAACAACCAACAGAGAAACCAGCAGCATAAGAGATAGATGCCAGATCAGAATGTACAGAACCAAGTGGTATGTATCCACTGTGGGAAAAATCATGAGAGTGCTCAATGTCATACAATCACAGGAGCATGCTTCAGATGTGGTTCAATGAACCATCAGATGAGAGACTGTCCAAGACAGAATAGGCAGAATCATTAGCAGCAGGGAGCACAACGTCTGGCACCACCTCAAAATGCAGTGGTTGTCCAGAACCAAGCAAGGCCACTTCAGCAGCAAGCGCCTCAGTAACAATATAAACCACAACAGCAGCAACAGCAGGAGGTCCATCAGCAAGGGCAAAATCAAAATCAGTGTCCTCAGCAATAGAACAGAAATGCACATAAAGACAGGCCACAACAGGCTCAGAACAGGCCACAACAGAGAGGACAAATCTATGCAATCAATGGAGCTGATGTAGAGGCAACAGGGGATGTAGTGGAAGGTACACTTCTTGTTTGTGGATTTCAAGCTAAGGTTTTATTTGACCCTGGCTCTACACACTCTTTTATATCTCCAAAATTTGCTAAGATGGTTGATATGCATGTTAGAGATCTGGGTTTTATTTTGACTGTGGCTACCCCAGTAGGTAAAGAAGTTGTATGTAGAATTTTTTACCCTAGTTGTTCAGTCATGATAGGAGAGATAATGTTACTAGCAAATCTCATTTTATTGGAGATGTATGATTTTGATGTCATCTTAGGGATGGATTCGTTAGCAGGTTATCATGCTACAATGGATTGTTTCCATAAGACCATCACCTTTAAATTAGAAGAGACACCAGCAGGGGTGTTGTTTCGGTGAGACAGGAGTAATCCTAGTACCGGGTTTATTTCAGCGTTAAAGGCTGATTCTGAAAAGTGGATGTGGGGCCTATTTGACGTTTATCACGGAGGATAAATGGTCCCAAGGGGTGTAGGAGATCCTAATTGTTTGGGGATTTCCAGATTTTTTTCCAGAGGAGATCCCAAGATTACCACCCATCAGAGAAATAGACTTTACTATTGAGCTATTACCAGGGACCGCTCCGATCTCCAGTGCACCATATCAAATGGCTCCGGCTGAATTGGGAGAATTGAAAACACAATTGCAAGAATTGTTGGACAAAGGTTTTGTAAGACCTAGTATTTCACCGTGGGGAGTTCCAGTTTTGTTCGTCAAGAAGAAGGATGGTTCAATGAGAATGTGCATTGATCACCGGAGGTTGAACCAAGTGACCATCAAGAACAAGTATCCAATGTGCATTGTCGAGGATAGATGAACTGTTTGATCAATTACAAGGTGCTTCTTATTTTTCGAAAATTGATTTGAGATCCGGTTACCATCAGCTAAGAGTCAGGGAGTTAGATGTACTGAAGACAGCTTTCCGGATAAGATATGGACACCATGAGTTTCTAGTGTGCCATTTGGATTAACTAATGCACCAGTAGAGTTCATGGCATTGATGAACAAAATATTTGCACAATACTTGGATCAATTTATAATGGTGTTCATTGATGATATTTTGGTGTACTCCAAGACCAAGGAAGAGCATGAAGAACACTTAAGAGTAACATTGCAGCTTTTGAGAGAGAACCAGCTGTATACAAAACTCAATAAGTGTGAATTTTGGCTAGAGCAAGTAGCGATTTTGGGGCATATTATCTTCAGAGAAGGATTATCAGTAGATTTGTCCAAGATTGAGGTAGTAGTACAGCGGGAAAGACCGAAGAATGTGTCAAAAATCAGAAGTTTTCTGGGATTGGTAGGATATTATCAGAGGTTCGTGCAAGGGTTTTCGTCGATTGTGTCACCATTGACGAAGTTGACGAGGAAGAATGTGCCGTATGTGTGGACAGATAAATGTGAAGCTAGTTTCCAAGAGTTAAAGAAGAGATTAACCACAACACCAGTCCTTACTTTGCCATGCGGAAGTGGCGGTTTCACCATTTTTACCGATGCTTCGAATGTTGGACTTGGATGTGTGTTGATGCAAGATGAAAAAGTGATAGCCTATGGATCCTGGTAGTTGAAAGATCACGATAAGAATTAGGCAATACATGATCTTGAGTTGGCAGCGGTTGTTTTTGCACTGAAGATGTAGAGACACTACCTTTATGGGAAGAACTTTGAGGTTTACTCCGATCATCATAGCTTACAGTACTTGTTTTCTCAGAAGGAACTGAACATGAGGCAGAGAAGATGGATGAAATATATCAAGGATTATTATTTTCCAATCAAATATCACCTAGGGAAAGCAAATGTAGTTGCTGATGCTTTGAGCAGAAAATCAGTGGGCTTGGAAAATCTCAGTGGTACTTGTATTTTTGAGCAATTTGAAGAGTTGGGAATAGATCTACAGCCATTGAAGAAAGGTGTGATATTAGCTAATATGTCAGTGTCAAAGCCTTCCTTCATATAGATGACCAAGGATAGTCAGTTGCAAGATTCAAAGTTGGCCAAGATTTTAGAGCACATAGCAGAACGTCCTGATTTCCGTATTGTTGAGGGAGTTTTGTACTACCGAGACCGTCTGTGCGTGCCTAACATTGAAGATTTAAGAAATGACATCATGATAGAAGCTCACATCATGAAGTACTCTATGCATCCAGGCAGTACAAAGATGTATCAGAACTTGAAGAGCATATTTTGGTGGAACAATATGAAGAGAGAAATAATAGCATTTGTTTCCCGGTGTATGACTTATCAGTTAATTAAGGTAGAGCATCAGAAGCCTCCAGGGTTATTACAACCATTAGAGATTTTAGAATAGAAATGGGAGCACATTACCATGGATTTCATTTCGGGACTACCGAGGACCAACAGAGGCAACAATGTAATATGGGTCATTGTGGACCGACTCACCAAGTCAGCTCACTTCATTCCGATGAGGACAAGAAAGAAGATGCACATGTTACCTTTGGCAAAATTGTTTGTTAATGAGATTGTCAGTAGACATGGTCAGCCAGTTTCCATCACGTCTGACAGAGACAGCAGATTCGTCTCAAGATTTTGGAAGACATTGCATGAATATATGGGTACGAGGCTACAATTCAGTATAGCTTACCACCCTCAGACATATGTCCAGTCAGAGAGAACGATTCAGACTCTCGAAGATATGCTCCGTGCTTGTGTGTTAGACTTCAAGACTCAATGGGATGAGACTTTACCATTGTGTGAGTTTGCTTACAACAACAATTACCACTCGAGCATTGGAATCGTGCCTTTTGAGGCATTGTATGGCAGAAGGTGTAGGACACCAAGTTGTTGGGAAGAAGTTGGTACCCGCAGTTTCCATAGACCAACCATAGTGAGTGAAACTAGTGACAAAGTCAAATAGATTCAAGAACATCTGAAAGTAGCCTAGAGCAGACAGAAGAGCTACGCAGACTCTCACAGAAGGGAGCTACAGTTCAAAGAAGGAGACAAGGTTCTCTTGAAAGTGTCACCGACTAGGGGAATATTGAGATTTGGACAGAAAGACAAACTATCTCGGAGATACATTGGACCATATGACATTGTGAGCAAGATTGGTGAAGTGGCTTATATATTTGCCTTACCACCCGAGCTTTCCAGCGTACACAACGTCTTCCATGTGTCTATGTTGAAGAAGTACGTCCCCGATCCTTCACATATAATCCGGCATGAACCATTGGAAATCAGAGAAGATGCTACCTTTGTTGAGAGGCCTATTCAGATCATCGATATGAATGAACTAGAATTGAGGACATGGATTATACAGTGGGTAAAGGTACTCTGGGAGAATCATGGACCGGAAGAAGCAATGTGGGAATTACGAGACTAAGTGCAGAAGAAGTACCAACATCTTCTACCTGAGGTGAGCTTTGTATTTTATTTGGAGGACCAAATATTCCAAAGGGTGGAGGATGTAAGACCCCCACCCGAGTGACTCGATTAGTGTTAATTAAGTTATGTGTTACTCTTAAGCGTGATTAGCGTATTTTGATTTAGTTGGGATTAGAATGGCTTTATTATAGCTTTGGGGAATTTTAAGTGCCTTTGTGATTAGTAGGGCCCTTTAGGAGTTCCTTTTATGACTTCACATCTACTTGGTAGATTATCTGAGATTCCTGTGATTAGTGTTTTTATCCCGTTTTACTCATCTCGTTAATCTCTACAACTTTCACGTTGATCCCGTTCCCGTCCGAAATCCCGAAACCCGACCTTCCTAGCTTCAAGGGCAAAACAGTCTTTTTACACTAAATCTGTACCCAATATTTGATATTCCCGAAACCCGCGAAACATATACCTTTTGGAAACTAAAAATTTCGACGATCATTTCTCCCTTCTTCGTCGAATTCATTCGAAGCCCCGAAAGCTATGATTTTGACCCAACAAAATTCTTAGGGGTGGAGCCCACTCCCCACTTGCTATATAAGATCCTTCTTCCTTTCTCCTTTTTCCAGCACAAGCAACTTACCTAGAGTTTTCTTCACTTTCCTTTCTTCTTCTTGCTTTTCCATCACCAGATCACCACCAACCTTGCACAAATTGAGAAATGGACTTCACCATTTTCTTCCTCTCCTTGAGGACCCTCCATTGATACTCATGGAAGAGAAATCCATCAACTTTGAGATCTTCTTTGAGCTAGCTATTTCCATTTGAATAGGTCATCCACGTAAGCAATCCCTCCATTTGTCTTTGATGTGTATTTTCCTAGCCTATGGGAGTCTCCTTTTACATTATTGAAGCTTTCTCCTTCCTTGTGCATTGTCTTGACCATTTTAGGGTTTTATTTGGGGTTTTTGTGTAGCTTTTGTTCTTAGCTTGGAAGAGGTGATTAGAGGCTTGATTTCTTGATTAGAGACCCAAGGCAAGTGGATGATTGGATATTTTAAGCATTGAATGGTTTTTATGTGTAATATTGATGATTTCACTAACTCTTTTATGCTTTTATTGACTTACATTGATTTGAAATAAATGCACATTAATGAATCTTGTTAGTTCATTTAATGTCTTGGAAAAGTTGATTTATAGCTCTCATTTGTTTCTTGATTATAGTACAAATGAATCCTTGTGGATGGTGGTTTCTTTTCTCTTTCTCTTTTGGTTGAATGAGGTGAAGAAGATAGAGATTGGGTTGAATTTTTATGGAGGTTTGATAGTGTTTTCAATGGGTTTAAAGGAGGTTTTGAGCCTCTCAATTTGATGAAGAAATGAGACTCAAAGGAGTTATAAGAAGTGGAAAAAGAAGAGGAGCAGAACTGTCCCGAAATCAGTTTCTGGACAGTTTGCTCGAGCCAACTTGACAGGTCGCTCGAGCGACCTATCCAGAGAGGGATTCCTTCCATTCCAGTAGACAGTTCGCTAGAGCGAACCAAACTTTGTTTGAGCGAACTTCCCCAGAACCCTCCTAGAATTCTCACAGAGACTTATTAGTTCAAGCGAACGTATTTTTCGCTCGAGCTAACATGTCCGCTCAAGCGAACCCTTTATCCGCTCGAGCAAACCATCCCAAGCCATTCCAGAGAGCTCATCGCTCGAGCGAACTCTGGGTCCGCTCGAGCGATGGACACTGTTCATCTTGGGGCTATTTTTGGAGTGAGAATGAAATATTTAAATGATTGAGAGAGGTTGGTTCCTATTGTGATGGGAAGACTTATAACCATTGTTTAACACCCGTTTGAGGAAGAAACCACATCACGAATATTCATTTTTCTCTAGGAAAGTCATTTGTTTTTTGTATTGATATTCTTTGAACTTGTTATTTTAGAACTTAATATGTATATCTTATAGTTTGTCATTTATTTTGGAAAGCAATGAGAGAAATGGAAGTACAACCTCTCAAAATATACCATAGGAATTTTGATCTCAATGAATGTAGCAGGTGAAAATTGTGATGAAATTGAGGGGACAATGGAAGACGTAATTCTAGGGAGCCCTAAGTCATCCGAAGAAAAACCATATGCCGGTGTACTATTTGAATCTACTAATGAAGCACTAGAATTCTATAATGCCTTTGCCATGGTGAGAGTATTTAGTGCACGAAAGAAGCACAAGTATGCAGATCCAAACGAGATGGAGCAGTACGAAGGGTTACTTATGTATGTTGGAAAGAAGCTTTCGTTAACAAAAATGCAGTACAATCGAGAATAGAAAAAAAAAAAAAAAAGAAGGAACGTGCAATTGGATGTAAAGCATTGATTGAATTGAAGAAACAGGATGACAAAAACTTGGTTGTAGTTAAATTTGAAGATCATTATAACCATGAACTAGTAAGCCTTGAAATCACATAAAAGGGTTGGTGATCTATATGGAATAAAATTGCTAATATGGCTAAAGCAGGTGCAGAACTATCGGTCATTAGAAAAATATTAAGTGAAGAAGGTGGAGGTTCATCTAACCTTTATTGCACTAGAAAAGATGTCCAAAATCATGTGGCACATATTCTACAAGTAGAAATTCAAATTGGTGATGCTCAATGTGTGTACAATTATTTTACAAAAATGCAATGAAAGACCCCCGTTTCTTTTATTTTATACAAGTTGATAGTGAAAGTCGACTAACCGATACTTTTGGGGCCGATGATAAGACAAGGATGGATTATGCTTGTTTTGGTGATGTTATCGGTTTTGACACTACATATAAAACAAATAAATATTCATTGCCATTTGCAACTTTATGGGAGTTAATCATCACGGCCAAACAATTTTATTAGGTTGTGCATTGTCAGAAGATGACATTGAAAAATCATTGTATGGCCATTTGAAACATGGTTGAATGCGATGGGCAGATGATCGTTTTGAACCCTAATATGGGTTAAGGTACCCAATCAGATTTATGATATGTAGTTTAAAAAGTAACAATCAATCACATAAGAGGCTAATAATCACCCACCAAAAGAGACACACGATGTACGTGGAAAACCCGATTCAAGGAAAAAACCACGGATCTTGGAACCCGGTCAAAGGAAAATAATTAAACACTATAACCAGAAGATCACAAGAGTATTGATAGCCCCTCCCCAATTGAATCTCAACCTAAGGACTGACAAAACCTCTTGCCGGATACTCGTTATTTACCTTCAACTGCGCTTAAATGTTCGATTGCAATCACGTAGCTACTTCTAGACGGGAACGAGTAGAAAGAACGAAGAACTGGACTCTAGATGATGAATCTTCAGCACATCAAAGAATGAATGACTCTAGAGAAGAAAATATTCTCTCTCAGATCTACAGCCGCCGTTGCTGTGTCAGAGAGATCACGAGTGAAAGAGAAGAACCCCTATAAACAACTTTTTTCTCTAGGGTTATTACCCTAAAAATCTTTCCTTCGTCCGTTCGAACGTGACTTAGTGTCCGTTCGAACGTTTATGACTTCTGAAGGAAATTCATAAACAAATTTTGTTCGAATGCCAATGACTCACTCGAATGCAGGGCCTATCATATTTTTGGCTGAGGAACACTGAAAAACTTTGTTCGAACGAGGATGTTGTCAGTTCGAACTTAGGCACTCTCGGATGCTTGGCTGGGAAAATCTGAAGAAGTACGTTCTAACGTGAGGCCTCTTAGGTTTCTTGACTTGAGAACGATCTCCAGGTCCGTTTGAATGAGAATTGGGTCTATTCGAACGTTGAGTCTCTCGGGAATTCTGGTTTGCAGCTTTGACTCAAGTCTGTTCGAACATGCACTTCCCACTTGAGCTTCCTTGGACTCTCTTCCGAAGAAGATCTTGTGGTCCATTCTAAAAAAGGAAAAAAATACATTATCCAGTCATAAGTTTTGTCCATTCCCATGAATTGCCAACACACTCAAAACCTTATAGTGGATGACATCCAATACCACTAATTATAGATCAAGATGAGGTTATTATTAGAGCAATTGCAAAAATATTTCCAAATACTTGTCATTATATTTGTTGGGGAATATTCATGTGCATCTATCCCTCACCATAGGGTGAGGGGCACTTTCTCTTTTTGCACATGAAGACAAGGAAGTGTACCTCACCCTATGTACTTGAAAATTCATTTTTGTACGTGAAAATCCCCATATATGGAAGCGTCCCTCACCCTATGGTGAGGGATAGATACACTTGAATGTTCCCCATATTTGTTTATGGCATATATATAAGAATGCAGCAAAGAATTTAACACGTGTACAAGGACAGAAGTAATTTTGCAATAGAATTTTCTAAGTGCATCTTTCTAGAAGGGTTTGTGGCTAAATTTGAAAGAAGCTAGGAGTCTTTATTTGAAAGATATGATTTAAAAGATAATGTATGGCTCAATTCTATATATAATAAGATTAAAAAATCGGTGTCGGTGTACTCGATAAATATATTCTTTGTAAATATACAAACAACATAACATAGTGAAAGTATGAATTCATTTTTTATGGCTATGTTAATTCGAGGACAACTCTAAATGAGTTATATGAAAGGGCACTTATTAGTCGGTGTGAAATTGAAAATGAAGAAGATTATAGAACATATCATGGTTAAGCAGTTTTAAAGACATATTCAAAGTTCGAAAAGTTTCTGACATGAAGTACAATGCAGCGAGTTTGTTATAAATAAAAATGGAAAAAGTGGGCTTTATCATAGAGTTTGAGTTGAAAAGGCTCGTCACAAGACCTATTGAAAGAGAAAGAAAAAAATAGAACCAAGGGCGTAGATTGTTACTTACAACTCTCCTGCAATAAGAGCCAATGGTAGGCATCCCTTGCATGTAGACACATGATAAGTGTCTTCGGGAAAGAGAACATCTTTTTATTTTTAATGAGAAATGGACTGCAATAGAGGCTGAGGGGTAACAAACTAAAATGGTTCAACAAAATATCCTTTATTATGAAGCCCAAGAGATGCTCTAGATCTTGTGTTGTGGTTTTAAATGGATTGAAAAGAATCATTCAAGTATTGGATGCTTTAGACGAACAGGGTATAGAGGAAAATGGTGCAACCGTTAATCGGTGCTCAAATGTTGAAATAGATCATTAAGAAGAAGAGACTTTATATGATCCTGAAGTTAGCAAAACAAGAGGGCATTCATCGATGGGTCACATCCATTCTATGGTTCATCACACCACTGCTTGGTTGGTGGCAGATAGTAAATTTGGTTGGGTTAAGTTATGTTTGGGCTAGGATAATGGATTGAAAATCAATGGTATATACATTGAATGAAAGTGCAGTCAGGGTCAATGTACAAGTCCGGGAAGAAGAGTGGCGGGGGGGGGGGGGGGGGGGGGGTTTGTGAATAGGACTATTGAACTTCTTTGCCAATTTTAACAAATTAAACAAGATTACAAAATGATCAAGTGAGATGTTGGCAAAGGTGTGTGCACTTAAGAATGTTCAACATAGAGAATGAATATGAAACAAGACCAAGATATTGAAACAAGCAATATAGAGAGATGCATTAGATTTACAGTGGTTCGGACCACACGTCCTACTTCCACTCACAAGGGTCACATAGTCCCTTGGTTTCACTAAGAAGAATCGAACCACACAAGTAATGATTCCAACCACTTACACAACTCGATTTTGTTACGAGGTTCGATCACACAAATCCAAACCCTCACACATAATTTTTAGATTGGTTGAAGCACAAAGTTCCAATCTACTATCTCAACACAAACTGTGGAATTTGATTGGAGGGCGAACACTTGCCTTTGACGAAGTCTAGAAAGTGTTTGTTGAAGCTTTAAGCACAGTTGAAGCTTTAACCTCTTGATGCTTGCTTGGTGTTGATGAAGATGCTCCAATGAGTCGCACAACCAAGATTAAGAGGTTTGTGTTCTAGGATTAAGATGATTAATAACTTGGGGATCACAGAACTCTAGAAGGTCTTCCTTAAAACACACTTACTTGAAGCTAAGGAAGCTCTTAGATTTGCCGAGATCAGGTATTGGTGTTAGATTGAATGGACTCAATCCATCAGATGATGTAATAAATTGATTAATTTCTTTATTTATCAATAATATCATGCTTTCCTTTGATGAGATGAATGGTGTTTTACTACTTAATGCACGTGACCAATACATATGACATAAATGGTTCATGAGATGAACCGGGTCCCATTAGTATATTAGATGTGATATATGTGTATGGATTAAATCCACACACAGGAGACATTTGTCACAAATCTTATACTTAAACTTCTTTACAACCGGTGATGAGACTGGGCATCTCATCTGATAAGGTTGCAGCGCTTTGATCACTATAAGATAGTGTGATTAGTTTCGATCATCAGAATGTAAGATTCTAGATCACGGTGCTGGTACATTGGATGTATTGAATGACCATGAGATGCACCTTATGGAATACTGTCTCGAGTTTAAGGTTTGCTCTCATAATTCCCTAACAATAGGCTCTCAATCCTGAGACATTGATGAACTCAAGTTTCTATCTATTCATTTGCTTTGAGTCACCAATGAGTGAGGCCAACTGTAGGTCAACACCTCGGTGTCTTGGGTACGTGATAGTAGGACTGTGGGAACATCCAATGGTTAAGATGGAATCTATTTATATTATCCCTTTGTGCCAATTAATGGATTTATCATTAGTAAGTGCGCACCCATCTCGATTAAGAGTTAATTGGATGGTACTGATGATCACTGTGATTAATTGGGGCTCAAGGATAATAAGATGTGGATTTAAATTGGTGGGACAGTATTAGTCCAGTTAATCCATGGATATTGATAGAGGGGCTTAATTGTGGTAATCGGGAAGTTTAGGGTCTTCATTGTAATTTATTCCTAAGACTGGAGTGCAATTGCATTTATATAGTGGTGTTATTTACAATTAACTGTGGGCCCGGATTGCACATGAGTTGTGGGGTCGCGGTGTCCCAGTTGGAGCCAGCTTTCTATGGAATCCCTAGTGGTCCCCACGCTAGCCCAAATTATTAGAAAGATACTAATCCTACTAGAACTCTAAGATGAAGGAATTAGGAAGTTACTATTTCTATTTGAAGTGGGACTTCTAATAGTGGTAATAGTAAGGTTACTAATTTGTGTAGAAGTAAGACTTCTATTTCAATTAGTACAAGAGAAGGAGGTTGCTTAATGCTATAAAAAGAGTAACAAAGGGGCTGAGAAAAACACATCCTTGGAATTCAACCCCAGCCCCTTTGTGCAAGAGTTGCACATACTTCTCTTCTCCTTCTAGTTCTCTTCTAGTTTCGTTTAGAGCTTCTAGTTGTTTTCTTTAGGAGATCCCACCCATCTCTTATAGAGAAGAGATCTGGTACAGGTCATAGCGTGGAAGGCTAAGAGGTCTTGGAGATCTAAAGTTGTTTTCTTCTCCATTAAAGCACAACCGGACAGCAAAGGTATAATCTGCTTCTCTATCTTTTGTAGATTATATTTGTATGGTGTTGCTTGTATTATTGCTGTACATGGTATATGAGTATGAGGGATTGCATCCTGGATATGGTTAATGGCCTTATGGGCGTTTGATCCCTGATTCAAGAGGGTCAAAAGTTTTGAAATCGTATCCACGAGGCCCACCTATTTCCAACAATTGGTATGTTTGAAAGAGGATTGGAGAGCCTAGTTTTGATTGGGAATAAGTAGAAATGAGAGTTCTTCAGAAGTGTTGTCGTTCCAGTGAAAAACGAGCTCTAGATATTTATAAACAAAGCTCAAACGGCTAGTATGGCGGCTAGCCTCCAAACTCCTTGGCCAGCCTCTTTTCAAATGATCAGAAGTAATATTCATATTTTTAGAATTTGGTTAGCTCGCGGTTTGCCGTTGGTGGCCTTGGCGGCTAGCCGTGAGGTGATCGCTAAATGACCGAAGTTATTTTCTAGAAACAAAGAAGTATTCTGGAAAAGTAACCCCATACTTCGGTTACCTGGCGGTTAGCCGTGAGCTGACCGCTAGGTGACTGAACTTCTATTTTTGATTTTGAGTTGCTCTCTAGAAAAGTAACCGAGGAGTTCGGTTACTTGGCAGTTAGTCGCTTATAACAAAGAGGCTAGTCGCCAGGTGACTGCAAGGTCACCGAACCAGCTTCTTCTGGACTATATAGAGCTGTCTATATATGTTTGAAAACCACTTTAAAACAAAGCATTTTTCCAATGGTTCTAGGGTCCAAAAAGAACCAATACAAAAACAGTGCTCATGAAAATAACTTCCTTGTAGTACTTTTCCAAAAATAACCAATACAAAGCATTTTTCCAATGGTTCTATATATGATCTTCCTTGTAGTAGATGGAAAGGCAATAACTTTGGAATTGACAATACAAAAACAGTGCTCATGAAAAATGTGGCACTAACAATATCCCCCTTTGTCAATTTCGTGACAAAACCATCTAGCCTATACATCCTTACATGTGGATATTCAATACAACTTAAAATTAAACCATACAACGAGTACATGACCTTTACAAATGATATACAGATTTCAAGAACTAAAAGACTCAAGTCTTGTGTGGCATGTTCCCTCTTTAATTGTGTTTGAATGAAAAGGTTTTCCGGTAAAAGCACAACACTTAACAAACACAAAACATATTAAGGGAATCTCCTTCCTTTGTTAGTATAAACAAAATATTCAATATTTGGGAAGACTCTCCCCCTTAGTTGCATAGATCATGAAGAATTATCCTCCCCACCAACCCCCCCCCCCCCCCCCCCCTAAATTAATACATTCTCACCCCCTTTTTATCACAAATGGATAAAGATAGGAAAATGAAATTGGGAGAGGCAACACATATAAGAGATTCAATCTATGATCTCTTTCACATTTAGATCCGCATGAGCTGATCGATGATCCTGCATAAACATTATTTCTGCAACAAAGTATTACTATAAGGGACAAACAATGAGTATGAGATCTTATGCATCAACAATGGTCATAGCAAAGAGAAGATATGTAGAAAAGATTCTGGTTTAAGCTAATCAAGACTTTCATTCATAAATATTCAACATTAAGACAATAAAACCATCCATGGACTGAACAAAGATTAAAAACAACCATCCAAAGCAAAAGCTAAGAAGCCATAGACCACCTTCATCAAAAGAAATATTTCAAAAACAGTGAGGACTGCCACATGCTAAAACACAACCAAATTAAAACAAAGATAACCAATAGAAACAGATGTGGCTAAGGTTCTCAAGAAGACTAATTAGATGGAGGAGAGGGAGGCATGTCATTAAAATCATGCCAACAACAGCCCTTGGACGATGTGCTCAAATACTTCAGAGCCTTTTTCAATAGCTTTTCAGTCTTGGATTGCCTTTGCTTGAGTGCATCTATGCATTCTCCAATGTTTTTGGGGACAATTGGAGGAGGATGAGGAGCCTGTCTTTGTGGAGCTGAAGGAGCTTGCTGCTGTGGGGCTGTAACATCTGCTTGAAGGGGTACTTCCCCTGCTTCCACATTTGGATGAAGATTCATTTGGATGAGATTCGCTTGACCAAAGGGTGCGAGGAAAAGAGGTTTCTCATTAGGGCGAGCAACGCCGTAAGAGTGAGCTAATTGAGACATTAAGAAACCAAAAGGAGCTGTAGCCTTTGTGGCATTTGACAAGTGAAAATGAGTAATGGTAAGACAAATAAGAGAGGGAAGGCAGATTGAAACACCGGAAGTCACTTTGTGAAGGACATCGACCATGTAAGTAGTCAATTCAGTCTTATTTTATTTCCCTTGCGGGGATAAACTTTGAAAGTGAAGATGTTGTGCAAGAGCCGGTATTTTGGCATCAAAGCTGATGATGGAAGGAAGTTCTTTTTGCGATCCCATTTAACATGAAAACCACAAAGAGCAAGGGTTGCTTCATCCCTTTCTTCCTCAGTAAGAGTGTCAGACATCATAGACAAGCCATTTGGAGACACAGAAATGTTGAGGATAGAGGAAATGCGATCGGGATCAATGGTGACTTCTCGATTTCTAAAAGCAATATTAAAGGAGCAGAAGCCAACCATGGCTACTGCACTTGTAATAGATGCATACATCCCATATACATGAGATGGATATAATTTATCACCCCAATCCAAAATATTTCCCATCCAACCAGGGCAAGAATGGCTACTATCCGTAAGCATTCACAACATTACGAAGGGTGCAACGTTTGATAATAATGAGCCTTGATTGCATGTTAGTCAGCACTTGAGCCTTAGGTTTAAGAACCGATTGGGCCAATTGAGATGGTGGAGGTGGTGGAGAAGATGGAGGTGTAAGAGTAGGTGAAGTGGATTGTGAGGGTGGAGGAGATGGTGGCATCCTCTATCTACGAGAGAGGAGGCAAGAGTAGTTCTTCCTCGCTTAGGGGGCCGATTGACAACTGACATCATTCTTGGAGGCATACTGACAAACAGTTGGAGTGCACAGTGAGTGACAGGTAGAAAACACAATGAAAATGGGGGAAAACAAGATACAAGAAATGTAATGAGGAGAGAAAGACAAGAAGACAAGGAAAACTTGAGAAAAGTGGAAGAGAGAAAGAGGATATGAAATGGTTGGAATGCCCTACAAAGAGAAGAAGGACAACACAACCACGTATTGAAAAACACATAAAAGCAAACAACACAGTGGAAAAATTGAGATTAAATGAAGAAAATAGAGTAAAAATACCTTTTGAGGAGTGAGAAGATGAAATCCCAGTGGAACAGACGAGGAGGAAGGGAGAGTGAAGAAGACGATGTGAGAAAAGAGAAAACTGAACAGGGTTTTGCGACATTTTAAGTCGCTGGCCCAATATGGCAGTTGGCACTAGAAGATTCATGGCTAGCTGCTTTACCCCTTTTTTTAATAGAAAATACTAAAAAATAATTTATATGAATAGTATACACATAAAAAGATTATCTAATTGCACATACAATAATGAGTTTTCTCATATTTTCAAATTTTGAAACATCTAAAGGTTTTGTCAAACTGTCTGCTAGCTGCCTCTCAATAGGAATATGCTCTAATACTATGACTACCTCTCCAACCAATTCTCTAATAAAATGGTGTCTAATATCTATATGCTTAGTTCTAGAGTGTTGGACAGGATTTTTGAAGATATTATTGGCACTTGTGTTATCACAATATATGTTCATGCTACCTTGTTCAATACCATAGTCTTTGAACATTTGTTTCATTAATAGCAGTTTAGAACAACCACTTCCAGCTGCTATATATTCTGCTTCAGCTGTAGATAAGGAAATAGATGTTTGTTTCTTGCTGTGCCAGACAACTAGACAGTTTCTTAGGTAAAAACATCCACCAGTAGTAGACATTCTATCATCCACATTTCCAACACAATCTGCATCTGAGTATCCAGCAATGCAAGTAGATAAATCATATAGATAACATAGACCATATCCTGAGGTCCATGGTACATGTTTAATGATTCTCTTAACAGCTTTCAAATGAAATTCCTTGGGATCGGATTGATATCTAGCACAAGCTCCTACACTAAATGCAATATCAGGTCTAGTAGCTATAAGATATAACAAATTGCCTATCATGCTTTTATACATACTAGGGTTAACACTCTTACCACTAGTGTCGCGACCCCGGACCGGGTCCCACGCGAGCGGGCCA